>JBBBDQ010000151.1:7987500-8052500 GCA_037127315.1 Ascarosepion bandense
GCAAGATAGTGTCTGCCCAGTTCATTCTCTTTACTACCAATTTCTAAATTTTACTTCCTGTTATGAAAGCTATTGCTTCTTGTTTACTCTTTAACAGTGACTTTTATTTTTTTGCAATAATTATGTCATCGAGTTGTAAAGCATATATATATATATATGTGTGTGTGTGTCAGATTAAATAAATTACAAACATTGTTTTTGCTTATTTTTAATAACATCCGTTCATACTCACAGATAATCATTCAAAAGATAATCCATCAAAAGATTGTAAAATCAAAAAAATGTACAGTCATTTTAGCAACACAGTTTTCCGGTTACAATTGTTACCATAACTAACACCTCTGAAGATGATCTCGGAAAGAGGATGAAAGTACTTGGGTACTTTAAGAAATGAATGAAAATAACATCTGTCAACGTTACAGCTCATTTCTGACATCTTTTGATTGTAATACGCGAAATATTATCCGTGAGTATGAACGTATTTTATTAAAAATAAGCAAGCATGGTGTTTGCAATTTATCTAATCTGACATGTTTAAAAGAAAATCTGCTGCTTAAATACACACGCACACACACACACACACACACACACACACACACACATATATATATATATATATATATATATATATATTCCTTCTATTATACTGAAAAATGGTGTGTATTTTATATATATATATATATATATATATTTGTGTGTGTGTGTGTGTGTGTGTGTGTGTGTGTGTGTGTGTGTGTGTTTCCCTACCTTAGGGATTTGGATTATTTTTTTCTTATGTCTTATACTCAATAGTATTTACATGAATATATAGGTTGCGATTATTTTAAACGGCATATCGATATTAATATTTTGCCGCCATTTTTAACAACACAGGACCACACGTATCAATAATTGCCAACGTATTGTTGGTAATTATTGATACGTGTGGTCCTGTGTTGTTACTAAACCGGTAGACTTCATCCAGATCCGACCGGCATTATAAATACCAACATTAAGGATCTTTTCCTTATACTAAGTAACGTAGTAACAAACTGCAGGGACTTCATCCAGATCTGATTTAAATACTATAAATACCAACATTAAGGATCTTTCCTTATACTAAGTAACGTAGTAATAAACCGTAGTAGGACTTCATCCAGATCCGATTTAAATACTATAACACCAATATGATCTTTCTTACACCAAGTAATGTAGTAACAAACTGCAGGGACTTCATCCAGATCCGATTTAAATACTATAACACCAATATTGTTGATCTTTTCCTTATACTTAAGTAATGTAGTAATAAACTGCAGACTTCATCCAGATCCGATTTAAAATACTTACAAATACCAACATTATGATCTTTCCTTATATTACAACGTAGTAATAAACTGCAGGTTTCATCCAGATCCGATTTAAAATACTATAAATACCAACAATATGATCTTTTCCTATACTAAGTAACGTAGTAACAAACCTAGGACTTCATCCAGATCCGATTTAAACACTACAACACCAACATTATGATCTTTCTTACACTATGCAATGTAGTAATAAACTTGTGACCCATCCAGATCCATCTTGAATATCATAAATACCAACATTAAGGATCTTTCCTTATACTAAACAATGTAGTAATAAATCATATAATTTCATCCAGATCTGATTTAAATACTATAAATACCAATACTAAGGATCTTTTCCTTATACTAAGCATTTGAAAATAAACTGTGACTTTATCCAGATCTGATTTAAATAACACAATACCAAACATTAAGGATCTTTCCTTATACTAAGTAAGCCTAGCAACAAATTGCAGACTTCATCCAGATCTGATTTAAATACGATAAATACCAAATATTAAGGATCTTCTCATACCAAGTAACGTAAGTAACAAAACTGTGACTTCATCCAGATCTGATTTAAATATTTATAAATACCATATTAAGTGACCTTTATATTGGCGAATGTAGTAAATGTATGGGACTTCATCCAGATCTGATTTAAATACTATAAATACCAACATTAAGGATCTTTTCTCATACTAATAATGTAGTAATAAATTTGTGACTTCATCCAGATCTGATTAAATACTATAAACACCAATATTAAGGATCTTTTTCTTTATACTAAGTACCTAGTAATAAACTGTCTTGTGCAGGGGACTTCATCCAGAACTGATTTAAACAATGGTAACACGGCATTAAGGATTCTTCTTTATACTAAGTAACGAGAATAAACCTAGACTTCATCCAGATCTGATTTAAATACTATAAATACCAATATTTTCAAGGATCTTTCCTTATACTAAGTAACGTAGTAACAACTGCAGGGACTTCATCCAGATCCGATTTAAATACTTATAAATACTGTTATCAAGGATCTTTCTTATACTTGCTAATGTAGTAACAAATCATGGGTGATCATCCAGATCTGATTTAAATACTAGGGTTACCAACATTAAGGATTCTCTCTTATACTATGCATCAGTAATAAACTGCAGACTTCCATCCAGATCCGATTTAAATACTTGGCAATACCAACATTATGATTCTTTCCTTATACTAAGTAATGGTAAATAAATCAAAAGGTGGGACTTCATCCAGATCCGATTTAAATACTATAAAATACCAACATTAAGGATCTTTCTTATACTAAGTAATGTAGTAACAAACTGCAGGGACTTCATCCAGATCTGATTTAAATACTATAACACCAACATTAAGGATCTTTTCCTTATACTAAGTAACGTAGCAATAAACTGTAGTGACTTCATCCAGATCTGATTTAAATACTATAAATACCAACATTAAGGATCTTTTCCTATACTAAGTAACGCAGTAATAAACTGTACAGGGACTTCATCCAGATCTGATTTGTACTATAAATACCAACATTAAGGATCTTTCTTATACTAAGCTCCAAAGGAGAGTCTGTAATGTGATAGGTACCGATCTGGCGACTCGTCTGCAGCCACTTTCCCATCGTCGAAATGTGGCCTCCCTCTGTCTCTTCTATAAATACTTTCATGGCTTCTGCTCGGATGAGCTTAAGTCACTGATGCCTCCTCAACAGGTGTTAACCCGTGCAACCAGACTAGCAACTGGGTCCCACCCATTCACAGTCAGGTTAGCCAAACGCAGACGACAATTCTACTCCTGCAGCTTCCTCTCTCGCACTTCCCGCCTGTGGAACTCACTCCCGTATTCTTGCTTTCCTGACGGCTACGACCTCCAGAAATGTAAAAGCAAAGTTAATACTCACCTACTAACCACTGGACTCTAGCTCTCTCCCCTCCCCTGTATAATCTTCACGTTCTCTCCGCCCATGTATCTGTCATTGCACCTGCTTTCTCAGCTTTCTATTGTTCCTTTCTAACTAGCTTGTACTCCCACTCTTTTCTAATTAATCTTTCTACATTTATGTAACCCCCTGCACATCAGTGGCGTTTCTGCCTTGCTCGGGGTGAAATGATTTAAAAAAAAAAAAGCAATATATAATATCTAATAATTTCTTAAATCAAACTGTATTCTAAAATATACTTGAACACAGCTACAACATAAAATACAAATCACCAATTCTGATAATGATATCAACACAAACATGTGTATCCACAAACGCAGAGTATCTGTTATGTTATCCTCCTACGAGGAATGAACTCTTCCACTTGCTATATACCTGCACTGAAGAGGACTCAACAAAGCAGTTACAAGCAGTCAAGTACGGCTACTAATGATACTTTCGGACTTACTTATTTCCATATTGCTATTTATTAATACTTCCTGTAAATATCTTGTTTTCTTGTTATACTAATACACTGTCTTAAACCTATCTTCTTGTTCTGTGTCTTAATTCCGGCACAAAACCGGTCACTACAACTTGCGGCGAAGTTTCACCACAATTACACGATTGGCGACGAAGATCCACAACACTTTTATCTACCATGTATTCAATTGTGAAATCAGAAAAACACAAATAATATTTTTGGTATATCCAAGCTCCCAAGAAAATCAAATTTCAGAATTAAATAACCCCTAAGAAGTTGACATGCCGTTAAACAAGCAAATCAAATAAAATCACAAAAGTATCATCTACCATGTATTCCATTGTGAAAGAAGAATAACACATATACTTTTATCACTTTAAAGCTCTTAAGAACATTAACTTTCGGAATTGAATGACCCCTAAGAAGTTGGCATGCCGTTAAACAAACAAATCAAATAAAATCACAAAATCTGAGTATCAACTACCATGTATTCCATTGTGAAAGAAGAATAACACATATAATTTTATTACTTTAAAGCTCTTAAGAAAATTAAATTTCGGAATTGAATGACTCATAAGGAGCTGACATGCCGTTAAACAAACAAATTAAATCAAATCGCAAATGCTGAGTATCATCTACCATGTATTCCATTGTGAAAGAATAATGTTTTTATTACTTCGAAGCTTCCAAGAAAATTAAATTTCAGCAGTAAATTTCCCCTACGTAGTTAATGTGCCGTTAAACATACAAATCAATAAATCATGTATCTGTCCAAAAGCATTTGTTTTACATATTCTAACAAAATCCCTCTATTTATCTTGACATCAAATCAAATATGAAAGGACCCATAATTTTACTGCTTCGAATACTAGACAAAAATATTACAGTAATTCCTGCAGTTGTCTTCTGCGCTCTTTGAGGTGGGGTGCATTTTGTCATTTCAGAAAGTCCAATTTTACCAAATTAACATTTATTAAATTATATTTGCTTGTTTTTATAAAAGTTATATATTGTGAGATAGATAGATAGATAGATAGATAGATAGATAGATAGATTCCGAATGAGTGATAGTGTGATGATACCGAACAAAAGCGAAAGACCGGATGTTGGCTCTATAACGACCAGAAAGCAAATGAACAAAATCGTCTCTGCGCAGGTAGATTCGCGCAGATGTTCCGTTTGAAAAATAAAAATTAATCAAATATCAAATTTTCATTTCGCGAGCCTACGCGAAATTTATTTACCAGCCAATGGGAAGCCCAGACTCAAATACAAGTGTTAATCTCAAAACGAGCTGCTTTTGATCCAAGAGAAAAAAAAATCTCTTTCAGCTTATTATTTTTCATGAACATTTTAACCTCCATTGGACCTATATTCAAGTATTGCTTTACTTGTAGAACATTAATTGATCTGTGTATATATAAATGTTCTACAATTAAAGCAATACTTGAATATAGGTCCAACGGAGGTTAAAATGTTCATGAAAAACAATAAGCTGAAAGAGATTTAAGGCTTAGGAATGTGGGGAGCGGAGGTATATGAGGAATATCTTTGACGTAGTCGTCCCTTAGGTCAGTAAGTACTTTTGAGACGGGAGAAAGAAAGAGGCAAGCGTAGTAGCCGCTCGACTTAAGTCAAGGGGATATTAATTACACTCTTCTTCTTGGTCTCTGCCTGGTCTGTGTGCTGGTCTGTCTGCTGGGTGCTTTTTGTCTCGGCTTTTGATATCTGCATTTTGGATCTAAAGCAGCTCGTTTTGGGATTTCACACTTGTATTTGATTCTGGGCTTCCCATTGGCTGGTAAATAAAATACGCGTAAGCTCGCGAAATGGAAATTTGATATTTGATTAATTATTATTCAACCGGAACATCTGCGCGAATCTACCTGTGCAAAGACGATTTTTCTTCATTTGAATTCTGGTCGTTATAGAGCAAACATCCGGTCACTCGCTTTTGCTCGGTATCACCACAATAGATATAATCTGAATGAGATAGATAGATAGATAGACAGATAGATAGATAGATAGATAGATAGATAGATAGATAGATAGATAGATAGATACGAAGAGACTAGAAAGGATAGATAGATAGATAGATAGATAGATAGATAGATAGATAGATAGATAAACAAACATATTCCGACTGAGAGATAGATATAATCAGAATTAGATAGATAGATAGATAGATAGATAGATAGATATTAACACAATGAGCAAGATTTGTGGGTCATTAAAAAATTCTGAACTTTGTCCAACAAGAGTTGTACAAACAAAAACTTTTCACTACTTTTCAATTTTCTCACTTTCCCTTGACATCAATGCATTGATCTAACAATGTCTAAAGAGGCATCCTGATCCCGCAAAATCTCTCCACAGAACATACGATCTCATTCTTATTTCTGAAATGGTGAACACCCCATTGAGATTTGGGTTCAGGAAACAGGACTAAGTCAGATAGAGGTAAGTGTCGGGAGTAAGCGAAGTGAGTAATTCATGACCACGCCGCAACCTTCTACTTCTTCTATGTGCCCTGTCCCTTCAGGACGTTGGCGATCATGGCTTTCCACGTTTCCCTATTCCTATCCCTTGTGACTCTGAGCATGCCTTCTCTTGTTACACCGTGAAATCCTCATTGTCATCCACCTGACTAGGTCCTTCAAATATGTTATCCGTTGCTTTCCCCTGTTTCTTTTCCCTCTATCTGGCCTGCGAGTATCAGGTTATCCAAGC
Source organism: Ascarosepion bandense (assembly GCA_037127315.1). NCBI lineage: Eukaryota > Metazoa > Mollusca > Cephalopoda > Sepiida > Sepiidae > Ascarosepion > Ascarosepion bandense. The sequence continues at coordinate 7,993,979 of JBBBDQ010000151.1, forward strand.
CCTCCTTCCTCGTTGCGTGTCCCAAGCTGTCTCTTCCTGATACGCAGTATTAATTTCCTTTTTGTTTCCATCATTTCGAAAACCTCATCATTGCTCACATGCTTCAAGTTTTTCCTTCATCTTTGATGGTATTGTCCAGCATTCACTGCCATATTGAATGACGGACATCACGTAGCAATCAAGTACTCTCTTCCTTGTTTCTAGCGAAATTGTCCTGTTTTTTATACCTTACTCAACTTTTGGAATGCTTCCTTCGCCATGCCAATTCACCTTCGCATCTCTGTGTCGCACTTTTCGTCTTCTGTTATAACGCTTCCCAGGTATTTAAATTTTTGTACCTGCTTGATTCTGGTATTCCCGACCTGTATTTAGCATTTTGGGCTGCCCTTTTTATTGATGACCATGCATTCGGTTTTCGTGCAGTTTATTTGTAGTCCTTTCTTATGACTCTCTTCAGCTACCTTCTGTATGAGGTCTTGTAGTTTCCTTTCTGTGTCTGCTATCAGCACTGTATCATCTGCGTATTTTGGTTGTTTAAATTGTGGTCTCCGATTACGAATCCAGGCATAACTCCTAGGGTCCTCAAAATATTCTCGCTGTACAAGTTGAACAGATCCGGTGAAAAGACACATCCTTGTCTTACGCCCCTTTCTATCTTTGTATGTCTACTCAATAGCAGTGTGAAAGTTGCGTTGTACTGGACGAAGATCACATCTGCCCCCAACTCCCTTCTATCTTTCGACATTAATTCTAATGCAGCGTACAGTCCATTAATAGTTTTTCCCTTCTGCCAGGCAAACTATCATGATTACACATTAAGAATTGCAGTGTTACGTTTGCCAGCATACGCTGTCTGCTTGGTCTTTTTGGGGGTGAAGAACTAAGATGATTTCACTGTTTGCTTTGTATCTTTAATCCAGGTTTGAAATGATGACCGTAGGTTTTATTTTCAGTTACTAATCTGCGGTGAATATTCTCGAGATCAACCTGGAAGAGAGTCAGAAGTATCCTAGAAATGTCAACACTTTTCTGCTCTGGTGTCAGCATTTTTGAAGCCCATCATACAGACAGCTTGCTTATCCCCAAGAACTCGGTTAAAGCAGGGTCGACCGAACCATAACTAATGTCTATGGACAAAGATATGCACTGGGCAGTAAGACGCCGGTCATCCAAAACAATACGGTGAACGGCACCAACTTATTTATTAGTGTGTGAGATTTTGGGACAGCCAGACTTTGAGTCATCTTCTCTGATGTCCCTGTCCCGACTGGATTCCGCAGCACACTTATTCATAGTTGTTTTGGAAGGGGAGTCCTCGGCATGTGTCTGTTCCATGTCCTCAGCGTTATGGCTCCTTTTTCTGGGCAAAGCGTAGAAAGTTTTGAACGATCCTAATATCTATCTATCTATCTATCTATCTATCTATCTATCTATCTATTTTTTGAAATTGAATTCATCACAAACAAAACAGTAAAGCTAATGAGATTCAAGGTCTGACTGGGTGTGAAATTATTAAATGCATAAACATCAATTAATTTGAATTGATTTTTCTAGTTTTATAAGAATTGGTAATGTGTTACCACAGCAAAAATGTTCAGCTATTTCAGAGTGAGGCATAGAAAGTTTTGAACGACCCTTGTAGATAGATAGCTAAACAATGGTTGGGAATTTTGGATGAAGATAGATAGATAGATAGATAGATAGATAGATAGATAAACATATTCCGAATGAAAGATAGATATAATCAGAATGAGATAGATAGATAGATAGATTCCGAATGAGAGATATATTGAGAATGAGATAGATAGATTCCGAATGAGAGATATATTGAGAATGAGATAGATTCGAATGAGAGATATATTGAGAATGAGATAGATAGATTCGAATGGGGATATATTGAGAATGAGATAGATAGATTCCGAATGAGAGATATATTGAGAATGAGATAGATAGATTCGAATGAGAGATATATTGAGAATGAGATAGATAGATTCGAATGAGAGATATATTGAGAATGAGATCGATAGAGTCCGAATGAGAGATATATTGAGAATGAGATAGATAGATTCCGAATGAGAGATATATTGAGAATGAGATAGATAGATTCCGAATGAGAGATATATTGAGAATGAGATAGATAGATTCCGAATGAGAGATATATTGAGAATGAGATAGATAGATTCCGAATGAGAGATATATTGAGAATGAGATAGATAGATTCGAATGAGAGATATATTGAGAATGAGATAGATAGATTCCGAATAGAGAGATATATTGAAAATGAGATCGATAGAGTCCGAATGAGAGATATATTGAGAATGAGATAGATAGATTCGAATGAGAGATATATTGAGAATGAGATAGATAGATTCCGAATGAGAGATATATTGAGAATGAGATAGATAGATTCCCGAATGAGAGATATATTGAGAATGAGATAGATAGATTTCGAATGAGAGATATATTGAGAATGAGATAGATAGATTCGAATGAGAGATATATTGAAAATGAGATCGATAGATTCCGAATGAGAGATATATTGAGAATGAGATAGATAGATTCCGAATGAGAGATATATTGAGAATGAGATCGATAGATACCGAATGAGAGATATATTGAGAATGAGATAGATAGATTCCGAATGAGAGATATATTGAAAATGAGATCGATAGATTCCGAATGAGAGATATATTGAGAATGAGATCGATAGATTCCGAATGAGAGATATATTGAGAATGAGATCGATAGATTCCGAATGAGAGATATATTGAGAATGAGATAGATAGATTCGAATGAGAGATATATTGAGAATGAGATCGATAGATTCCGAATGAGAGATATATAGAGAATGAGATAGATAGATTCCGAATGAGAGATATATTGAGAATGAGATCGATAGATACCGAATGAGAGATATATTGAGAATGAGAATGAATAGATTCGAATGAGAGATATATTGAAAATGAGATCGATAGATTCCGAATGAGAGATATATTGAGAATGAGATCGATAATTCCGAATGAGAGATATATTGAGAATGAGATCGATAGATTCCGAATGAGAGATATATTGAGAATGAGATAGATAGATTCCGAATGAGAGATATATTGAGAATGAGATCGATAGATTCCGAATGGAGAGATATATTGAGAATGAGATAGATAGATTCGAATGAGAGATATATTTAGAATGAGATAGATAGATTCGAATGAGAGATATAATGAGAATGAGATAGATAGATTCCGAATGAGAGATATATTGAGAATGAGATAGATAGATTCCGAATGAGAGATATATTGAGAATGAGATAGATAGATTCCGAATGAGAGATATATTGAAAATGAGATCGATAGATTCCGAATGAGAGATATATTGAGAATGAGATCGATAGATTCGAATGAGAGATATATTGAGAATGAGATAGATAGATTCCGAATGAGAGATATATTGAGAATGAGATAGATAGATTCCGAATGAGAGATATATTGAGAATGAGATAGATAGATTCCGAATGAGAGATATATTGAGAATGAGATAGATAGATTCCGAATGAGAGATATATTGAGAATGAGATAGATAGATTCCGAATGAGAGATATATTGAGAATGAGATAGATAGATTCGAATGAGAGATATATTGAGAATGAGATAGATAGAATCCGAATGAGAGATATATTGAGAATGAGATCGATAGATTCCGAATGAGAGATATATTGAGAATGAGATAGATAGATTCGAATAGAGATATATTGAGAATGAGATAGATAGATTCGAATGAGAGATATATTGAGAATGAGATAGATAGATTCCGAATGAGAGATATATTGAGAATGAGATCGATAGATTCGAATGAGAGATATATTGAGAATGAGATAGATAGATTCGAATGAAGAGTATATTGAGAATGAGATAGATAGATTCCGAATGAGAGATATATTGAGAATGAGATAGATAGATTCCGAATGAGATATATTGAAAATGAGATCGATAGATTCCGAATGAGAGATATATTGAGAATGAGATAGATAGATTCCGAATGAGAGATATATTGAGAATGAGATAGATAGATTCGAATGAGAGATATATTGAAAATGAGATCGATAGATTCCGAATGAGAGATATATTGAGAATGAGATAGATAGATTTCGAATGAGAGATATATTGAGAATGAGATCGATAGATTCCGAATGAGAGATATATTGAGAATGAGATAGATAGATTCCGAATGAGAGATATATTGAAAATGAGATCGATAGATTCAGAATGAGAGATATATTGAGAATGAGATAGATAGATTCGAATGAGAGATATATTGAGAATGAGATCGATAGATTCCGAATGAGAGATATATTGAGAATGAGATAGATAGATTCGAATGAGAGATATATTGAGAATGAGATAGATAGATTCCGAATGAGAGATATAATGAGAATGAGATAGATAGATTCCGAATGAGAGATATATTGAGAATGAGATAGATAGATTCCGAATGAGAGATATATTGAGAATGAGATAGATAGATTCCGAATGAGAGATATATTGAGAATGAGATCGATAGATTCCGAATAGAAATATATTGAGAATGAGATCGATAGATTCCGAATGAGAGATATATTGAGAATGAGATCGATAGATTCCGAATGAGAGATATATTGAGAATGAGATAGATAGATTCCGAATGAGAGATATATTTAGAATGAGATAGATAGATTCCGAATGAAATATATTGAGAATGAGATAGATAGATTCCGAATGAGAGATATATTGAGAATGAGATAGATAGATTCGAATGAGAGATATATTGAGAATGAGATAGATAGATTCCGAATGAGAGATATATTGAGAATGAGATAGATAGATTCGAATGAGAGATATATTGAGAATGAGATAGATAGATTCGAATGAGAGATATATTGAGAATGAGATCGATAGATTCCGAATGAGAGATATATTGAGAATGAGATAGATAGATTCGAATGAGAGATATATTGAGAATGAGATAGATAGATTCCGAATGAGATATATTGAGAATGAGATCGATAGATTCCGAATGAGAGATATATATTGAGAATGAGATAGATAGAGTCCGAATGAGAGATATATTGAGAATGAGATAGATAGATTCCGAATGAGAGATATATTGAGAATGAGATAGATAGATTACGTATGAGAGATATATTGAGAATGAGATTCTATTAGATTCCGAATGAGATATATTGGAGAATGTGAGATAGATAGATTCCGAATGAGAGATATATTGAGAATGAGATAGATAGATTCCGAATGAGAGATATATTGAGAATGAGAGATAGATAGATTCGGAATGAGAGATATATTGAGAATGAGATAGATAGATTCCGAATGAGAGATATATTGAGAATGAGATAGATAGATTCGAATGAGAGATATATTGAGAATGAGATAGATAGAGTCCGAATGAGAAATATATTGAGAATGAGATAGATAGATTCCGAATGAGAGATATATTGAGAATGAGATAGATAGATTCGAATGAGAGATATATTGAGAATGAGATAGATAGATTCCGAATGAGAGATATATTGAGAATGAGATAGATAGATTCCGAATGAGAGATATATTGAGAATGAGATAGATAGATTCCGAATGAGAGAGATATTGAGAATGAGATAGATAGATTCCGAATGAGAGATATATTGAGAATGAGATAGATAGATTCCGAATGAGAGATATATTGAGAATGAGATAGGCTAGATTCCGAATGAGAGATATATTGAAAATGAGACTTGGATAGATTCCGAATGAGAGATATATTGAGAATGAGATAGATAGATTCCGGAATGAGAGATATATTGAGAATGAGATAGATAGATTCCGGAATGAGAGATATATTGAGAATGAGATAGATAGATTTCGAATGAGAGATATATTGAGAATGAGATAGATAGATTCCGAATGAGAGATATATTGAGAATGAGATAGATAGATTCCGAATGAGAGATATATTGAGAATGAGATAGATAGATTCCGAATGGAGAGATATATTGGAAAGAATGAGATAGATAGATTTCGAATGAGAGGGATATATTGAAAATGAGATCGATAGATTCCGAATGAGAGATATATTGAGAATGAGATCGATAGATTCCGAATGGAGAGATATATTGAGAATGAGATCGATAGATTCCGAATGAGAGATATATTGAGAATAGATAGATAGATTCGAATGAGATATATTGAGAATGAGATAGATAGATTCCGAATGAGAGATATATTGGAAATGAGATCGGATAGATTCGAATGAGAGATATATTGAGAATGAGATAGATAGATTCCAATGAGAGATATTGAGAATGAGATAGATAGATTCCGAATGAGAGATATATTGAGAATGAGATAGATAGATTCCGGAATGAGAGATATATTGAGAATGAGATAGATAGATTCCGAATGAGAGATATATTGAGAATGAGATCGATAGATTTCGAATGAGAGATATATTGAGAATGAGATAGATAGATTCGAATGAGAGATATTGAGAATGAGATAGATAGATTCCGAATGAGAGATATATTGAAAATGAGATCGATAGATTCCGAATGGGAGATATATTGAGAATGAGATAGATAGATTCCGAATGAGAGATATATTAGAAATGAGATCGATAGATTCCGAATGAGAGATATTGAGAATGAGATAGATAGATTCCGAATGAGGAGTATTGAGAATGAGATAGATAGAGTCCGAATGAGAGATATATTGAGAATGAGATAGATAGATTCCGAATGAGAGATATATTGAGAATGAGATAGATAGATTCCGAATGAGAGATATATTGAGAATGAGATCGAGGATTCCGAATGAGAGATATATTGAGAATGAGATAGATAGATTCCGAATGAGAGATATATTGAGAATGTGGAGATAGACAGAGTCCGAATGAGAGATATATTGAGAATGAGGATAGATTCCGAATGAGAGATATATTGAGAATGAGATAGGGATAGATTCCGAATGAGAGATATATTGAGAATGAGATAGATAGATTCCGAATGAGAGATATATTGAGAATGAGATCGATAGATTCCGAATGAGAGATATATTGAGAATGAGATAGATAGATTCCGAATTGAGATATATTGAGAATGAGATAGATAGATTCCGAATGAGAGATATATTGAGAATGAGATAGATACCTGGAATGAGAGATAGATAGATAGATAGATAGATAGATTCCGAATGATAGATAGATAGATAGATAGATAGATAGATAGATAGATAGAAACCGAATCAGCTTAATAGAGAGTAAGTAACTGAGAAGGACGAATAAATAAACAGATAGATAGAAAGTGAAAGCGAGAGCGAACACGTGAACGAGAGTGAAAGCAAGAGCATAACTTGATAGAGATAAAGCGATTAAGAATTATTTTGATAGAAGTTTTTCTTTAAGTGTCACGTTTCGCAGTTCATTGCTCCTGTCAAATTTTTCGTCGGGCTTTGCGATGTCGCACAATTGTACAATTCACAGATTAACCCCACTTCTGTATTGATACTATAAATATATAGACTTTGACATAATCAGCTTTGTCTAGGTGAAGTTCAAATTTGGTGAGACCGATTGTAGTAAGAAAAAAAAAGTCATTTGATTAACTTTCCCATGGAAACAGTCGCTCAATATTACGAATCATCATCCGAAATTCGCTTTCATTTTACAAGAGAAACTGCACAGACACACGCGCGCCCACGTTCTCACAAACAGACCCAGAAATTGCACACAGATATAATATGTGTGTACATACGCACCAACTTACACTAACTAATATAAATAACAAATACATGATGAATATGTTTATCTAAATCGTTGTTTTCCATCACTATTTTTATGAATTCTGTGAACCATGAAATTGAATTTAATTTCAATTCTGGGCATTTGCAACAATGCATTGTTTACTGCCAAAATATAGAAAAAGTATATATATATATATATATATATATATATATATATATATATATATATATATATATCAGTATGCAGTGTGGGTATAGAAGAATCCAAAGGAGTATCAAGCACATACAGTGGTAGGATAACTCTCTAAGAGAGCTCTAAACATATATGCATATAAATACATATAGAGCAAATATAAGAAAAATTAGGGCAGACACGTTATTTCATAGTGAATCGTAAGTTTAGGCCTAATTTCAGGCGAACCATCATCAGCTTCCGTCTTTATTTTACAAAGGATTTTACACGAATGAGATTCAAAAAGACCTAAAAAAACGAATAGAAATAACGGTCGCTCCCTTAAAAGAGAAAATTTAAGAAAAAATACATCAGTTCGGCGAACACATATACATATTCTTACATAATCATATATACACGCAACATATAATCAGATGACACCCGTAGCGGCCAATGTCAGCAAAAGTTCGAAGATATATTCGTCTAACAGTTAGGTTGCAGACCCGTAGATTTGGAACATAAAGAAAGTTGGTTACGTGAGAAAGTGAGAGAGAGTGAGTGAGAGAGAGAAAGAAAGAGAGAGAGAGAGAGCAACACTATATATATATATATAAAGACTACAAAGAGAGCCAAACAACCTACATAGGTTTCACCTAAACGGATTGTCAGGGAAAGCTAGCGAACAAGCAAAGAAACAAACGACAAATATAAAGGGAATTCAATTAACCCACTTGACCAAGAAAGCTTTCCCTGACGATCCGTTTAGGTGAAACCTAGGTAGGTTGTCTGGCTCTCTTGGTGTTCATTGTTTATTCCGCTCCACCTAAGTAGTGAGCGCTTCTTTGCTAGTTGATTTCTCGTGTCGGGGTTTTTTCTTCGGGCCGCGTGCTGACTCGGTCCGAGCTCTTTTGACTGATGTTCATGTACTTAGCTCTTTCCTTTTTAAAACCATTTCTTTTCTTCTTCGTAGATACGTGGAAGGTTTTTCGACACGAGTATAGTTATTATCTCTTTTATATATATATATATATATATATATATATATATATATATATATATATATATATAATCATATTGCCCCAAGCAAGGCATTTTACTGCCACTGTTTTGCAGGGGCTTACGTAGGAGGAAAATTATGAGAACGAGTGACAGGTTATAGGGGGTGTCAGGAAGTAGGTAAGAGAAGGATGAGAATACTGAGGAGAATGGAGTGGAAAATTCGAACTGAACCCTTTATTACAATCTGTGGTGTATATGAACCCCATTCCTTGCGTGGTACCTGACACGTGAACTTTAAAAAAAAACAAAGTTACGTGAGAGTTCTTATAAAAAAACGGTAAACGGTAAAATCAGTTATTGAAAATCATCTGAAGACACCACTCATGGTAGAAACCCAAGTCGCTCAAAAACTCGTTTACAAATAGAAAATATTCCAAAGTTCTACAATATAATTGTATTGAACACTTTTTAATAAAAATATTCACTGTTCTAAACTTATTATCATCAGAAACTAAGTAATTAATCAATCAATCAATCAATCAATCAATATATATATATATATATATATATATATATATATAAACAGAAACTAAAAATCCTCGAAGCAATCTACATTAAACAATTTAAACCTGGTTTGAATATAATCAATTTTGATAACGTACTCAAATGTCTGTAATCAGACCAGGGACCACAACACCACTATTTTGTCACTGTCTTCGGCCATCCGCCACGTTAGGGATGGACTTATATTTTCAATTCAATTCTCTTTATTGTTAATAACTTAAATGTTCTATGTTTACTGTGTGCTAATATTTACTCTTTGATAATGCCTTATGTGAGCCGAAAGCTTAGACCCGATAAAAAATTCAACAATTATTGTGATTTTTTGTTGTCTTTCAACGACATCACCATCAAGCATATCAGACGGTATGAACGGATCCTACACAAAATTAATAGACAAAACTTGTCTATATTATTCAATGAAACCTGCATTAATATATATATATATATATATATATAGGGTGTCCATAAAGTTCGTGTGAAGTTTAAAAAATATATAAAACTTTATTTTTATTTGCGATAGAAATAATTTGTAAAAAGGATTAGAAAGAAGTAAATCTATATTTTTTAAGGTTTTATTGAAACTTTATTTAAATTTCCAGATGTCCTCCATCATTAGCAATACAAAGGGTAATACGATTTTGCAGTTCGTATTTTTTACTTATCTAAAAATTGCTGCAAATTTTGTTGTAAAAATTTATTCGATAACTATACTTAAAACTGGGTACATTAAAATTCATAATATTGTATACAGATTATATCTATCGCAAATACAAATAAAGTTATAATTTTTTTAAAGTGCTCACGGACTCTAAGGCCACCATATATATATAGTTAACTGGCAAAAATAACTTCGTCTCATAAGTACAACCTTTTTTGATTTTATGATAATGATATTAACATTACTCTTTCTGTGAAATTAGTATAATAACAATGTTGGTGATGATAATGGAATAATAATAATAATAATTTTGATAATATTAATGATATCAGACTTTAATTAAATTAGTACGAAATATGTAAAAACAATTAAGAAAAATTACAAAGAATAAAAATATAATATGAAAATATTTAAAATATATAAGTAAATATAGGCAAATAAAAAATAAAATAAAGGCTTTGAAATAACATGATTTAGAATGTATAAAACTTATAGCGATTCAAATAAATGCGTATTTAAAGAATACAATGGAGGGCCATTTAAAGGCCTTACATTTTGTACATATTTTCATATTTAACCTCTTCCATGCACATACTTACATGCTAGTAACGATGCAAGCCGATAGCTCCATCTATATACACGTATATACATATACATACATACATACATACATACATTCATACATACATACATACATACACACAGATACATATATATGCATATACATATAAACATATTTCCACCTATACACATACATATATATATGTATATATGTGTTTGTGTCTCTGTGTGTGTGTGTGTGTGTGTGTGTGTGTGTGTGTGTGTGCATTTCGAGATAAGTGTGAAAATAATTATCATCATCATCCTAAAGTTAGCATAACTACAAGTTAATTACAATTAAAATTAATAATAGGGCTGGGTAAAAAAAAAAATAATTTGAAAGCAAGTAAATTCATGTGTCAGTCCTCAACCGAATTAACATTTCAATTAAGTGTAAATTCTTTTTTATTAGGCAATTTTAAATTTGTTTTTATGTCTGCACTTGAAGATAAGTTCATCCCTTTCGTTCCATAGTCCACTGGGATTTTTATATTTAATTATTACAATTTTTTTCCTTTAAGCATAGACTGCATCTGTACCAGAAGCTTCTGAGAGTTTGTGCATGACCAATGATCTTTCATTTAATTTGGGACGAGAATCCTCCATCTTTGAGTTTCGAATAATGTTTTGATAGGACAGTTTGATGTTTCAAGGTAGCATTCAAGAAGGAATGTCGATGATTGTAGAATCTTCGTTTCCAGCTTTTTACTGATATCCGTATATCTTATATCTTTTTCTTGTTTGAATTTTCTTTCAGAAAAATGATGGCTTCATATATTGTTCTTTCGGAATTACATTTGACTTCAACTGGTTAGTTGATTTTGGTTGTACAGTTACAAAAAGGTTAATATTTTTGTGATACTATATTTTTTTTCAGCAACTGGATATTGTGTAAGTTCATAATTTTGTGGATATTTTTGGTGCAGCAAGAAATGATTTTCAATTCTTCCTGTTGCAAATTATTTTTATGAGGTTATTTTTGTTAAAATGTTTGTCTATTAGATTAAGGAAATATTGGATAGCTTGCAGAATGGTGGTTTAAACCTTATTATCTTTCATTTTGTGTTTTTGGTTACATCAGTTTTCTTGTCTTTCAAAGTTTGTTGATAGAATAATTTTTGTTGAAATAATATTTTGGAAGGCTAAATTATCAATTTCATTATTCTCATTAAATACATTTTTGTTGGAATCTATTAATTCTAGGGGTTACCGTTTGAGGAATTTGATTAACTATTGAGTTAGATTGATTGGAATTATGAAATGGTTTGAATGTGTTGTTAGAAGGTTGATATTGATATCTAAGAAACTATTTTGACCATCGTTTCTGTAAAGACCTACTTGATTGTGATCGATAATTCTACTAAGAATGTTTAATATATAGATTCCTAATAAATCAACGATTTAGGCGGAGTCATAGGCACCCATTTAACACATCAAAGTTACATTAAGTTGAAATCTAAGTAGAAATCTAAGTAGAAATAAAGCTCTATTTTTGTTTTCAATCTTCTGGAACCATGTAACGGTATCCAAAGGTTATTATATAATTATTGTATAGTTTGTAGTGATATTTTAAGTATATTTTAAAAAATTAAGGCTGATTTTGTTTAAGAAGGATTAATTAACCTAGATTGTAGAGTGTTGTTGAAATTAGGTTTGTGTTTTATTAATTTCTTATTGCTTATATTTTCTTATATATTCTTATTTTTTATATTATATTTCGCTATTTATACTTTTTTCTTTATTTTAATTTATTATTTCGTATTAATTTAATTAAAGTCCAGTGCCATTATTATTATGTCATTTTTCATCATATTTTTATTTCTGCTTTGGTCTCACTACCAACCAAGTCTGCGGGGAGACCTAAGGCAGGTAGTGGCGTGTTGTTATGGCTCCATTTCATGTTTTTCTATCTTCCCTATCATCTCCAGCATTACATAGATAAAGTTTTCCTTAGTGTGTGGGCTGTACTTAATAAGACAATTTTTTGTATATCTCTTAAGCTGGGGTTTCCAGGGATTCTTTCAATGTGTTGTTTTGTTCCATTTTTTATCATTCCAAGTGCACCTACTATCACTGGCACAACTCTTGTTTTCAATTTCCACATTTTTCCTATTTCAATTTCCAGGTCTTTATATTTTGACAGTTTTTCAAATTCCTTGATTGCTATGTTACAATCCGCTGGACAAGCCATATCAATTAATAGACAAGTTTTCTCCTACTGGTTTTTAACAATAATGTCTGGCCTGTTTGCTTCAATTTTTCTATCTATGTAGATGGTGTAATTCCATAGAATGGTGACATCTTCTATTTCTGTAACCGGTGCTGGGTGATGTTCATACCAGTGTTTGTTTACAGATTTTCCATAGTGTTTGCACATTGTCCAATGTAAATATTGCCCAACTCTATCGTGGCGATTTTTATATTCATTTGGGGCAAGCACAGAACAGCCTGAGATTAGGTGGTCTATTGTTTCTTGGTGTTTATCACAAAACCTGCATTTTGGATCCATATTATTATGCATAATATTTGCCTGAAAGTTTCTCGTGAAAAGACTTTGGTCTTGTGCTGCAAGAATAAAGCCTTCAGTTTCGGACTTTAATCCAGATGCACGTAACCATCGATGAGTATTAACTTTGTCAACATTGAATTTATTGGCACGTACTGGATATTGGCCATGCAGAGGTTTGTCTTGCCAGCGCTGTTTCATCTGTTCAAGAGCTTTATCTTTGGCTTTCATTTTCATATTCTTTGCCGCAATAGTCGGCTCTTGGCTTCCGTTCTGCTTTTCCACAGAATCTATTAACTGTAAATCTTGTTTGAATTTACTGCCTTCTTTTATTATTGAATATTTTTCTTTCTTTCTTCATGTTGCCTTACTAATTGTAACATCCAATCCTTTGTTGTTTCTATGTATGTTAGTAAGCCAATAGTTGTTGTCTTGTATGACAATTCCAGCTGAATAAGACCTCTTCCACCTTCTTTACGGGGTATGTATAGACGGTCTACATCAGCCTTTGGATGATGCATCTTATACTTCGAAAGAAGATTTCTTGTTTTAGCATCCATTCGCCTGATGTCGTTTAGAGTCCAGTTTAAGATGTTAAAGCTATATTGGACAACTGGGATTGCAAGGCTATTAATGGCCATAACTCTGTTCTGTGAATTCAATTCAGTTTTTAATATCATTCGTAGCCTTCTATAGTACTCTTTACGCACTATTTCTTTCATTTTTTTATGGTGAATGTTTTCGCTCTCATTTACACCTAGGTATTTATATGCTTCTTCTGGTTTCAATTCTTTTATTGTTACAGCAGGGTCTAGGCTAATTGAGGATGTTTCTTGTATTGATCCACGTAAAACTGTAGCTTTAGCACATTTATTCAAATTAAATTTCATTCCAGTGTCTTCGCTGAAGCATTTTACAGTTTGCAGAAGACCTTCCAGTTCATTATCATTCTTAGCATATAACTTCAAGTCATCCATGTAAAATAGATGGCTTATTTTCTTTTGTCCTTTTGTTCTTTTTTATTATTATTATTATTATTATTATTATTATTATTATGTCATTTTTCATCATATTTCGATTTCCGCTTTGGTCTCACTACCAACCAAGTCTGCGGGGAGACCTAAGGCGGGGAGTGGCGTGTTGTTATGGCTCCATTTCATGTTTTTCTATCTTCCCTATCATCTCCAGCATTACATAGATAAAGTTTTCCTTAGTGTGTGGGCTGTACTTAATAAGACAATATTTTGGATATCTCTTAAGCTGGGGTTTCCAGGGATTCTTTCAATGTGTTGTTTTGTTCCATTTTTTATCATTCCAAGTGCACCTACTATCATTATTACTATTATTTTTATCATTCCAAGTGCACCTACTATTATTATTATTATTATTATTATTATTATTATTATTATTATTATTATTGTGTCATTTTCATCATATTTCGATTTCTGCTATGGTCGCACTAGCAACCAAGTCTAAGATCTAATGCAGGTCGTGGCGTGTTGTAATGGTTCCATTTCATGTTTTTATATTTTCCCCATCATCCCTAACGTTACATAGACAAAGTTCTCCTTAGTGTGTGGGCTGTATTAATAGGACCATTTTTTGTATATCTCTTAAGCTGGGGTTTCCAGGGATTCTTTCAATGTGTTGTTTTGTTCCATTTTTTATCATTCCAAGTGCACCTACTATTACTGGAACAAATCTTGTTTTCCATTTCCACATTCTTTTCTATTTCAATTTCCAGCTTTTTATATTTTGACAGTTTTTCAAATTCCTTGGTTGCTATGTTGCAATCCGCTGAACAAGCCATATCAATTAATAAACAAATTTCTTTTTCTGGTTTTTAACAATAATGTCTGGCCTGTTTGCTTCAATTTTTCTATCTATGTAGATGGTGTAATTCCATAGAATGGTGACATCTTCTATTTCTGTAACCGGTGCTGGGTGATGTTCATACCAGTGTTTGTTTACAGATTTTCCATAGTGTTTGCACATTGTCCAATGTAAATATTGCCCCACTTAAGGGTGTCGATTTTTATATTCATATGGGTTAAGTACAGAACAGCCTGAGATTAGGTGGTCAATTGTTTCTTAGTGTTTATCACAAAACCTGCATTTTGGATCCATATTATTATGTATAATATTTGACTGAAAGTTTCTAGTGAAAAGACATTGGTCTTGCGCTGCAAGAATAAAACCTTCAGTCTCAGACTTTAATCCAGATGCACGTAACCATCGATGAGTATTAACTTTATTAACATTGAATTTATTGGCACATTCTGGATATTGGCCATGCAGAGGTTTGTCTTGCCAGCGTTGTTTCATCTTTTCAAGAGCTTTATCTTTGGCTTTCATTTTCTTATGTTTTGACGCAATAGTTGGTTCTTGGCGTCTGTTTTGCTTTTCTACAGAATCTACTAACTGTAAATCTTGTTTGTATTTACTGCCTTCTTTTATTATTGAATATTTTTTCTTTCTTTCTTCATGTTGCCTTACTAATTGTATCATCCAATCCTTTGTTGTTTCTATGTATGTTAGTAAGCCAATAGTTGTTGTCTTGTATGACAATTCCAGCAATAAGACCCCTTCCACCTTCTTTACGGGGTATGTATAGACGGTCTACATCAGCCTTTGGATGATGCATCTTATGCTTAGAAAGAAGCTCTCTTGTTTTAGCATCCATTCGCCTGATGTCGTTTAGAGTCCAGTTTAAGATGTTGAAGCTATATTGGACAACTGGGATTGCAAGGCTATTAATGGCCATAACTCTGTTCTGTGAATTTAATTCAGTTTTTAATATCATTCGTAGCCTTCTATAGTACTCTTTACGCACTATTTCTTTCATTTTTTTATGGTGAATGTTTTCGCTCTCATTTACACCTAGGTATTTATTAGCTTCTTCTGGTTTCAATTCTTTTATTGTTACAGCAGGGTCTAGGCTAATTGAGGATGTTTCTTGTATTGATCCATGTAAAACTGTAACTTTAACACATTTATTCAAATTAAATTTCATTCCAATGTCTTCGCTGAAGCATTTTACAGTTTGCAGAAGACCTTCCAGCTCATTATCATTCTTAGCATATAACTTTAAGTCATCCATGTAAAGTAGATGGCTTATTTTCTTTTGGCCTATTTTATAACCACATTCTGTCTTATTAAGTTGTCTGGTTAGTGCTATTAATGACATGCAGAATAGTAAGGGAGATAAAGAATCTCCTTGAAATATACCTCTTTTGATGTTTATTTTATCAGACTTATAGGTTCCATTTATATGATTGAGTTAAAGGGTTGTTTTCCATATAGACATGCACTGTTTGATGAAATTGATGATGACGGGCGATATCTTGTATATATTTAAAGTCTTTAATATCCAGTAATGTGGCACACTATCGAATGCCTTACGATAATATATCCAGGCAGTACTAAGATTTTTCTTTGTACTGTAGCAGTTTTCCAGGATCATTTTGTTAATAAGCAATTGGTCTTTACAACCATAACAGTCACGTTTGCACCCTTTTTGTTCAAGCGGTATCATGTCATTTCTTTCTAAGAATAAATATGTCTGTTTTGTTAAAATAGATGTTAGTAGTTTATATGTTGTCGGAAGACATGTAATTGGTCTGTAGTTTTTCGGGTTGTTTGTGTCACCATTCTTGGGTAGAAGAAATGTAATTCCTTTGGTCATCCATGCAGGAATTTTAGTGGGATCGTCAACCATTTCTTGGAGTTCTTTGGCTATTTTTTTATGTGCTGCATTTAAATAATATAGCCAAAAGTTAGGAATTTTATCTATACCTGGGAATTTCCAATTGTGTTCTTTTTTTAGTGCAAATTTAACATCATCTTCTGTAATTCCAGACCATGTCTGTTCGGGTTTATTTTTCATTCGTTCTATCTCCTGCGTAATCCAATGTACTTCCTTGCTAAGTTCTTTAGGGCAAGCCCATATCTTTTCCCAGAACTGTGTGACTTCTTCCATTCTGGGGGGTACTGTCACTTCAATTCTTTTTTTACCTATTTCCCTGTAAAATCTCTTTGTATCAGTCTGAAAGATCTTGTTTTGTCTGTATTATTATTATTATTATTATTATTATTATTATTATTATTATTATTATTATGTCATTTTTCATCATATTTCGATTTCTGCTTTGGTCTCACTACCAACCAAGTCTGCGGGGAGACCTAAGGCAGGTAGTGGCGTGTTGTTATGACTCCATTTCATGTTTTTCTATCTTCCCTATCATCCCCAGCATTACATAGATAACGTTTTCCTTAGTGTGTGGGCTGTACTTAATAAGACAATTTTTTGTATATCTCTTAAGCTGGGGTTTCCAGGGATTCTTTCAATGTGTTGTTTTGTTCCATTTTTTATCATTCCAAGTGCACCTACTATCACTGGTACAACTCTTGTTTTCAATTTCCACATTTTTTCTATTTCAATTTCCAGGTCTTTATATTTTGACAGTTTTTCAAATTCCTTGGTTGCTATGTTACAATCCGCTGGACAAGCCATATCAATTAATAGACAAGTTTTCTCCTTCTGGTTTTTAACAATAATGTCTGGCCTGTTTGCTTCAATTTTTCTGTCTGTGTAGATGGTGTAATCCCATAGAATGGTTACATCTTCTATTTCTGTAACCGGTGCTGGATGATGTTCATACCAGTGTTTGTTTACAGCTTTTCCATAATGTTTGCACATTGCCCAATGTAAATATTGCCCAACTCTATCGTGGCGATTTTTATTATTATTATTATTATCCGTATTTTTATTAATTTAAAAAGTTCTATATTTATTATTAATATTATTAATATTTTATTATTATGTCATTTTTCATTATAATATTATTTCTGCTATAGTCGCACTACCTACTAAGTCTGCAGGAAGACCTAAGGCATTTCGTGGTCTGTTGTTCTGGCTCCATTTCTTCCTTTTTTTATAACTTCTTAACATACCTAGCCTTACATTAATGTGTAGGCTGCACTTAACAAGACAATTTCTTTGTATATTTTTAAGCTGGGGTTTCCAGGGATTATTATTATTATTATTATTAGTAGTAGTAGTAGTAGTAGTAGTAGTAGTAGTATAGAAAGATCATTATTAATAACATCATTATCATGAAATTAAAATTATTTATTAAGCTAAGTTATCATTTTTGCCGTCAGAATTAACATTAAAATCTAGCAATGCAGTTTCTCTATTTAAATCACGATTCCTAAATTTACTGCCTTGTATTTGAAAATATTAATTCCTATTTCAATTCGAGGTCATCATATCGACTCGAATTTTTCTTAATGTTCGAAATGTATCTCTGACTTCCTCTTTTAACAATAATTGTGTTTTCCTTCTTCTTCCATTCCCACTATTCCTTCCGTCTGGATAAATTATCTCCATTCAGTTTTGTAAAAAATTCGGTCTGAAGAGTTGAATTTAAACTTATTTATAAATAGAACTTTGTCTGTGTGTATATATATATGTGTGTGTGTGTCTGTGTCTGTGTGTGTGCCTGTGTGTGTCCGTTACCTATAGACTCCGAAACGGCTGAACCGATTTTCTTGAACATTTACACCGTTGTACTATAAGAGTCTGCAAGTGTTCTTAGCTAGGTTTTGTGTCGAGGTACCACCGATAAATATGGAAAATCGATAATCGAAAAAATCGGGTTATAGAAGGAGTGGTCCGATTTTAATCACATTGGAAACACTTATAGACAAAGACATACGAAACGATATTCAGAAGATTCAAGGTTTCACTTCTTACAATAGTGCAGATAATCGATAATATATATATATAGTATATATAAAAGGCAAGATGTTTGTGTGCGCGTCTGTTTATCTGTCTGTATGTCCTTTATACAAATCCACAATCTTTATCCGATTCTCACCAAACTTCACACAAATATTCTTTAGGCTGAGTCTGAGTTTCAGGACCATGGATTAGTTTTAAAGCTTTCATTACAGTCGAGCAACGCCGGGTTATACTGCTGGTATTTATATATTTACGATATACATTATCACGGATGTAATTGTAAAAATTTGTTCAATTGTTTTTATTCGTAATACACTGTCAGTTCTCACTGGATTAATATCCTCGGTGGAATTATCCCTACCAATTGCCAGTGTTACGACTTGCTTTTATATATATATATATATATATATATATATATATATATATGTGTGTGTGTGTGTATGTGTGTGTGTGTGTGTGTGTGTGTGTGTGTAAAAACAGAACTATGAAGAAAATCTATCTGTAAAATGACAACATGAATAAAGACAATAAAAGTACCTACACCCGTGTTGCAACTGCTTTTTTCCAATATTTTAAACTAAAAGTAATTCATATTTGGTTCAATAATTACATAAAATTTAAGTTGGTCATTGTTTTTAAAATAACGTTTAAGAAAAGTATATATATATATATATATATATATATATATATATATATATATATATATATATATATATATATATTTGTTTTAACTTTTAATCAATAGAATTAAGCTGTGTTGATAGCTTTGTCAATTTGGATGACTTTTTCGATTTTATTTTTAATGCGAAAAAATCAATTTCTATTCAGTTTGAAATAAAGCCAAACTGTTTTGCCTGGTGAGGCACGGTAGACAGCCTCATCAAGCAAAGTGAGATAGCCTAGATTTATAGCGAATCCATCCAGTCTGGTTCAGACTCCGCCACGGAGTTTGGAACAGAACTCGAGGTTTATTACTTGTTTCTTTTCTACGATTTGGTATATGTTCACTTTCTTTGGTCATAGTAAAGAAATTGAACAGAAAGAAAGATATAAAATGAGAAAGAAAGTCAGCAAAAGGAAAGACGTCGAAAGAAAAAAAGAAAAGATAAATATGCCAAAGAAGTAAAATAGAAAGAGAAAGAAAGAAAGAAAGAAAGAAAAAAAGAAAGAAAGAAACATACGAAAAAAGCAAACAGAAAGAAAGAAACAAAGAAAGTGAAAGAAAATTAAGTTCAAAAAGAGAAAGAAAGAATAAAATGAATAGATGTCAAAGAAGGAAAGCAGAAAGATAAAGAAAAAGAAGTCAGGACGCTGAAAGGCATCTAAGAGTTGTTTTCTTTTGGAGGCGTTAAAATTAAAAAGTAATTCTTCGTCCTAGTAAACAAGAGACTGTAGGCTGTTTGTGGGATAAGCCTTCAATTTGACTTTGTCGAACGGATCAGGCTTAGTGTCGAGACTGGACTAAATAGATCCGTCATCAGCATAGATACGAAGTTGAGAACTAATGTCAGTCATGAAATTAAGAACAAACCAGTATCATTTATAGAAACCTCAAGGCTACCGGCGTTAGTAAATATATATATATATATAATGATTATAATATTAAAAATATTATTCAATCTTTTTCTGAAGATATGAAAAGATCTATTCAGACAAAACAATAACTAGACCAAGACATAAGTGAACCAAATGAAAATCAAACACAAACTAATGCATCATTTAAGTCTACCAATCTTGAAGATATAAGCCACAGTACTCCTGTGAAGGAGCTCTCACCTTTATTATATATATATATATATTTTAATCATATCACACCAAGCAAGGCGATAATGCCACTGATGCGCAGGGGGCTACGTAAGGGTAAAAGGAATGGAAAAGAGAAAGCCGGAAACCACATCCTAAACAGGGAACAAGGGATGAGCCTCTTCACCTGTTCAATAGATATGGGTGGAGTGTGAACCGGGCGATAGTTTAGTCTATCTACTCCAATTGAAAAAAAAGATAAAAGAAGAGAGTGGAAAGATTGGAAAAGAGAAAACCGGAAACCGCATCCTAAACAGGAAACAAGGGATGAGCCTCTTCACCTGTTCAACAGACGTGGGTGGAGTGTGAACCGGGCGATAGTTTAGTCGATCTACTCCAATATGAAGGAGGCGATTACAAATCAAAAGCAGGTTTCAAAAAAAGTCTTTTCTCAGATCTCATGTCAGACAGTAGTGATGAATCCCAAATATATATATATATATATGATCTAGGAGCGATATAAGATATAACTTTGAGTTAAATAATTCCAGTATAGTCATTTAATGATGTAAATTTTGCGTTTGTTGGAAGACGTGGATCATCTTAGATGGCACCTATCTCCAATTTTCAAGCGTTTTTTCAACGACATCGATGTCTCCGTCCGCCCGGGAAATATAATTAAAGATGTGTCTGTCTGCTTTGCAGAAAAGTCACCTTTGCATTTGTGATGACCTCTCACTCACAATCTGAAAATATTTTCATGTGTTCGCGTGAACTCGTTAACTTTCTACTTGGCTTTGGCTGGTTGAGTGGGAATTAATTTACGCGCGTAATTAATCCATTAGATTTCATCTTTACATCTTTTAATCTATCTGTTCATCTATCAAAACGCGTTGGTGCGTGTAAATAAGTTCATTTCGTTGGACTTGAGAACATTCAGTCAGTTAGTTAAGTGACATACGTGATACATACTTGGGCGATCATGTCTCGAAAGAGACATGACTGACTGGGGAGAATATTATCCCGCAGTAGGATGCCATTGCTTTCTGCAGTAGACTGGTTGCCAGACAAGGCTCTAGAACTCAAAATGTCCTGTTATTTAACCCATAACTGGAGGGAAGAGACGGATTAATACCTTTCCCAAGGGTATTTGCGCAGACGTGAATGCAAGAAATTCAAGTGGAATTCAAACTCACTTCCTGGATTTGTCATTCAGAGTCGATATCCACTGCAAAACAACGCACAACCAAGATAGCAAACGCCCCCCAGCAGGGGAAATATATATATAACGCCGGGCTATACTGTTAGTGTATATATATATATATACACACTAGCAGTATGGCCCTGTGTTGATCGGGTGTAATGAAAGCTTTAAAACTAATTCATGTTCCTGGAGCTCAGACTCTTTGGACGTTGGAACGAAAGACTAAAAAGCAATAGTTGTTTCCAGTTAAAGCGAAACCGTAGGCTGAAAGAAAAATGAATGGATGTAAGTCAAATTTTGATTTCCTGGTATCCATATCAAATAAGTTTTTTCATCGTAAACTGAATTTTCAGGGCTAAATAAGCCCTCTGAGTAAATGGTATCATGGCTGAGACTAAGAACTACAATTATACCTACTTAGAGCCAAACCCGAAGCAAAAACTAAAATAAAAGGGCTGAAAAACTGATTTTGATCAGAACCGATAGGATATCGGGGTATCGACTTCCAATATCGGAGTCAAATAAGTCATCCAAGGATAGAACTGCAACCTTGAAACTTCTGAATATCTTTTCTTATGTCTTTGTCTACGAGTGTATCAAATTTGATTAAAATCGGACCACTCCTTCTATAACCCGATTTGTTCGATTATCGATTTTCGGTATTTATCGGAGGTACCTCGACACAAAATCTAGCTAAGAACACTCACATACGCTGATAGTACAACTGTGTAAATTTTCAAGAAAATCGGTTCAGCCGTTTCGGAGTCTATAGGTAACGGACACACACACACACACAGACACACAGAGAGATTAAGTTCCATTTATAAATAAGTTTAGATATTGTTAACTAGTTTTTGGTCATAATTAAATTAGACCAATACACAGTTGTATTAAAAAGTGGTTAATAAATTAAGCCATTTTGTTTTTTATTTTTATTTATTTTTATCCTCTTTTATTTTGCCAGTTTTTGTATAATTTCTAACTTTCATGTCTAATTTGAAGGATTTTTTTCCTAGCAGAAATCTCTTTGATTAGACTGCTGTCTTTTTACCCTTATTTCTTTCCTCCCAAACACAGTCAGTCAGCCTTCTTGTTTCTTTCCTTAGTTCTTTCCTTTCCTTTCCTTTCCCCATTGGTCGGCCATTGGCCACCCCATTAACGCCCTTAACCAAAACTGTTACCAAAAGTATAAGAATTTTAAACTTGCTGGTAGTAGCACGTGCGTCTGTCTTCTTGAATATGGTAAAAATTAAGCCATTTTGTTTTTTATTTTTATCCTTGTTTATTTTGCCAGTTTTTGTATAATTTCTAACTTTCATGTCTAATTTGAAGGATTTTTTCCTAGCAGAAATCTCTTTGACTAGACTTAGCAAGTCACTAACCTATTTTTTTTCAATTGGAGTAGATAGACTATACTATCGCCCGGTTCACACTCCACCCATGTCTATTGAACAGGTGAAGGGGCTCACACCTTGTTCCTTGTTTAGGATGTGGTTTCCGGCTTTCTTTTTTCCAATCTTTTCACTGTTTTCTTTTTTTTTTTTTAAATTGGAGTAGATAGAAGAACTATCGCCCGTTCACACTCCACCCATGTCTATTGAACAGGTGAAGAGTCTCCCCCCTTGTTCCTTGTTTAGGATGTGGTTTCCGGCTTTCTCTTTTCCATTCTTTTCACTGTTTTCTTTTTTTTTTTTAATTGGAGTAGATAGACTAAACTATCGCCCGGTTCACACTCCAGCCACATCTATTGAACAGGTGAAGAGGCTCACTCCTTGTTCCTTGTTTAGGATGTGGTTTCCGGCTTTCTCTTTTCCAATCTTTTCTTTCGTACGTAGCCCCCTGCGCTTCAGTGGCGTTACCGCCTTGCTCAGGGTGATATGATTTTAAAAAAAATACATATGTTGTATAATTATAATGTACAGCTTTTGAATAATTTTCATTACGCAACCTTGGTCTCAAACTTTTGGTGTCTTCGGGCGTTTTATAACAACTGGTTCTCTAACGTTTTTATTATTTTCAAACGTATAAGTGGGGTTTTTACGAACGCACGACTGGAAGTTTAAAATAACTGAAATTTCAAAATTTGGCAGGATCTTAAACACGTTCTTCTGGGTTTTGTGTGATTCTAAAATGTATTTCCTCTTGTGCTTTTATCCGAACATCATTTCGGATCTTCAATTCAGTACTTGTTTTTTTTTTTGTTTTGTTTTTTTGTTCTGGAAATAATATTATGGCTAATTTTTCTTCTTGACACAATCTGCAGACATCACTACCGTTGAATGGTTTGGCTTCTTTTTTCTTTAATATGCCCCATGTTATATCAGGGTTCTTGTCATTTTTTCTTTCAGGTTGCACACGTGGTTAGCCAGTTTGGTACTTTTTTTATGTCTTCTAGCCTGAATGTAAATTTTTATTCTTAATATCTGTATTTAAAAATCCTTGGATAGATCCCATGTATGTTTTTCTTTGTCCATCTGTATCATGTACTTCCACTTTGTAAATAAATGCCCATCCAACACATGGTAAGATTTATTTCCAAGAATAGCAAACCAATTTTGTTAATATGTGTGTGCATCTACTCTAAATACCAAATACTACATCCCTCCCTTTTATGGATTCAAATTAACAAACCTAGGATGTTGTTATTGAAATGACTAATATGAAATATTAAATTTCTTAATTTCTGTTATGAAATTTTTATATAAAATATACTTTTTATTTTTTTTTTTATTTATATACATTTTTATTTATATACTTTCACCCAGTCACCAAATATATCTGGGCTAGTTTTCCTGTGTATTACGGTGGGTGCATCACATTTAATTTCAGCTGTAGTTGTAAACTCCCATGGAACTCCCATGAAACTCCAGGATCTGGATTTTGATTTTTAGAATGTCTGATCTTCATTTGTAAACTTGTTCAGTGATGTTTTGCTTGTATCTATTTTGGTATTTTACTTCCAACACTGTAACTGTTCAGTTTTTAGTTTTGCAATCACCTATATATAATTTTACACGAGCCACAAGATTAGGTCCCGCCCTTTTACTGTGAAACCAATAAATTGTAAACGCAAATTCTACTCCAGCAGCTTCTTTTCTTGCACATCCTGCCTGTGGAATTCTCTTCCATTTACTTGCTTCTCCGACTGTGACACTATCTCCCACGGTGATACTTTCCATTCTCCCATGGGGATACTTTCCTTTGGTTGGTTTAAAACAACGGAGAGAGAAATTGATATTGGTGATATTATTAATGTTTTATTGCGTCACGCGATGTGAACTTAGGAAAAAAAATAATTTTGGTACCATCAAGTGCTTCTAAAAACACGGGAGCATAGAGTTTGATTATTTTTGGAAAATAATAATTTATCGTCTTTCATGATTGTAAATTTCGAATGTTCATAAATTTCTCTTAGATTTGAAATGTTGATCCCGCTAATCTGAAAACGCGTAGACAAAACAAGTGTCAGAGTGATTTGATAAGGTCACCCGAGGGCCAAGGCCGCTGTTTAGTCCAACAGTCCGAAGTGACCCGAGCTGGATACGGTTCGATGTGAGTTGGCATGATCTTATTGGTCGATCTAAGGCATCCGCAAATCGAAGGGGCGGAGACCGATTTTCATTGGCCGAAGACATTGGTTATAAAAATAGATGCTCGACACGAAAAGTTCAGTTGGGAAGCAGTTTGTTCAGATTTCGGGCAGAGAGCCACACCGCCACATTTTCCGCCAGCGGCCGCCCCCGATTCGGCACATCCCGTTAGATTCCGTTAAGAATCTGAAAGAACTTTGCTGTTTTAGAAGTACATTTCAACGCTAACGAAACTTAGACAAAATAATTCATTTAACGATTGGAAGCTTTGGCAAACATTCTCTCTCCGTTACAACCAGCATTTTAAACAACTGTATATCATTTCCGACGATTGTATATCATTTTCGACAACTGTATTCCTGGGGAAAGAAAGACGTTGTTTTTTTGTTTTTTTTTATATGAAGACATTCTTCGTAGCTCTCCATGCTTGTCCGACTTCGTTCATTTATTTTTTTAATTTTTTTTTTTTTTTTGGGACTGTAATTTTTTTCAACCCATAAGTGTACACCAGTGTCCGGACTGGCTGGGATCTAATCACAACGTAGGACATTGGCCCATTGTTGTAAAAGACGTCCTGTAACCCAGCTTTTGTGGCGACATCATCGGACTGGATCGTCCCGACCAGTGACAGCGACCGAACCAACCGTACGACCGGGTGGCAGTGTCACAACTGGGATCGTAACAACCGTCAGTGAGAACGAGCGTCACATTAGACAGACCGCCAGCCAGGCTGAGGCGTCACATCAGGTGCCATTTCGATGAGGATTTGGCCTGAGAGCAGCAGTCCACGGTGCAGACTGTTACACGACAGCTACACTCTCCAAGAATTTAAATGTAAAGTCAATAATCATCTCCTGTTTCACTAACCTGCATCCTCTCTCTCTCACATGCACCTTTCTCCGTCCACTCCACTCTCATCAGTATTCTCATCCTTCTCTTGCCCACTTCCTAACACTCCCTATAACCTGTCACTCTTTTTTATCACTTTCCTCCAATGTAACCCCCTGCAAAACAGTGGCGGTAAAATGCCTTGCTTGGGGCGATATGATTATAAAAAAAAAAAAACCCTTTCTGTTAGAGAATCAGCTGTTATAAAAACGCCTGAAGATAACGAAACCAAGGTTGCCTGAATTGCAGGCTTCCAAATCATATATATATATATATATATATGTGTGTGTGTGTGTGTGTGTGTGTGTGTGTGTGTGTGTGTGTGTGTATTTATGCAGCATTTTTTCATTGATGCATGTTTCATTAAATAATATAGACAAGTTTTGTAGATTTATTTTATGTAATTTTCTTCATATCGTCTGATAAGCTTAATAGCATTATCTTTAAAAAAGGAAAGAAAGTAAAAATATTGATATATGTTTTTATTTAATCCTTTCTTAGCTTTCGGTCTACATCAGCCATTATCAAAGATGACAATTGTGTTGGTTGTAATGAGCAGTTCGCGGACGGACGATACTTTCTTTCCTCTATAAATTCAAATAAATATATGCACTCCTTCAGGATTCGAACCTGCCTCCCTCTTAGCCGAAATGAAAAAAACCTTTGTTAGCTTCGACGTACTTTAATCAACTCTGCCACGAAGGACATTGTCGATCATGCCAGGTTGTATAGTATTTTATTTCCTCTCAGTATCGTACCCAAATCTAAACAAAGCTATGTCTAAAAAATACTGGATTTTTTAATGATTAATCCGACATTTTTTTAATGACTTTAACGTTATTTTTAATGAATGCCCATATTTGATTAGTCGGTCCGGTTTAATTTTTACTGCGAAAATTTATAAACATATAACATTACTGGCAACAAAGTCCCACCCACTTACAGTTAAATCAGCCAAATACAGCCGTCAATAGCTTCTTTTCTCGCACTTTCCGCCAGTGGAACTCCCTTTCGAATACTTGCTTTCCTCACGGCTACAACCTCCAGGAATTTAAATGCAAGGTCAGTATCGATCTCTTAACCACTGGACTCCAGTTTTTTCTGTATATCTTGTTCTATTTTGTTCTTTTCCTTTCTCTCTACCTTCGCGACTGTCTTCACTCCTGTGTTCCCATCCCTCTCTTGCCCTTTCTCTACCTCCCCCCGCTGTAACTGGCCCGTTTTTCTCTTCACTCTCCTCTTGTCTAAACCTTTATTCTTATGTAGCCCCCTGCGCATTAGTAGCGGTACCGCCTTGCTTGTGTTCAAACAATTAAAAAAATATTCTATAAATCTTATTCAATAAGAATATGCGAGTGTCTAATTTAATATGTGTATCCACCAAAAATACCATTTAAGTGATAAAAATCGCACACACACACACACACACACACACACACACACACACACACACACACACACACACATAGGATGACTATTTACGCTCTCACACCCTGGAAGAATGGTAGATTTTGAAAAAAACAGTAGCTACTCTGGCATCTACGCACCGTTTATTCAGTAATGAATTCGAACACTCTCACTAATGGCGTGTGTGCACATGGTATATCACACGCTAAAAGTCTGCCTCCTTCTACCGAGCACCCGTAGCTCACAGGTAGAATCGCCGACTGACAACAATTCGGTCGGGTTTCAATTCTGGGTAAAAATCAATCGGCTGTCTAACCGTACTGATGAGCTGTGATACAGCGAAATAGATCTGTCTGCGGATTGGAGGAGATAGACTAAACTATTGGAGTAGATAGACCAAACTATCGCCCGGTTCACACTCCACCTACGTCTATTGAACAGGTGAAGAGGCTCATCCCTTGTTTCCTGTTTAGGATGCGGTTTCCGGTTTTTCTTTTCTAATCTTTTCACTCTTTTCTTTATTTTTTTTAAATTGGAGTAGATAGACTAAACTATCACCCGGTTCACACTCCACCCACGTCTATTGAAGAGGTGAAGAGGAACATGCCTTGTTCCCTGTTTAGGATGTGGTTTTCGGATTTCTCTTTTCCATTCTTTTTACCCTTACGTAGGCCCCTGCGTATCAGTGATAAATATATCACCCCTGCCTTGCCTGGGGTGATATATTTAAAAAAAAAAAAAGCAATCGGTTGTCTAACCGTACTGATGAGCTGGGATACAGCGAAACAGATCTATCTGCGGATAACTATATATATATATATATATATATATATATATATATATATCGGTTTCGTTAAGAATGACAGACAAGTTATTATTTTTAAGCTTTTTATAAAATGTTTCATATGTTCGTATAATTTTTTCTTTTGGAACTCAAATTATATGAGAATTGCCCAAAGGCTTTGTATATTCGAGCAGTTTCGGTTGTACATTTAGCTAATTTAAAGAAGTAATTTTGTTTTACTTGTAAATAACAATGTGTAAAGTTTATGCATATAAAGTTTTGTGTATGTTAAGTTTACAATACAGTAAACACACTGTTACCATGTTCGTTATTGATGTTATAGATTATTGACATGTAAGATTTCTATATTTTATTCGTAATGCTTCAATAAACGTTTTTTATTAACTACCTAATGAAACATTGTTCTTTCAATGGTGAAACGAAATGTACAATTTTGTTGCAGTTTGTAGTTTGTACATGTTCTAAAGTAATAATTAATAATAAATATTCATTTTTATATTGAGTACTGTTTGAATTTCATATTTTGAACGTTGCAATTATCTTCGTCGTTCTAATTCATTTTGTATATATATATATATATATATATATATATATATATCAAATGAATAAGAAACGAAAAAATATTTGCAACTTTAAAAACAGCTCTCAATATTAAAATAGTAGAATTAATGTTTATAAAGTTATACTTTTGAACATGTACAAATTACAAGCTACTACACAATTGTACATTGAAAGAACAATGTCTTATCAGGTAGTTAATGATGACGGTTATAAACCTTTTTTAAACCAAATTAAAAAAAAACACTTTCTTTCATTTTTGGAAATTTTTTTTGTACCAGTTAAGAGGATATTAAAAGATAGAAGGAAAAAAGAAAGGAGACAGAAAAGATGAGAAAACAAAAAGAGAAATAAAGAAATAGCAAAGAAAGAGGAACGAAAAAGACACAGGAAAAAGAAGCAAAGAAGAAAACAAGAGAGAAAGAACTGAGAGGAAAGAGGTAACGGAAACGGCTAAGAGACAGAAATTTTAAATTTAGGCAGAAAGTAAATTGTAAACAAATATAAATATCAGTTTCATGGTGTCTAGGTTTAACAAAGAGGAAAAAGTGAGAAAGTCAACAGAGGGAAGAAAGTTGGGGCGGGGAGACAATACAAACGACAAAGAATATATATATATATACACATATAAACCTGGTTCAATCCAAACGATAATTTTATTAAGCAAAATTTTTATTTAATTATTCTATATTGCTGACTAAATTCTTTACTTCCTGTCAAAGTTTGCCTTAAAATTTTCTCTCGGTTTCCTTCCCCTGTTCATGGTTTCTAGATACTCCGACTACGATGGGCTATTGCAACAGGACAAATCCCAATTATATATTACATCTTCGCTTGTCTCTAAGATAATCTTAAAACTTGACCCTCACAAAGCGAGCGGTGGTGACGGAATCCCAACCATAGTCTTAAAGAAATGTGCCTCTGAACTCTCCTCTGTCCTTTCTAAGCTCTACAACCTCTGCCTATCTGCTTCCTGCTTTCCTGCCTGTTGGAAATCTTCCTCTGTAGTTCCTATATTTAAAAACACTGGAAAACCCTCTGACCCTGCAAATTACCGCCCTATCAGCCTTCTTCCGATCTTTGGCAAAGTGTTCGAAGCCATTATCAACGCCGAGGTGGTTCAGCATCTCACAGCACACAGGCTCCTCTCGGACAAGCAATATGGTTTCCGCTTCACCAGGTCTACTGCTGATATGCTAACGACCATCACCGAGTACATATACCAGGCACTCGACAGGAATGGCGAAGCCCGAACCGTTGCATTGGATATATATAAGGCGTTCGACAGAGTTTATCATGCTGGCCTTCTATGTAAACAGTCATTCCTCACTAACCGCACAATGAAGGTGGTATTAAACGGACATGGATCTCACAGCTACCATACAAACGCAGGTGTCCCCCAAGGCTCCATCTTAGGTCCTACACTCTTCCTGATATACATTAATTATCTCCCTGATTCCATAAGAGCCCAAATAAGTTTGTACGCCGATGACACCACAGTTTACTCTCGCCTCCTACAAAAATCTGGTGTAGGCGTCAAAGCTAACCTCGCAGCCGAGATTGAAAAAGACCTCCAATCCATATTGGACTGGGGTAAGAAATGGTTAGTAAATTTTAATGCTTCTAAAACGAAGCTACTCTCAATTAACCATCATCGACAATCTCACCTACCTCCCATTAGCATGGACCAGGCTTGCCTCCCAGAGAGTAAAACACTGCGCCTCCTTGGTCTCACACTTTCAGCGGATCTCAAATGGAATGACTATATCGAATCCATTGCTAAATCCACTGCTATGAAAGTCGGTTCTCTGTGTAGGGCCCGGAAGTTTTTTCCGTCTAAATCTATCCTGCACATTTATAAATCTACCATCCGCCCGTGCATTGAATACTGCTGCCATATCTGGTCGGGTGACCCTGCTGTTCTTCTCGGGCTTCTCGATAAGGTTCAGAGGAGGGTCTGTAATGTGATAGATACCGACTTGGCAGACCGCCTGCAGTCTCTCTCCCACCGGCGCGACGTGGCTTCCCTGTGTCTCTTCTTTAAAAACTTCCGCGGCTTCTGCTCCGATGAACTTAGATCACTAGTGCCCCCTAAATACGAATTTGAACGAGATACTAGATTAGCAACTAGATCCCACCCTTTTACAGTGAAACCGATAAAATGCAGGCGTAACTTCTACTCCAAAAGTTTCTTTCCTCGCACTTCCCGACTGTGGAATTCTCTTCCAAATGATTGCTTCCCCGACGGCTACAATCTCCAGGAGTTTAAATGTAAGGTCAATAGACACCTCCTAACACACTAACCTGCTCCCATTCTATCAAACACTCTTCCCATCTGCCCAACCCTCATCCTCGCTATACTTACTCATCACTAATGCCTTGCTTGATTAAAAAAAAAATATCGGATACTATTAATTTTACCCTAAACGAGGAAAAAAAGCCACTACGACGCTTACAATTCTTGAGAGTTACTGACAGTAAAGAAAACTCTTATATAAAATTTATTAACTAGAAAGGATTATAAAATCACAGGGGTGAGATCAATGATGCATTTAAATTTTTGTAGATTGCAGTTGACAATAATTGTGGTGCAGAGTGTTGCAGCAGAAAGCGAAAGCAGAGGGCCGAGTTCGAATTGTAGTTGAATTCATTGCATTCAGTTATTGACAAAATCTGTTGAGAAAGGTATTAATCAGTCGCTTCACCTTCCAGATATGGATTAAAAAGCAGACCAGATTGGATTCTATAACCTCGGCTAGCAATCAGGCTATCATAGAAATAAATGACAACATACTGAGTGGAAATGTTCTATGAAGTCAGTCATGTTTCTTTCGAGAGATGATTGTCCAAGCGTGAATCACGGATGGTACTTAACTAAGTTGACAGAAAAGCAAGGATCAGGAAGATAGTTCCACGTGTCAGTCGTGTGAGAAAATATTATCTTACCATAGAATTTATGGTTACATATAGTAGAAAGAAACTCGTGGAGAGCGTGGCAGCAGAGAGTCCTCAGAAGAGAAGCCCCCGTCAAGCAAGTGTTTCGGCCCTTATCTCCTGACACTCTAGGGGGGTTGGGCCACACCCGGTTCATGACTCCGGATGTCCCTCTGCTGCCGTTTTATTTTTGAGGGGAGGGGGACGAGCCACGGATGGGATCCGTGACCTTCTGGATATGCTCATTTTCACTCAAAGACTCCCGCACTAACCACTTAGCCAAAGGTACACCTGATATTTGTAGGAAAGTTAAGCCTTATGAAGTTCACTTTTATTCCTCCTTGACCAGATCCAGCTTGAACACCTCTCTGCCGCTTCTGCCATTGCTTTCAGGGATCTGGTTTTTTCCCTCCCTGCAACTGAGAGCTGTTTCATGAGGCTGTATGCAGACACTCCTACAAACCCCCTAGCTCCAATTTCTGCAGTGAGGACTTTGACCTGATAGTAATTTTCATGTTATATTTATGAGCTGGAGTAAACATTCTAATTCTAATACGTTTAAATTCATGAAGGTGACTCCCATGTATATGCGTTTCCCGATCATTACAATCTTCACGTATTCAAGTCTAGGGTTAACCGTTATTTTGACCACATTTCTTCATAAACTCTGCATATAACATTTTACTCTGTAACCGTCTAGCTTGAGTAACCTTTAGGCATTATACAGGATGTGCGTTGTGGTCCAGTGGATATCGACTCAGAACGAGAAATCGGAGAGCCGAGTTCGAATTCCAGTTGAATTCATTGCAATCATATACGCACAAATACCCTTGGGAAAGGTATCAATCCGTCTCTTCCCTCCAGCTATGGGTCAAATAACAGGACAGATTGGGTTCCATAGCCTTGGTTGGCAACCAGTCTACCGTAGAAAGCAATGGCAACCTACTGCGGGATAATCTTCTGCCCAGTCAGTCATGTCTCTTTCGAGACATGATCGCCCAAGCGTGTTTCACGTATGCCACTGACAGGATTAACATTAGCGTAAATATCAGTCGAGATAGCGAAGACGAAAGCGCATTAAAAAACTGGCATGAAAGTATTTTTTGAGAGTGAATGGCGATTATATGTTCCAGTGGTGGTTGAAATCTAGATGCGAGGCTCGGACTGACAACAATGCAAATTTTTCTTTACGTTTACATCTAGGAATTTCAATAGTACATTGATGAGACCTAACAGACAATCTAGTATTATGCTTAAGTTCTAGTATTATGTTTAAATTTATTAAGTCGACTTCATGAATTACAACGAAAATATATTTATAAAAAAAAGTACCTCAAAGCAAGGTTAAGTGAATTTAATTAAAATCAAGATGCTAGGCCAAGACTGATAAAATTACAGAATGTTCTTTATGTTTACATCTGGCAGTTTCAACAGATGATTGATGAGACCTAACAGACAATCTAGTATTATGTTTAAATTCTAGAATTATGTTTAAATTTATGAAGCCAACTTCATGAATTGCTATGAATATATATTTATAAAAAGATACAGCAAAGCTAAATTGAGTGAATTTGATGAAAACCGAAATGCTAGGCCAGGACTGATAAAATTACAAATTTTTCTTTATGTTTAAATCTATCAGTTTCTATAATATAATGATGAGACCTAACAGACAATCTAGTATTATGTTTACATTTATGAAGTCGACACTTTTGAGCTGATTTAATGAATTACCATAAAAATATTCATAAAAGGCACAGCATAACTAGTTTGAGAGAATATGATTGAAACAGAGATGCCAGGTGATGACTGATAACAATATTAGTTTTTCTTTGGATTTTGTCGCTAGATACATAGCAAAAGCACCAAACCAGGTTGAACAATATTAATTTCTCAGACCAATGGTAGAATTATACAAAGATAATCTACTATTCTCTTCAGGGATTTCAAAACCACTGGCAGAATTGCTGCGTTTCACCCGACTAGAGAAGGCTCAGTACGACAGCAGGCACCTATCTCATTAATTTAGGCACGCCAAGTTATAGGTAAGGAGACGGCAAGATTTAATTTGCACTCATAGATGCTCGCGTGCAACCCCCATCCAGAGAATGGATTAATCATCTGATTGGCAAGCAACAAATTATTAGTTTCCCGCACGCCAGATCCCAAACATACACACTTGGACGATCATTTTGTTTTTGACACTACTTCATTACTTTGCGAACGCGCTGGGGGCGATATCGATGGTTAAATAGCGAGGAACATTCGGCTGGCTTCTGTTTTGTAGCAACAGGAATCCGAGAAGACGGCGTTGTGATGCAACGAGGGGAGACAAATTGAAGGTCGGAAAGAAAGGGCGTTTACTTACGTGGCTTTAAACTGCACATGCCGGACAGTTCTCAGAAGAAAGAAAGAAAGAAAGAAAGAAAGAAAGAAAAGTAAGGGAGGGATGTAAACACGAGTAAGAAACGTGAGCAATAAAGAAAGAGAGAAAGGGGTAACAAAAGGGAGGGAAATAAGAGATAAAACTAGGGGAGGGAAGTAAATGCTAGAAAGAAAGAAAGAAAGAAAGAAAGAAAGAAAGAAAAGTAAGGGGGAGGTAAACACGAGTGAGAATTGTAAGAAAGAAAGAAAGAAAGAAAGAAAGAAAGAAAGAAAGAGAAGTAAGGGAGGGAAGTAAACACGAGTAAGAAACGTGAGCAATAAAGAAAGAGAGAAAGGGGTAACAAAAGGGAGGGAAATAAGAGAGAGAAGTAGGGGAGGGAAGTAAATGCTAGAAAGAAAGAAAGAAAGAAAGACAAGTAAGGGGGAGGTAAACACGAGTGAGAATTGTAAGAAAGAAAGAAAGAAAGAAAGAAAGAAAGAAAGAAAGAAAGAAAGGAAGGAAGGAAAACAAAAAGAAGGAGGGAAGTAAAAGAGGCAAGTAAACAAGAGTGAGAAATCATGAGAGCGGATCATTTGAAAGAAAGAAAAAACAGGAAGAAAGACAGAAAGAAAGGGTAATGTAAAGAAAGAAAGAAAGAAAGAAAGAAAGAAAGAACTTAGAAAGAGAAAGAAAAAAAGAAACAATGGAAAGTAAAGGAGGGGAGTTATAACGAGAGGGAATCGTAAGAAAGAAAGAAACAAACAAACAAACAAACAATAAAAAAGGAAAGAGAAGAAAGAAATCACGAAATAGGATCGTCAAAAAGAAAGATAGAAAGAAATGTAAGTGAGAAAACGGTAGAAGGAAACAAAAAGTAAAAAGAAAGTGAAACAATAAGAAACTGAGAGAAAACCAAAAAAGATAAAATTATATGAAGAAAAATAGAACAGCAAGAAAATAAGGAAGAATAAAGGAGAATAGAGTAAGGCAAGAATGAATGAACGGAGATAGAATAAATAAAGAAAAAATGAAAGAGGATAAAGTACAAAGATAAAATATGAATAGAGATAGAGGGGGGTAATAAATGAATGAGGATAGAATACGGAAAGATAAAGTAAGCGACAATAAAGAAAGGAAAGACAAAATAATCAAGGATAGAATAAGGAAAAACAAAATGAAGGAGGATAGAATATGGAAAGAAAAAATAAACAAGGATAGAATAAGGAAAGAAAAAATGAACGAGGATAGAATGAGGAAAGAAAAAAATGAACGAGGATAGAATAAGGAAAGAAAAAATGAACGAGGATAGAATAAGGAAAGAAAAAATGAACGAGGATAGAATAAGGAAAGAAAAAATAAACAAGGATAGAATAAGGAAAGAAAAAATGAACGAGGATAGAATAAGGAAAGAAAAAATGAACGAGGATAGAATAAGGAAAGAAAAAATGAACGAGGATAGAATAAGGAAAGAAAAAAATGAACGAGGATAGAATAAGGAAAGAAAAAATGAACGAGGATAGAATAAGGAAAGAAAAAAATGAACGAGGATAGAATAAGGAAAGAAAAAATGAACGAGGATAGAATAAGGAAAGAAAAAAATGAACGAGGATAGAATAAGGAAAGAAAAAATGAACGAGGATAGAATAAGGAAAGAAAAAATGAACGAGGATAGAATAAGGAAAGAAAAATGAACGAGGATAGAATAAGGAAAGAAAAAATGAACGAGGATAGAATAAGGAAAGAAAAAATGAACGAGGATAGAATAAGGAAGGAAAAAATGAACGAGGATAGAATAAGGAAAGAAAAAAATAAACAAGGATAGAATAAGGAAAGAAAAAATGAACGAGGATAGAATAAGGAAAGAAAAAATGAACGAGGATAGAATAAGGAAAGAAAAAATGAACGAGGATAGAATAAGGAAAGAAAAAATGAACGAGGATAGAATAAGGAAAGAAAAAATGAACGCGGATAGAATAAGGAAAGAAAAGTGAACGAGGATAGAATAAGGAAAGAAAAAATGAACGGGGATAGAATAAGGAAAGAAAAAAATGAACGAGGATAGAATAAGGAAAGAAAAAATGAACGGGGATAGAATAAGGTAAGAAAAAAATGAACGAGGATAGAATAAGGAAAGAAAAAATGAACGAGGATAGAATAAGGAAAGAAAAAATGAACGGGGATAGAATAAGGAAAGAAAAAATGAACGAGGATAGAATAAGGAAAGAAAAAATAAACGAGGACAGAATAAGGAAAGAAAAAATGAACGAGCATAGAAACAAAAAAAGAAAAATGAACGAGTATAGAATCAGGAAAAAAGAAATGAATGAGGATAGAGTAAGGAAAGAAAAAATGATCGTCGATAGAAAAAGGAAAGAAAAATGAACGAGGATAGAATCAGAAAAAAGGAAATGAACAAGAATAGAGTAAAGAAAGAAAAATGAACGAGGATGGAATATCGAAAGAAAAAAATGAACGGTCATCGATCAATGAAGAGAATTTGAAGGAATAAATCATCGCGTGAGAAAATCAATACGAGAAACAGTGATAATTGTTTAATCAAATTTTAAAGTGAAATAGAGAATAAAGTATCCACTCAGAAAGAATAAAGCAAATCATAACATTTTTGGTTAAAGTTGTAAGAAAAAAAAAAGCCACACGTAAAGAAATTGATTTTGTTACTCTTCTGTGATTGAGGTAAAAAAAAGTGTCATGTTCTGGAATCAAACAGAAGCCATTGACAAGTTTTTGCTTCTGTTTTCGGCTAAGCCTTCGATGACTGTTTTGTCAGTTCGCTTGTCTCCTGGGTAATAAATTGCTGACAAGAAACACGTCATTGATGTAATATTTGGGCGTTGGGTTCCATACATTGTCATTAGGAGACGAATGGGATCTATATATAAGTAGGAAATTACTGACAAGTTGGTTTCATTCACGGACAAGAGCTGTTAAGAGAATTAGTTTTGAGTATGCTGAAACAGAGTAAATTTATCACCCTCAGAATTTTCGGCATTTTTATTCATTTCAAAAATAGTCTTGTGATGTTTGATTTGCACACCTCGAGGTGGTGTAATGGTTAGCATCTGGAAGTGACGTGGCTCATAGAACGAGAACAATATACCCAATGTGATCCAAATATAGGGTTCGGTTTGAAATTCACATAATCTGAAGAAGGTCGGAGAGTATAACGGCCGAAACGTCGGTAACAATGAGGACAATTGTCCAAAAAATGCTTATAATTGTTATGGTGCCCTCATACGAGGAATGAACTCTTCCTCTTGCTATATATAAATTACCTGCGTGACTTCTAGAGGGCAGCTGCCTCGCAGTAACTGCCTTACACACTGTCAGCTTCAGACGGAGAATATTAACCTTGTCGTGGCTCCGCCGTAGAGTAGAGTCACGACTGGGGAACAATAGACAGATATTTTTTGCCGGGCTATATGGCCAGGAAGACCCCCATTAAAAAGGCCTTGTGCTACATTTCGCCTCAAGTGAGAAGGCTGACAAAATACTGCAGTTCCTCTCAGTAACTGCCTTGCACACTGTCAGCTCTCTGCCTTCTGGCGGAGAGAAATTACTCAGTCGTGGCTCAGCCGAAGGATAGAGACACGACTGGGGAAAATTAAACAGAATCTTTTTGCCGGGATATATGGCCCGGAGATCCCACATTAAAAAGGCCTTGGGCCACATTTTGCCCTAGCAGTGGTAGTGGTGGGGGTAACTGAATACTGCAGTTCCTCGAAGTAATTGCCTTTGACACTGTCAGCTGTCTGCCTTCGGGCGGAGAGCATTAACCCAGTCGTGGCTCCGCCGAAGTGTAGAGTCACGACTGGGCAAAATTAGACAGAATTTTTTTTTGCCGGACTATATGGCCCGGATAACCCACATTAAAAAAGCATTATGCCACATCTTGCCCTAGTGGAGGGGTAACTGAATACTGCAATTAAAAGCATTGAAATTAGCAGTTAGTCAACAGTTTAACGCAGCAGTTGAACGAGAGCAGTTAACGACAGCTATTAATCAGGCAGCGTAATAATACCTTTAGACTTATTTATTTCTATATTACTTATTATTAACAATTCTTTTGAATATCTTGTTTCTTGTTGTACTAATGCACTGCTTTGAACCTACCTTCGTGTTCCGTGTCTTACTTCCGGCACAAACCGGCCACTACAATTTTGCGGCGAAGTTTCGCCACAACTCCACAAGAAATAATAATGAAGACGTCTTGGAATTAATTTGCTGAGTACACTATCATCGAGAAATAGACACAGAGTTGATTCATTCATTTCTTACGGCTGATTGAAAACTTTGCCGGTTATTTAAAACCCAAAAAATATTTTTAGAATTAATTATTATCTACACTTAGACGTTCATGACTCTTTCTAATCATGATTGACTTGGTAGATGATTTGCAAGAAGTATGTTGCCGTTTCCTTCTGTTTTAGACTGGTTGCCAATCAAGACTCTAAGACCCAGTCTTCTCTGCTATTCAACTCATAACTGCAGGAGAAGAGATGGATTCATACCTTTCCAAAGAGTATTGACAATCTCCTCACAGATGAAGAAGTAAGTGAAATGTGGTTTCTTATGGTGTCCCTCCTATGAGGAATGAACTCTTCCTCTTACTATATATAATTTACCTGCGTTACATTTAGAGAGCAATTAAAGAGTAGTTACGAGCAGTTAAGGAGCAGACAAAAACAGCAGCTAACGATAGCTGTTAACGACAGCTACTAGTCAGGGAGCGTAATAATACCTTTAAACTTATTTATTTCTATATTAATTATTATTAACACTTTCTTTGAATATCTTCTTTCTTGTTATACTAATAGACTGTTTTGTTCCGTGTCTTACTTCCGGCACAAATCGGTCACTACAGCTTTGCGGCGAAGGTTCGTCACACCTCCCCAACAAAATGGCGACGAAGATCCACAACAAAAATTTTTCTATTTTTTTTTTTCTAATTTTATTTTTATACCCTTTCAGAGCATAATGAATATTGAAGAACGCATATTTGTTCAGTATCTAACTGGATGGGTTTATTATTAAAATAGAGGTTTATCGCCGTCAAAGAAATAATATCAACACCTAACTGGATGTTTTTTTATTATTAAAACAGAGGTTTATTGCCATCAAAAGAATCTATAGATTAGCCGAGTTTAAATAGTGTTTCAAAATTTGTTTCACAATGAAAAGAAAGTTGCAGAGACACAATTGGAACTCAAGTTAAAAGTCTCCAATAACATCATGACATACGATTCAAAAACATATGTTTTGCATCATAATTTAGTAATAAACACAAATATGTCAGGTTTTTTTTTAATTTAAAAAATTAAAATAGTTAATCTGGGACACCCTGCATATGTGAGTCAGTTAAGTGTCATACGTGTTACACGCTTTAGCAATCATGTCTCGAAAGAAACATGACTGACAAGGCAGTAGATTTTCCCACAGTAGATTGCCATTACGTTCTGGGGTAGACTGGTTACCAACAGGGGTAGAGAATCTGTCTTGTTGTTTAACCCATAGCTAGAGGGAAGAGCCAGATTAATATATTTATTTGCACGCGAATAAACGCAATGAATTTAACTGGAATTCGAACTCGGCTCTCTAATTTATCGTTCCGAGCCGAGTTCGAATTCAGTTGGACTCCATTGCATTCTCTTTTGAGCAAATACCCTTGGGAAACTTATTAATCTTTCCATTCTCCTTCCAACTATAGGTTAAATAGCAGGATAAATTGGGTTCTATCTTAGAAATGATGAAAACAAAAAGGAAATTAATACTGAGCATCAGGAAGTTCCTGGGACAGTCGGAGGGCTTGGAAAATCTGATATTAAGAAAGCCAGATAGAGGGAAAAAGAGACAGGAGAAGGCAACGGATAACATATTTGAAGGACCTGATCAGGTGGATGATGGAACGTGGATTGCATGGTGGAACAGGAAAAGGCGTGCTCAGAGCCACCAGGGATAGGGAAAAGTGGAAGGTCATGATCGCCTACGTCATGAAGGGACAGGGCACATAGAAAAAGAAGAAGAAAAGAAAGTACTGGATTGCTACGTGCTGTCCGTCCTTCAATATGGCAGTGAATGCTGGACAATACCATCAAAGATGAAGGAAAAACTTGAAGCAACTGAAATGTGGTTCTACAGAAGGATGCTGCGAATATCATGGATCGAGCAGGTGAGCAATGATGAGGTCTTGGAAATGATGGAAACAAAAAGGAAATTAATACTGAGCATCAGGAAGAGACAGCTGAAGTTCCTGGGACATGCAATGAGGAAGGAGGGCTTGGAGAATCTGATACTAACAGGCCAGATAGAGGGAAAAAGAGACAGGGGAAAGCAGCGGATAACATATTTGAAGGACCTGATCAGGTGGATGACAGAACGTGGATTGCATGGTGTAACAGGAGAAGGCGTGCTCCGAGCCACCAGGAATAGGGAAAAGTGGAAGGTCATGATCGCCTAAGTAACATGGCACATAGAAAAAGAAGTCTTAATTGGCAACCAGTCTACCGCAGAAAGTAACAGCAACCTACTGTGAGAAAATCCTCTGTCCAATCAGCCATGTCTCTTTCAAGACATGATTTTCCAAGAATGTACCATGTGTAGCACTTCAGTCAGTCAGTCAGTCAGTCAGTCAGTCAATTGCCATACATGATACACGCTTTGGGCGATCATGTCTCGTAAGAGACATGGCTGACTGGGCAGAAGATTATCCCGCAGTAGGTTGCCAATATTTTCTGCAGTAGACAGGTTGCCAGCCAAGGCTATAGAACCCAATCTGTACTGTTATTTAACCAATAACTGGAGGGAAGCGATGGATTAATACCTTTCTCAAGGGTATTTGCGCGTAAGTGAATGCGAGGAATTCAACTGGAATTCGAACTCGGCTCCCGGATTTCTCGATCCGAGCCGATATCCACTGCACCACAAAGCGCATCCTGTGTGGCACTTAACTGACTGACTTCGTTGAAATATATTTTTGGACGCTCTGTACACATGCTATCTGCGTGCGTGCTTTCAGAACGCCATTGAACCAGTTCTAAAGAATACGGATTCAAGACTTCCCTGGCTTTTCTTATCGTTCCGCTGTCCATTGATCAGCGCAGATTCGAGTAGCAATCAGAGAGACCGCCAAACCACTCAAGGGTTGCCTCCATAAGCGTTCTGAATTGCTAACTGGCGATGTGCTTACGCCTGCCATTATTTTAAGTGATTGCGTCAAGGCTTTGATATTAAACGAGATTCGGCAATCAATCTATTCCGGCAACTCCCGGAGCAATCTTCCTGAATATCCTTAATTCTGGAAAAAGTATTTAAGCTGACGCGTTTACAGATAAATAGCGAAATAGAAATAAAACATTTCTACAGGGATTTAAAAGAAAAAAAAAGATTTGCAATTTAGGTTTTTACGAATTTCAGATGTATTTAGAGCCGGGCGATTATGCTTATTTTCAATTTCCTTTTCAATCCGCACTAATGAACTTAATGACGCACTGAAAACCAACTCTTCTTTCTTCAGCTTTAAATCAAAAGCAGTGTAGACGGAGCTCTCGAGCATTGTGTGGCAGCCAGTCTAGGATTGACACACTGTCAGTCAGTTAAATGTCTTACGTGATACACATTTGGGTGTTCAAGTCCCTTTCGAGACATGACTAGGCCTGACAGAAAATTTTTCTACAGTAGGTTTCCATTACTTTCTACGGTAGTCTGGTTGCCAACCAAGGCTACAGAACTTAATCCACCCTGCTATTTAGCCCATATCAGAAGGGAGAAGTGACGGATTAATAAATCTCTCAAAGGTATATGCGCGTGAGTGAATGCAACTTACTTAACTAGAATTTGAACTCTGCTCTCCAATTTCTCGTTTATCCACTGTACCACCACGCACATCCAATCAGTCAGTTAAGTGCCATACGTGTGTATCACGTGCTTGGGAGATCATGACTCAAAATAGACATGACTGACTGGGCTGAAGTAGATTGCCATTGCTTTCTGCGGTAGACTGGTTGCCAGCCAAGGCT
The DNA here is from genome assembly GCA_037127315.1 of Ascarosepion bandense. Taxonomy (NCBI): domain Eukaryota; kingdom Metazoa; phylum Mollusca; class Cephalopoda; order Sepiida; family Sepiidae; genus Ascarosepion; species Ascarosepion bandense. Next base: position 8,036,517 of record JBBBDQ010000151.1, read on the forward strand.
ATAGAACCCAATCTGTCCTGTTATTTAACCCATAACTGGAAGGAATAGACGGATTAATACGTTTCCCAAGAGTATTTGCGCGTAAGTGAATGCAATGAATTCAGCTGGAATTCGAACTCGGTTCTCCGATTTCTCGTTCCGAGCGGATATCCAATGCACTACAACGCACATACCACTCTTAAAATATAGTGAAAAATCTTCTGAGGAGTCATTTTTCTAGATTTAAATACTTCAGACATTACTAAAGTCGCTAACCTTGTTAGAATAGAAACATATTTATATTTTTTATACGGTTCAAAAAAGGGGGATCATAATACTGTGCAAAAGAGTGCAAAATTAATTCCTCAATTCTTAGACAATTAAGTTTCCATGAGTGTGAACTCATTATTTATCAATGTCAAGCGTGAAAGCAACTAACGTTATTGGCATTTGTGTAAGTAAATAGAATTCCTAATATATAAGAACATTCCTCTTGAATAAAGGACAAACGGATATATATATATATAATCCATGGATTTGATGTTCTCACGTCATCTGTGAAGAAAGCTGAGTGCTTTGCCCGCAGATTCTCATCCAACTCCACATTCGACTCGTCCGGAGTGCACCCACCCGACTTCCCTATTAGAACTGAGGCCAAATTGCACGACGTATACATAACCCCGACAATAGTATCCAGAGTAATTTCAAAACTCGACCCCCATAAGGCGTGTGGAGACGATGGAATCCCGGTGATAGTCCTTAAGAGGTGTGCCCCTGAACTTTCCCCTGTCCTCTCTAAACTATTTAACTACTGCCTTTCTGCTTCCTGCTTTCCTGCATGCTGGAAATTCTCCTCAGTCGTTCCTGTCTTTAAGAACTGTGGTGAACCCTCGGACCCATCCAACTATCGCCCTATCAGTCTTCTACCAATATTCGGGAAAGTGTTCGAGGCTATAATCAATGCTGAAATAGTTCATCATCTCACTGCCCACAAACTGTTCTCCGACAGGCAATATGGATTCCGATTTGACAGGTCCACAGCCGACCTGCTAACAACTGTAACGGAGTACATGCTACAGGCCCTTGATGAGTCTGACGAGGCTCGCGCGGTTGCTCAGGATATCTCCAAGGCTTTCGACAGGGTTTGGCACCCTGGCCTCCTATGCAAACTACCCGGTTATGGTATTACCGGTCGCCCGCTTGACCTAATCCAATCTTTCTTAAATAACCGCAAAATGAAGGTCGTTCCGAATGGGCATGCCTCTTCGTCCTACAGCACGAATGCTGGTGTCCCACAAGGCTCTATCCTGGGCCCTACGCTCTTCCTTATTTTCATCAACGACCTCCCAGATGAGATCAAGTCCCAAGTAGGCATCTACGCAGATGACACTACAATATACTCCCGCTCCAGTAAGAAACCTGTCGTGGCGGACAGACATAATCTCGCTGCTGACCTTGAGCGGGATCTACACTCTGTGGTGAACTGGGGCAAGAAGTGGCTTGTCAACTTCAATTCCTCTAAGACCAAGCTGTTGTCTGTCAACCATTACAGGCAACCTCTTCTGCCTCCCATAAGCATGGACCAGATGATTCTCCCGGAGAGTAATACACTACGCCTCCTCGGACTTACCCTGTCCTCAGACCTCAAATGGAAGCACTATATTGAATCCATAGCAAAATCTACTGCTAAGAAGATTGGGTCACTATGTCGATCCAGGATGTTTTTTCCACCTGAATCCATCCTGCATATATACAAGTCAACCATCCGTCCGTGCATGGAGTACTGCTGCCATTTATGGTCAGGTGCCCCTGCCGTTCTTGACAAGCTCCAAAGGAGAGTCTGTAATGTGATAGGCACTGATCTGGCGACTCGTCTGCAGCCACTTTCCCATCGTCGAAATGTGGCTTCCCTCTGTCTCTTCTATAAATACTTTCATGGCTTCTGCTCGGATGAGCTTAAGTCACTGATGCCTCCTCAACAGGTGTTTACCCGTGCAACCAGACTGGCAACTGGGTCCCACCCATTCACAGTCAGGTTAGCCAAACGCAGACGACAATTCTACTCCTGCAGCTTCCTCTCTCGCACTTCCAGCCTGTGGAACTCACTCCCGTATTCTTGCTTTCCTGACGGCTACGACCTCCAGAAATTTAAAAGCAAAGTTAATACTCACCTACTAACCACTGGACTCTAGCTCTCTCCCCTCCCCTGTATAATCTTCACGTTCTCTCCGCCCATGTATCTGTCATTGCACCTGCTTTCTCAGCTTTCTATTGTTCCTTTCTAACTAGCTTGTACTCCTCACTCTTTTCTAATTAATCTTTCTACATTTATGTAACCCCCTGCACATCAGTGGCGTTTCTGCCTTGCTCGGGGTGAAATGATTAAAATATATATATATATATATATATATATATATTGAATAGGTAGGAACGCATTTTTCCCTATTAACATTTGATACTTTCGGACAACACTTGTATATTCTGTTAAAGACTTTTCTCTTTTATTCTTGAATTTTTCTTCTTCTTCTTCGTCTTCTTCTTCTTCTTCTTCTTCTTCTATGTGCCGTGTCCTTTCAGGACGTAGGCGAACATGGCTTTGCACGTCTTCCTATCTACGGTGGCTCTTAGCACGCTTTCTCCTATAACACTATGCAACCACCGTTCTGTCATGCACCTGCTCAGGCCCTTCAAATATGTTATCCGCTGCTTTCCTATGTCTCTTTTTCCTTCTATCTGGTTTATTAGTATCTGGTTCTCCAAGCTCTCCTTCCTCATTGCATTGTCTACGAACTTTAGTTATTTTCTCCTGTTGCCCAATATTAATTTCCTTTCCGTTTCCATCCTTTCCAAAACTTCATCATTGCGCACATGCTCGATCCATGATATCCGCAACATCCTTCTGTAGAACCACATTTCAATTGCTTCAAGTTTTTCCTCCATTTTTGATTATATTGTCCAACTTTCACTTCCATATTGAAGAACTGACATCACATAGCAATCCAGTTCTCTCTTTACTTTTAGCTATGTTCCAGCTTAATAGTGTTCAGCAACCGAAGTGATGCTAATGGGAGGTAGATGCGATTGTCTATGGTGGTTAGTTGATAACAGCTTCGTTTTAGAGGCATTGAAATTTACCAGCCATTTCCTACCCCAGGCCACTACGGATTGGAGGTCCCTTTTAAGTACGGCAACGAGGTTCACTTTGTCGTCCACACCTGGTTTTTGATCGATGCGAGAGTAGATTGTTGTGTCATCGGCATACATGCCAACTTGGGATCTAATGGTTGTCGGGGAGATCATTAATGTAGAAAGAGTGTGGGACCTAGGATAGAACCTTGAGAGACGCCCGAGTTCGTATGGTAGTTTTGGGAGGCATGCCCATTTAATACCACCTTCAATGTGCGGTTAGAGAGGAAAGACTGGATGAGGTCAAACAGATGTCCAGTTATCCCGTAGCTCCGCAGTTTGCACAAGAGGCCAGCATGCCAGACCCTGTCGAATGCTTTGGAGATATCCAAGGCAACGGTTCGGGCTTCACCATTCTTGTCGAGTGCCCGGTATATGTACTCGGTAATGGTCGTTAGCATATCAGCAGTAGACCTGGTGAAGCGAAACACGTACTGTTTGTGAGAGAAGCCTGTTGGCCGTGAGATGCTGAATCACCTCGGCGTTGATAATGGCAAATACCGTTTACGTGAGTTTGAAGCTTTGTCGGCCGACATTTCTTCGTACTGTTAGCAAGATTAAATGACACAAGACGGAAGACGAACCATGGAGGCAAACTTGAAAAAGTTTGAAACATGGGAGGAGAAAGATTTAAACGAAAGGAGAACTTCATATATTTTCTTGTGTTATTGTATTAGAGCCTTTTGTCATTTATATATAAATTCAATTTATAGTAACTTTACACATATGCACACACGCACACGCACGCGCACACGCACACACACATATATATTTAGTGTATCGAGGCAGCAGATAATTTTCTAAACATATATTTTTAAATATAACAGACAATGAATATCTATTATGTTTAACCATGAGCCGTTCTAATCATAAGCGAGTTAACATTTCGGTCTCTCACGCGGAGTGACGTCATAGAACCACATTACAAATTCACGATCTGCGTCTAGTATTCAGCGACTGTTATCGTTGCATAGCAATATTTTATGTCAACACAAAATAAAATCATCTTTGATTGTTGATGTCTTTATGTTAATGTGCCTGTAACCTCTCTGGAGATGGCTCTTGTGAGCCGAAAGCTTAAAACCATCATAATAAAAATATCCAAATGTTAGACAATTTTTGTCCTTATTTTCACCTGAGATTAAATCCAAAATACGATGTTTAGAACGGCTCATGATTAAACATAAAGTAAGTAAAAAATTTCGAAATTTACTTTCGTTGGATGGCCATTTCAGCGAGAAATTTTTCGCTTAATCCGCAACGGTCGAAAACAAAAAATTATTAATTCAAATATGTTACAAGATGTTGTACTATATTAGAATTTATAAAAAAAATTTGTTTTCGACCGATGTTGATGAAGCGAGAATTTTCTCGCTGACATGGCAATTCAACGAAATTAAATTTCGAAATGTTTGACTTACATTATATATTTGGCTCTGTAAGCAGATAATATTATTTACAGTGATCAATTTTAATATTAATAAAAATTTTAATTTTTTTATTTTTTTAATCATCTCACCTCAAGCAAGGCATTCCACTGCCACTATTGCGCATGGGGCTACATAGGGGAAGGTAAAGAGAAGAAGTGGTTAGACATAGGGAACGTCAGGAGGAAGGTGACAGATGAGTAAGGATAGCGAGGATGAGGGTTAGGCAGATGGGAAGAGTGCTTGATAGAATGGGAGCAGGTTAGTGTGTTAGGAGGTGTCTATTGACCTTACATTTAAACTCCTGGAGATTGTAGCCGTCGGGGAAGCAATCGTTTGGAAGAGAATTCCACAGTCGGGAAGTGCGAGGAAAGAAACTGTTGGAGTAAAATATTAATAGAACTAATTTTAATATTAATAAAATTAATATTAATAGGATCGGTTTTGGGGATTTTACCTATCTGCTCATCCTTTTTGGATTTAAAATAAAAAGTACATCTATCTATCTATCTATCTATCTATCTATCTATCTATCTATATATATATATATATATATATATATATTTGGGCAGCAGACTTACTTGTGAGTGTATCTCATTAAGAACAACCAAAATGGAAGATTTTTGTTATTTTTTATTAATTTTTTAAAGAATTTATCGTTTTGCATCGGTTGAAAAAATATTACTTTTAATTAAATATCAACCAAATATTTAAGCATTTTAAAGAAAATATGTGTCTATTTAATGAACAAGCAGATATAAATATTTGAAAGGAAATATATGTTTAAGTAATCAACAAATGGATATGTAAATCTTTTAAAGCAAATATTTTTAATTATCCGAATTTCTTGCATTCACTTACGCAAAAGTTTCCTTGAGAACGGTACTAATCCATCTCTTCCCCCTAGTTATGGGTTAAATAATAGGACAGATTGGGTATAATCTTTGACTGGCAACCAGTCTACCGTAAAAAGCAATGGCAACCTACTGCGGGATAACCTACTGCCCAGTCAGTCATGTTTCTTTCAAGACATGATCGCCTAAAGCGAGTATCCCGTATGTCACTTAACTAACTGTTTTTTTTATTAAACTACAAACGGATATATAAATCTTTTGAAGAAAGTGTTGTTTAATTAACGTACAAATAGATATATATAAAGATCTTTTAAAGAAAAATATTTTTAATTAAAGTAGAAACGTTAATTATATAATTGACGTACAAAAAGATTTATAAATCTTTCAAAGAAAATAATTGCTTAATTGGCATACAAATAGATATATAAATATTTTAATGTAAATATGTGTTGAATTAAATTACAAACGGTTATATAAATTTTTGAAAGAAAATAATTGTTTACTTAAAATACAAACAAATATAAATATTTTAATGAAAATATGTGTTTAATTAAATTCCAAATGGAGATATACATTTTTTAAAGAAAATAACTGTTTAATTAAAGTACAAACGAATATAAATCTTTTAATGAAAATATGCGTTTATTAAATTACAAACAGATGAATACATCTTTTAAAGAAAATCATAGTTTAATTAAAGTACAAAGGAATATAAATCTTTTAATGAAAATATGTCTTTAATTAAAGTACAAATGGATATATAATTTTTTTTAAAGAAAATAATTGTTTAATTAAAGTACAAACTAATATCTTTTCATAAAAATATGTATTTAATTGAATTACAAACGAATATATAAATCTTTTAAAGAAAATAATATATAAATTAACGTACAAACAGATATACAGATCTTTTAACAAAAAATTGTTTACATATAGAACGAATATAAACTTATTTAAAGGAAATATTTTTTAATTAAAGTACATACGGATATATGAGTCTTTTAAAGAAAATCATAGTTTAATTAAAGTACAAAGGAATATAAATCTTTTAATGAAAATATGTACTCTAGCTTGCAACCAGCCTAAGAGAAGGATAACTTTGTATTCAAAACTGTAGTGGATGCAACAGATATACCTTCCCAAGAATTCACGGCAATTCACAGAAACTAAGAGATATATATGTGAAACGTTTAATCACCTACACCCTAAAGGAATATGACACCTAAGAAAAAATAGAAATGTCATCACCTTTACCACTATAGTCGCTATTTAGTGAAAGTCGACTCTGTATAACACGACCCCTGGCTGCATCCAGTTAACCTCCCTGTCCTTTGGCCGATCCGCCCACGTTGTGTTGTTGATCTCGGATTAGCCAAAAACAGGACCTCTTATTACCACTTGACAAGGCTGGTCGAGATATGCAAGAGATTGCTATATGATTAAAACCGGATTCAAGACCGCAACGACACAGTGTAGATTTATATATAATTAGATATACCGAATTATTACAAAATTACAAGCAAGTCAATATAAGTGACGGAAAAGAATTATCAGTTGGCTGGTCATTCAGTATGACTTAAAAAGCAAGAGAGTCTGGGTACTCTAGCCTTGGCTTGCAATCAGCCTAAGAGAATTTTGTCGTCAATGTGAAAGTGAAGTGCTTATCTGCTGTCTTCTCCAGACAGGACGAAGGCGATCGTGGCTCTCCGCATATGCCTTTTTTTATGATTTTAGAAATGACATTTTTTCTTGGGAAAGATAGTCGGATGATTTTCCCGTTACATTCTCTGCGTTTTGGAATTAAAAAAAAAATGATTGTCACTTCACGAAAACGGTGACCAAGGCTATTCAAAGTTTCCTTGTATTATTCTTTGAGAATTATCATATCGTCCCAGAAGAAATATTGGACTAGTTTTCCAGTTGCATTCTCTATGGTTTAGAATTCAAAGCATCTTTGTCCATTCACGACGAAGGAGATTATGACTCACTACTGTTTCCTTTTCGTTATTATTTGTGAATTGCCGCGTCTTTTTGTGTAGTAAAGTGTTTTTCTGTTGCTTTCTCTAAGGTTTGGTATTCTCAGTAATCATTTTCCTTTAGGATAAATACGACCATGGCTCTCCACACATTCCTTTTCTTTATCTGTAACTTGAAATATCTTCTTGTATAATGAAGTCGTCTTCTGTTGTTCTCGTTACGGTTTGGTATTCTAAGTAATATTTTTCCTTTAGGATAAATACGAACATGGCTCTCCACACATTCCTTTTCTTTATTATCTGTCACTTGACATATTTCTTGTACAGCAATGTGGTTTTCTCTTGCCTGATATACGGTTTGGTATTCTAAGTAATATTTTTCCTTTAGGATAAATACGAACATGGCTCTCCACACATTCCTTTTCTTTATTATCTGTCACTTGACATATTTCTTGTACAGCAATGTGGTTTTCTCTTGCCTGTTATACGGTTTGGTATTCTAAGTAATATTTTTCCTTTAGGATAAATACGAACATGGCTCTCCACACATTCCTTTTCTTTATCTGTAACTTGAAATATCTTCTTGTATAATGAAGTCGTTTTCTGTTGCTCTCTTTACGGTTTGGTATTCTAAGTAATATTTTTCCTTTAGGATAAATACGAACATGGCTCTCCACACATTCCTTTTCTTTATTATCTGTCACTTGACATATTTCTTGTACAGCAATGTGGTTTTCTCTTGCCTGTTATACGGTTTGGTATTCTAAGTAATATTTTTCCTTTAGGATAAATACGAACATGGCTCTCCACACATTCCTTTTCTTTATTATCTGTCACTTGACATATTTCTTGTACAGCAATGTGGTTTTCTCTTGCCTGATATACGGTTTGGTATTCTAAGTAATCTTTTTTCTCTTTAGGATAAATACGAACATGCCTCTCCACGCATTTCTTTTCTTTATTATCCGTGACTTGACATTCTTTTTTGTATAATGAAGTGGTTCCCATTGCCTTTTCTTACGGTCTGGAAATCAAAGTATATTTATCTCATAAGGACAATGGCGATCATGGATCTCTACACTTTCCTTTTCTTTATCTCTTGTGAATTGCCAACTCTTCTAGTACAGGGAAGGGGTTTCCGATACCTTCTCTACGTTTTCAAAACAGGCTTTCTTCCATGAGAACAAAAGCGAACATAGCTCTCCATAGATACTTTTTCTTTATTATTAGAACTTCCATGTCTTCTTGTGAAATATATTGACGTGACCACGATTTGAAATTCAGAAATATCAATATCTTTTACTGGCTGTCTCATATGTGTCCATCTTGCCTCGCTATTTAACACATAACTGAGGGTTAGAGACACACATGCTTCTAAATTTATTTGTGTGTGTGTGTGTGTGTGTGTGTGTGTGCTTGTGTGTGTGCTTTACCTATAGACTCCGAAACGGCTGAACCGGTTTTCTTGAAAATTTACACAGTTGTATTATAAGCATCTGCGAATGTTATAAGTTAGGTTTAGTGTCGAGGTACCCCCGATAAATATCGAAAATCGATAATCGAAAAAATCAGGTTATAGAAGGAGTGGTCCGATTTTAATCAAATTTGGTACACTCATAGACAAAGACATATGAAACGATATTCAGAAGTTTCAAGGTTGCAGTTCTTACAATAGAGCAGAAAATCGATAATATATATATATATATATATATATATATACATATATAAAAGCCAAGATGTTTGTGTGTGTGTCTGTTTATCTGCCTGTATGTCTGTATTTTTTCAGCCCTTTTATTTTAGTTTTTGCTTCGGGTTTGGCTCTAAGTAGGTATAATTGTAGTTCTTAGTCTCAGCCATGATACCATTTACTCAGAGGACTTATTTAGCCTTCAAAATTCAGTTTACCACGAAAAACTTATTTGATGTCGATACCAGGAAATCAAAATTTGACTTACATCCATTCATTTTTCTTTCAGTCTACGGTTTTGCTTTAACTGGAGACAACTATTGCTTTTTTGTCTTTCGTACCAACGTCCAAAGAGTCTGAGCTCCAGGACCATGGATTAGTTTTAAAGCTTTCATTACACCCGACCAACGCCGGGCTATACTGCTAGTAAATAATAAATAGATATCGGTGAACGTCACGATTTCATGTATCCTGAAGGGACATTGTATTAAAATTGAAATAAAGGAATCATAGACAGGAAACCAGAAAGAAAGAAAAGAATTTTATATTCTATATGTTTAAAGTGGAATTAAGAAGTTACTTTCAAATGCAAAGCATTTTTTGAGAGACAAAATTGAATATAATAGTTTTTGAAAACAAAACAAAAAAAAATTTAATGGTGGGAAAATAGAGTACAAATGAACAGGTAGTGACTTACAGATGAACGCGGTACAGTTTTATGTAACATAGAATCTGATTTACACTATTTACATTATTCGGACTATTATCCCCATTTTCGTTGCCATTTTTAAGCTGTTTCGGCCGTTGTACACACCGGCTTCTTCAGGCTCAACGTTGCTTAACTTTGACGATCGTACGATAAACAGTATTTCAACGTAGTGTGGCTGTAAGCCTGCTAGAGTTGAGGTCTTATGCTGAAGCATTTCTGCTATTCGGCCGACTGTTTATCTCGCTGGATTTCGATTAACAGCTACTTGAACGATTCGAACGGAAAACTCGTAGTATAAAACAACAACAATCAGATGTTGTCAAAATTTCACGAAGCTGATTTCTCCCGTTAAGAAAGAGCCGCGCCCCGACGAATTCCCGTTATGACTAATGACTCGGCAGGGCAATTTAACCCAGAGAAATATCGATCATACTTTGTGCCAACTGCTGACAATTTAGCACGCCGACGCCAGTCCCTGTCGGACGGAACACGGCGCATCATTAGAAAGACAACAACATCCGTGGCGCTTTTAACTGGCGAAATCAGTTCATTCCAGCCGCCAGTCGGCTAGCAGATGTCCAAAGTCGACTCTCTGGAATAATTTGTTAGTGAGTGAATAAATTATTGGACGGGTTATACGGCTGTGGATGAGGGTAAAAAAAGCATTTGGCGTATTGATCAAAAGTTTGGCTTCCAGTCAATCCGATATTTTCTAAAACTTGATTCCAGTTTTGGCGAGAAAAACTCCATTTCAGATGAGAGTATACCTTCGGTAAACAAATCATGCTTGCAAATAATTAACCTCTTGGTTGTGGATAAATTTAGAATAGCGCGCCAACAATAACAGGAAAAAATACGGAATTGAATTGACGCTATGCCTGCAGAAAATCTTAGCATAATTGTTATACTTACTGTTACTTGTGTAGTAATTCAAATCCTTCAATATTTTGACCTTGTTGCAGACTAATATGATATTAGTAAATATCAGCATCTGGAGTGTCGCAAAAACAATTAAAAAAATTATTGGTTGACACAGGAAAAAAAGTATTACAAGTCTGAACAGGTTCCCCAGGCAAACCAAATTCTCACTGCTCGTCTTTATCACCGATATGCTGCTCACCGACAGAAACGAACAACCCCTCTTAAATGAGCATACCATGTATATACACTAAATCTGGCAAGTACTCAGTAAAATGCCTACAAGCTACACCAACACCTCTATGCGCACGAAGTACTGTCCAATTCACCATCCGTCCAAAGCCCGTCGATTCGCTCCCTTGAAAAAGATACACACGATTCTGGTCCTTTTGGGTCGCCAGGGTAAGTCACTGCTACATGGAGCTTCTATAATGCAGTGAATCTTGAAATTCTGAACAAAAAGAAAAGTCTGCAGGATTATTATTTTTTTTTTTTTATCATTTCACCCCGAGCAAGACAGAAACGCCACTGATGTGCAGGGGGTTACATAAATGGAAAAAGATTAATTAGAAAAGAGTGAGGAGTACAAGCTAGTTAGAAAGGAACAATAGAAAGCTGAGAAAGCAGGTGCAATGACAGATACATAGGCGGAGAGAAAGTGAAGGTTATACAGGGGAGGGGAGAGAGCTAGAGTCCAGTGGTTAGTAGATGAGTATTAACTTTGCATTTAAATTTCTGGAGGTTGTAGCCGTCAGGAAAGCAAGAATACGGGAGTGAGTTCCACAGGCGGGAAGTGCGAGAGAGGAAGCTGCAGGAGTAGAATTGTCGTCTGAATTTGGCTAACCTGACTGTGAATGGATGGGACCCAGTTGCCAGTTTGGTTGCACGGGTAAATACCTGTTGAGGAGGCATCAGTGACTTAAGCTCATCCGAGCAGAAGCCATGAAAGTATTTATAGAAGAGACAGAGGGAGGCCACATTTCGACGATGGAGTCGCCAGATCAGTACCTATCACATTACAGACTCTCCTTTGGCGCTTGTCAAGAACACTGAGGAGAACGGCAGGGGCACCTGACCATAAATGGCAGCAGTACTCCATGCACGGACGGATGGCTGACTTGTATATATGCAGGATGGATTCAGGTGGAAAAAACATCCTGGATCGACATAGTGACCCAATCTTCTTAGCAGTAGATTTTGCTATGGATTCAATATTCTATTTGATGTCTGAGGACAGGGTAAGTCCGAGGAGGCGTAGTGTATTACTCTCCGGGTGAATCATCTGGTCCATGCTTATGGGAGGCAGAAGAGGTTGCCTGTAATGGTTGACAGACAACAGCTTGGTCTTAGAGGAATTAATTGGCTCTGACCTGACATCTCTGCTTCAAGCACTTTTCCCACAGTTGAAATATAGCTTTCCTATGCTTTTTAATAGCATTTATTCTAATGAGCTTTCTTCCTAGTACGTCTAATCCATGAATTTACGCGAAGTCCTACATTGATAGATACACTTCATGACTTCAAAAGTTTGTGATGTGGAAATTTCTGTAGAAATTTCTAACAGTATGTGTAAGTCCTATCTTAATAGTTTCTTCTCACGGACTTCTCACTTGTAGAACTCGCATCCGACTTTTTGGTGTTCGGTGAAATATGATCCTAAAAATGTTCGGTTTTCTTGGTTTTTCTTTTTTATTGTGCTCTTTCTTGGATAATTGTCGGATAATTTCTTGGATAATTCTTGGATGATTATTGCATGGATTCTTGGATAATTCTTGGATAATTTCTTGAATAATTCTTAAATGATTCCTTTGATAATTTCTTAGTTAATTCTTGGATAATTTCTCGGATAGTTCTTGCATAATATTTCTGATAATTCTTGGATAATTTCTTGGAAAATTCTTGGATAATTTCTTGGATATTTTTTTTGATAATTTCTTGAATAATTCATGAATAGTTCCTTGGTTAATTTCTTGGTCAATTCTGGGTTAATTCCTTGGATAATTTCTTAGTTAATTCTTGGCTTATTTTTTTTTTATAAACTTTTGGATAATTAGTTGGATAATCTTTAAATAATTCCTTGGATAATGTCTCTGATAGTTCGTTCTAATTTGAACGCAATCGTTTAATTTCAACTATAGACAAAATATATTGCTGGATATTTTGCTTTAACAATGTATAGCTGTTTATTTTCTTATCAAGATGTAGTTTTGGCTATTTTGTTATGAATAGGTATTGTTGGTAATTTAACTATGCAGATACATTATTAATAATTCCACCATAAAATGTATTTTGAAAGTTTCACTGTATTGATTTTGTTTGTGTATTCACTATTTGCCCTTAGCTCGCACTCTAGCAGGTGCTACAACCTATGGTCAGGGTGAACCTGGGAACAACAACAATTAAGAGATGGTTCCACGCCCCTAAAAACTTCCAACCTCCGGATTGCTGCTGGATGTAGTTTGTCGTCATACCCAGGACTAAAGAATTTAGCAGGGTACAACGGCCGAAACGGCGTGAATATGGAAAAGAGTTACAAATCTCCATCTTGGAAATATTGTCAGTCAGTTATGTGCCACATTCAATACATACTTGGGTGATCATGTATCTGATGAGACATGACTAATTAGGCAGAATATTTACTCGCAGAAGGTTGCCATTACTTTCTGCTATAGACTGGTTGCCAACCAAGTTTATGGAACCCAAACTGTCCTATTATTTAACCCATAGCCTAAACAAAAAGACGTATTAATATATTTCCCAAAGGTAGTGCACCTAATTGAACATAACGAATTCACCTGGAATTCGAACCCAGCTCCATGATTTCTCGTTCCAAGCCGATAATCACTGCATCACAATGTACACTACCGGCCATAATTATTAGACCACCCCAGTGTTTTGAAAAAATGATGTATTTCATACTATTTTTTAGTATTTAGTGTCAAAGGAATAATTGTAAATTGAAAATAGAATAATTATGGCCGGTAGTGTACATCCCGAAAATTTAGACAAATTTTAATTTTCTATTTTAAGAAAGTTTTTTTTTTAATTTGCTATTCAATATAAATGTGTAGAGAAAGAATTTATGGTTAGTTTTTGATTATAATGCAAAAAATAAGAGCGTTGATTTTTATTCATAATTTTTTGATAAGTTAAAAAATCATGCATGTCCGGTTGGGGTAGATAACCTATGAGGGAACAACTAATAATCCTCACAAATATTTTGACGCAAGCGATACATTTGTATAATATATTTAATATAACGTATCAAATCGGACAGATTTCTGTCCGTTATGATTTGGCGAATGCATAGAACAAAACAATGAATGAATAATTTTTATCTTCTTGTCTTATTCAACTTCTCTTTCAACAGTTTTCTATTTTTCTTTAATCCCTTTTTTCTATTTTATTCTAGTCTTTTATTTCTTAATATATTTCTCCTTCAGTTTTTTATACTTCTCTAGCAATGCTTTCTTTCACCGTAAAAGTTTCTGTATAAACATTCATCATCATCAACATCTCCATCTGCCCCATGAACGATCTTGGCTGTAAGGTTGCCGCGCTGCTGAACACCTGACAAATTCCCTTTGTATATGTGGGTTTAAAGCCGAATAAGTATCCATTCATGCATATCATGTCTTGAACGAGGAGACGTTGCGGATCCCATCGTTCTCCAGTTCTTGTTCAACCAAGATAAAGGAGGAAGTTCAATTTCAACACGTTTTCAAACAGGAGTCATGTTTTCAAGTTGGTCAACAACTTTGAAGCTCATGGCACTTGCAAAGATCGTAGCGCCACTGGTTCCTCACCATCTTGGCCTCCGATAACAATCCGAACACTCAGCTTTTCACGCCGACTTCAACAGTGCCTTCAACTAACTGTAACCATTCAGAGAACATATTCTAGGACTTGTTTTGACATTTTTGGTTCATGACAGAGACCATATGGTTGCGGATCCTAAAATGCTATTTTTTGCCTTTTAATAAACTTAAGTTCTATTACTCTATTCGTGATCTGTGACCAATTTAGTATCTGAAGTAAAAAAAAAATCTTGCATATTTGGGGACCGGTTCCATTATACGGACCAACTTTTTTTCTTGTAGGAGTTAAAATTCATGTAAAAAATACTTCAGTTTAGCAGTATACATGAAGTTGTCTTATACAGGTGCATATACAGTAAGAGTATATTATTTCGGTGAAACAATCTTGAAACCCTCATGAGCATTCATACTTCATGCATCATTAAGTCGAGGCAAAAGCTCTTGGAAAACCAAGAGTGGACATTAATGTTCATTTTTCCCAAATTAACTCTTATTATATTTCAACGGCGAAACAATGATTTCTTCTTAAATACAAAGATATATGTAGAATGAATGATGAACAGCTACAAATTAGAAAGTCTGATATCTAATGAGAATTAACAAATTAGTCCAGCCAATAACTCAAAATAAATAGAACTGTTAGTGAGATTAAACTCAGATTAGTAAATATCGATTTAGACGAACAACGTTAACTGATTATTAGTTAGCTTGAGTCGTATCCAACGAAATACTGAAGACGGCATTACAGAATAAAACAAAGATTAGTATACTAATGTCAATATTTAATGAACTTCATCTTAAACATGAGAAAACAGTGTAATAATGACGGTATTTCTAATAGTGTTTTTAAGCGCAGCTTAGATGCGGCACAAGGCCGTATGTAATGGACACCCAGTGAGGACCGAACTCACTACTCAATTGTAATGAATCTAGTCAGACAAGCTTGCTAATTATAACACCAGCTCGAGGTTTCCAAAAAATATTTCTAATAAGAACTTTAGACAACACTAAGAAGGATGGAGAGTTAAATACAACAAAGATAGGGATACTAGATTAAATAATTCATGAAATAATGGCAATAATTCATCTTAAAAATTTAACAGGGGTGAAGAGTTGAACACAACAAAGATGAAGATACTTGTCTGAATAATTCATGGAATAATGACAATATTTCATCTAAGAGCATCAGACAACACTAGGAAGGCTGGAAAGTTGAATCCATGAAAGATAAGGATATTAGTCGGAATAATTCATGGAATTATAGCGATGCCACCTCTCAGAAATCTAGAAAACAGCAAGAATGATGAAGTGTTAAATATAATCAAGAACTTTATAATGCATTCAATCTGTTCGTCATACATAAGTGTAAATTAACAAACGATGCTGAACACCATTCACGTAAACAGACAGCACACGGACATACGCTATTA
>JBBBDQ010000151.1:8057500-8097500 GCA_037127315.1 Ascarosepion bandense
TTGTGATGCAGTGATTATCGGCTTGGAACGAGAAATCATGGAGCTGGGTTCGAATTCCAGGTGAATTCGTTATGTTCAATTAGGTGCACTACCTTTGGGAAAAAAAACTGAAGGAGAAATATATTAAGAAATAAAAGACTAGAATAAAATAGAAAAAAGGGATTAAAGAAAAATAGAAAACTGTTGAAAGAGAAGTTGAATAAGACAAGAAGATAAAAATTATTCATTCATTGTTTTGTTCTATGCATTCGCCAAATCATAACGGACAGAAATCTGTCCGATTTGATACGTTATATTAAATATATTATACAAATGTATCGCTTGCGTCAAAATATTTGTGAGGATTATTAGTTGTTTCCTCACACGTTATCTACCCTAAGCGTGACAGAATATATATATATATATATATATATATATATATATATATATATTTATATATATATATATATACTGTTAAATATAAGAGACAATGAAAGTCTATTATGTAAACATGAGGCGTTCTAAACGTCGTATTTTGGCTTTAATCTCGGTTGAAAATAAAGACAAAAATTCTCCAATATTTAGATAATTTTTATTACGTTGGTTCTAAGCTTTCGGCTCACATGAGCCATCTTCAGAGAGGTTATTAAGACGGTAATACATTAAGACCCACCATCATCGACGATTTTATTTTGTGTTAACATAAGACTCCGCTAGGCAACGCAACGGCAATAGTTACCAAAAATAACAAACGCAGTTCGCAAATTTGCAATGCTTTTCTATGACGTCACACCGCGTTTATAACGGCTCATGATTAAACATAATAGACATTCATTGTCTCTTATATTTAACAGTATATGTTTAGAAAAATTTTTGCGGCCTCGATACACTATATATATATATATATATATATATATAATGTGAACCGAAGATGGGACTACGAAATGATAACTCGATACACGGTGGTAACGTTAACAACATATATTAAGTCAAAAATAGATACAAGAGAACAGAGTAAATATAAGCTTGGCTTACTAGTGACTAACAGACAGACAGACAGACTGTGTTGAGCTGAACTAAAGCCACGAGAGTCATTAATTCTCGGTTAATATACTAGTAGGAAGAGTCTATAGTTAAGTGGGTACCGCCCCCCACGACAATATATATATATATATATAAGTGAAAAAGTGAGAAGTCGTGAACGTTTTGTCTAAAGTGTAGATATATTGTTATTTTTATGATTAATATTATTTTTCTTTGCCTGAACGTCCCCCGCCAAACATATTTATATATACACGGTGTTTTTGGTCATTAGAAAAACAAACAGATCTCGATATGTAAAGTCAGAATTTATTAAACTAAAGAGAGTCAACTTTAGACTCGAAACTCGTTTAGTGACACAAATTCCATTATGGACCCTTAATGTATGATACAAAAGACAGATAATAAGATTTACACTTTAAACAAAACATTTACGGCTTCTCACACATTTTACTCCTATAATATTTTTTCTCTTTAGAATAAACCTCTTTTTCTGTTTTCAATATATATATATACTGCATATAGTTGGTTCCAATAATCATTTTCAAATTTGGAATCAGTCTGTATATCTTTAGGTAAAGTGTTTCTTTACCGGCAGAAGGATTTTGTGAAGTCTCTATATTTGTTAGGGAATATTTTATTTTAACTGTCCCTCGCTTATTATTTACACGCGATTTCTCCTCCCCTCGATATAAGTATATATTTTTATATGTATATTTATGTTAACGTGTTTTTGCTGGGGTTTTTTTTTGTTTGTTTTGCTCTTCATTTTCGTTGCTGTTCTTTTCGCCTGATTTATATTTCCAACGATTTTCTCCTGATGAGATGTTTGACGAAATTACGACCAAACAAATCCCATGTTTTTAAAATATTGTATATATATATACACAACTGCATTTATTATAATTGAGGGGATTTTATTGATTCAAAAGTGAGTATTGCTTATGACGTGTGATAACCAATCAAAACAGACAGCAGTCGCCGTCATCATGGCTTTCATTAGTTGTATAGTATGTGCTTCTTCGGGGTTGTATACATTTTTGAACTCATAGTTGTCCTTCTGCTGAAATAGTTTCTTGCCAAGTCTGAAAAGATCAGTATACTGTACTCTTTAATCCATAGATGGTTTAATAATTGTGTATATATTTCCTTTAAAATCAGTTACTTAAAATCCGAAGTCAAGTGATGAAACCTCTTAACGAGTGGACCGAACAATTCCGAACATGTTCGTCTACGAAACTACCTCTCACTCTGTAACCTCGACCTCGACTGGCACTTACGCCTTGAACAGGGTGAATCACACTGTATAAAGGATAAACATCCGAGGTTACTTATAAAAGTGATGCGATTTCAAAATTACTTGAATATAACACATTTTCGATGCTCTACGTAGAGTTTATTTTATCTCTATAATTTATATCGATGATTTCAAACTTAAAAATCGTTCTTACATATACAGTGGGGAGGATGAAATAAGTGTTCGTACACATGAAAATATATATTTTTACTCGTAGTGTATTACCTGATCAGAATGAGAATAAATTAACTGTATAAGATTGCAAACTGCCAATATACGCATATGAAACTAAATGGTATTCAATGTTTAAGAGAATATTGCAAAATTTGAATTCTGAAAAAAAAATCATAAGAACACATCAAAAATTATATAAAAATAAATTAACGTTAATACCTTGTCTGTCAGTTTTAATAAGACCTATATAAAAGAGAGATTGTTGTCCAAATACACAATATGTATATATATATATATATCGTGATGATCATCCACGTATACTGTCTTAATATGTATAGGAAAGAATATTAATAAAAAGTTTTGAATTTAAAAATGTACTTTATTTGAACAGTATTTGTTTATTTTTATTATATTTTATATTTCAGACCGCCCTCGGTCCTTCATCAGAAACAACTGATTTTTAAATTTGAATTAGAAACGTATTTCACGATAGCGTTCGAATATTTTGTGTTTACATCACGTGGTGTGTTTGTTCACAACATGCGGCACGTCCGTAGAGAAAGTCTGTTTGTTTTAGATAAAAATTTCTTGGACTATCTGAAAAAAAAAACTTTTAGCTATTGAAATATTTGTAAAGATTCAACACACCTAAGTCCCTATTTAACCCTAGCTTGTGTGTATTTCATTTTAAAATCCAGTATTTTTCTTTCTTTCTGCGTGTGTATGTAGAACTAAAATTGGAGTCTATTAGTAAACATTTGCAATTTTCTAAAGTATGATCAGGTTGATTAAAATGGGCGGCAATTGGGGAGTATACATTTTTTTGTCGTATATTTAGTTTGTGATTATTGAAGCGAAATCTAAAGCTATTACCGGATTCGCCGATATATCCACTGTTGGGGCAAATTGAGCAGAAGAGAAAGTAGATGATGTTTTTGCTGTCACAAGTAAGGTTTGGTGGGTGTAATTTTATTTTGGTGTTGGGTACAGAGAATGTTTTGTCTGTTATTAAATGTTTACAAATTAAACAGCGAGGCTTCCCACATTTTAAATTCCCTGATAGGTTTGTATTATTTAAATATTTGTTAGAAGTGAGGATAGTTGATAGGTTGGGTGTTTGTTTCTTTGCATTTATGGGTGGTTTATCGAAAAATGTCTTTGATGTTTTTGTTTGATTTGATATATATATATATATATATATATATATATATATATATATAACCCTCCTGTCACACTCAGATTGAGGTGTTATTATTTTGTTTTGTTTTTCTAATCTCTTAATGTTAGATACTTAATAGTAGGTACATCAACATACAGTGAGGTGATGAAATAAGTGTTCGTACGAATGAAAATTTATAATATTTTTACTCGTAGAGTATTACCTGAAAATAAATTAACTGTATAAGATTGCAAACTGTCAATACATGCATATGAAACCAGAAGGAAATTACTAGAAATCAATTGAAACTCACCTGAGGCGAGCTGAATATGTAATGCTCCTCATGCCAATGACATTTCCATCGAGCTTCTCTACGGCATATGATTCATTGAATTTCTTTTAATGTGTTCCTTTCGAATTTATATTTAAATTGGGGTTATCAGAAAAGAATGTGCACCATTCGAAACCTTCCTCTCAACGGTTTCACTTGCACACCAGCCCCACTCACTGACGTAGGCCCCATTATAACGATATAGAAGTGTTATAGTTATACTAGTTCAAATGTCTAACGGCGAATTAAATTTACGAAAAATTTCGAAAAATGGCAAACCTCGCGTTCTGAGATTGTAATAGAAGGAAATTCAATGTTTAAGAAAACATTGCAAAATCTTTATTTTTAAGGGTGAAAAAAATAATCGGGCATTAGAAAAAAATATGTCATTTCTATTTAATACTTTATAGCAAAGCCTTCATTAACTTCAACAGTAACCAAGCTCTTTCTGTTGACTTTAATTAACGATTCACATAACTTAGTAGGTATTTTGCTGAATAGATCCTGGCTAATTGTCTTCAGATTTGTGATGTTTGTTGAACCTCTTTCCCGGATTTTAATTTTTAAATGTCGCGACAAGTTCTCTATTGGATTCAAATCCGGGGTCAGACTCGGTCACTGTAAGGTGTCAAAGTTGTTTTCAGTTGAACGTCCATAAAAAAATGAACTATATCTCGCACTTTTTATCTCCCGTAACTCTCATGAAGTCATGTAATTAACTGCAGAATAACGTTCTGCGTAGGCAACAGATTTCGGCCGATTTACTTCCTTTACTGAAACTTGCGGCTATTTACTTCCTGTAAGGAAAGTAATATGCGTAGAAATAAAATCGCGTTTTACTTTAATTACAGGAAGTAAATAACCGGAAGTTTCAGTAAGGAAAGTAAATCGGCTGAAAATAGACTGAAATTTGTTGTCCTACGCAGAAAGTCATTCAGTAGTTAAAAAAAGCTAACTACATTTTGTCTCCTGTACTTCTAATTACAGGAGACAAAATGTAGTTCGCTTTTTTTATGGACGTTCAGATCAAAAAGGGAGGTTTCGTCAATAACTAATTGTTGATTTGAGTTCAGCATATACATTTGCATAGAAATAACGTTATTTTGTATAACTTTGAAGGGGGAAAAGCCTTCGGGACCTAAAACGGAAATTTACTATTTGATTTATATTTATGCACTTTTGCAAATTTTAACCTCGCATAACTGGTGTCTTCCTTGGTGTGCGCGACATTAGACTCTCTTGGTAATGCATTACTTGTTGTTCGCTTAGTTACGTCATCTCCTGATAAGCACAATTATTCTGAAGATCTTCTGGCCATTTGCTATTTTTCGATCTATCGTCCTAACTTTCTCCATAATCTTGGAGAGATCTTGGAGAGATCTTCCTAAGAACACCTGGTTTGTATTGGTTCTCAACAGTGTCACGTCTTTTAAATCTTTTTATGAATGACTAGCAGTATAGCCTAGCGTTGCTCGGGTGTAATGAAAGCTTTAAAACTAATCCATAGTCCTGGAGCTCAGACTCAGCCTAAAGAATATTTGAAAAAATAAAATAATTGCGACAATTTACCAATCGCACCTAGTACACACACACACACACACACACACACACACACACACACACACATATATATATATATATATATATATATATATATATATTGACTAGCAGTATAGCCCGGCGTTGCTCGGATGTAATGAAAGCTTTAAAACTAATCCATGGTCCTGGAGCTCAGACTCTTTGAACGTTGGCACGAAAGACTAAAAAGCAATAGGTGTTTCCAGTTAAAGCGAAACCGCAGACTGAAAGAAAAATGAATGGATGTAAGTCAGATTTTGATTTCCTGGAATTGATATTAAGTTTTTTTCGTTGTAAACTGAAATTTGAAGTTTAAATAAGTCCTCTGAGTAAATGGTATCATGGCTGAAACTAAGAACTACAATTATACCTACTTAGAGCCAAACCCGAAGCAAAAACTAAAGTAAAAGGGCTAAAAAAATACAGACATACAGGCAGATAAACAGACTCACACACAAACATCTTGCCTCGTATATATATATAAATATATTATCGATTTTCTGCACTATTGTAAGAACTGCAACCTTGAAACCTCTGAATATCGTTTCTTATGTCTTTTTCTATGAGTGTATGAAAATTGATTAAAATCGGACCACTCCTTCTATAACCCGATATTTTCGATTATCGATTTTCGATATATATTGCGGGTACTTCGACACAAAACCTAGCTAAGAACACTCGCAGTCGCTTATAGTACAACTATGTAAATTTTCAAGAAAATCGGTTCAGACATTTTGGAGTCTATAGGTAACGAACACACACACATACACACACAGAGACAAAGTTCCATTTATAAATAAGTTTAGAGTGAATGGGATGTTCAGGTATTTGGAGATCTTTCTGTTAAATATTCCATCTTTCCAGAGCCTAACAACCAGTTCATTTTGTGCATTAGTCAATTCTTTATGTTCAGCCATAATTGGAACTGCTTTCTGTGAGTAGTGATGGCAGAATGTCCCGGTTTTCATCAGAAGGTTGACTAGAGTTACTGAGAACATTCTAGAGCAATCTAGAATATTCTGCTCTGAAGTTTAACCCAAATCTTTTTTTTACCACCGCTAAAACATGAAAACGCATATATTTTTTTAAATATCAATGAATCTCTCATTTTCATTAGCAGATTCTGATTCTACGCCTTTAAATGCTTGTCTAACATTGTTATTTGTGTTTTTTATTTGCTAGAAATGCGATTAACAAGCAATTTTTTGGTGTACGAACACTTATTTACCTCAACTGTAGCAAACAAGTTATGTTAATGGATTGAAATCAGAGATTAATTATACATAAAATCTAAGCAATGCAAGAGAAAGAAATAATTACCATAAATTGCTGCAAAGATGTTTTCAAGCCTAAAATATACATATATCTTTAAAAATCTAAAACTCTTTATATATGCAGGGATAAAATTTAATCCATTACCACTGAGTTGTAAACAGGTGGAGCAACAATCCTAATAACTACGGTGCACCACCTACCCTACCTCCAGCGGCCTGCCACAAATCTATCCCACTAAAACTCACTAGATCAGTTTCAACTAAATGTTGTGTTCGATCCTCCATACTCTTGACCTTGTGGCACACTTTAGCTGTATTTAGAAAATCGCCCCTTTATACTTATCAGGTAGGGTTTATCATCTAGCCAACTGCGTCTCTGTTGGCGGAAAAAAATAACTAAGAAGTTAACGGTTGCAGGAGCTGTGTAATTTTTAACCATGGAACTAACGTACGTGCTCGGGTTCTCACCATTAACTTGTGCCACAGATGGACATTTTAGTGCAGTGGATATCGGCTCGGAACGAGAAATCGAAGAGCCGAGTTGGAATTCCAGTTGAATTCCTTGCATTCACTTACGTACACCTACCCTTAGGAAAGATATTAATCAGTCTCTTCTCCCTCTAGCTATAGGATAAATAGCAGTACAGATTGGTTCTGTAACCTTGGTTAGCAACCAGTCTACCGCAAAGAAAAATGAGAATCTACTGCAAGAAAATGTTCTGTCTAGTCAGTCATGTCTCTTTTGAGACATGACCGTCCAAGTGTGTATCATGTATTGAACTTAATTTAAAATATGACGGGTATAAAATTCAAGCCATTACCACAGAGTTGTAAACAGGTGGGACAGCACACCTTACTGTACACAATCACCAACCTGCGACTAATACAGGGTGGGGCAGAAAAACTTGCTTATTTGAATTTGGCGCCCTGAAGTGATGGTTGCTCCGAGGATACTGATTTATCACCCTGTAACTATTTTCTATGTAGCTACGTGAAGTCATTTGTTTACGACGATCGTCCTAACACCCTGAAGAACAACATTCGTCAAGCTGTCGCCAACATACCCACTGATATACTAGAAAGAGTTAACCCGAAACTTCAGAATAGTAAACAGGTGGGACAGCGCTCTGTAGCTATTTTCTATGTAGTTTACAACGATCGTCCTAACACCCTGAAGAACAACATTCGTCAAGCTGTCGCCAACATACCCACTGATATTCTGGAAAGAGTTACCCGAAACTTCAGAGTACGATTAACCCAGTGTATTGAGCAGAATAGAAGCCATCTAGCTGATGTCATTTTTAAATTGTAAAAACATAAAATTTGAATTTTGGAATTAATGCTGTTTAAAGAATTAGATGCATATCTGCATTATTTTTATTTTATTTGTTTTTCCAAATAAGCAAGTTGCTCTGCCGCAACCTGCATATCTCACTAGAACAATTACAACTGAGTGTTAAGTCCGATCCTTAAAGGGTGGTTCATACATTTGGCCTTGTGCCACATCTAAGCTGCGCTTACAAAATCGCCTATTTAAATTTACCTGGCACCTCTCCTGCAGCTTCTTCTCTCGCACTTCCCGCCTGTGGAACTCGCTCCCGTATTCTTGCTTTCCTGACGGCTACAACCTCCAGAAATTTAAATGCAAAGTCAATACTCATCTACTAAACACTGGAATCTAGCTCTCTCCCCACCCCCGTATAACCTTCCCTTTCTCTCCACCTATGTATCTGTCATCCCACCTGCTTTCTCAGCTTTCTATTGTTCCTTTCTAACTAGTTTCTACTCCTCACTCTTTTCTAATTAATCTTTTTACATTTATGTAGCCCCCTGCACATCAGTGGCGTTTTCGCCTTGCTCGGGGGTGAAATGATTAAAAAAAAAAACCTGCTGGATAGGCTTTATTTTCTCTCAGTTGCCTCTCTGTCTTCAGACAGATATGCACCTGAGAAGTGCCCGTCACTGGGGAACAGTGTCCTGAAGCTGAACCACCCCGTTGCACTAGAAGGGTGGATCGGTGGTAAGCGCTAGGGTTCCCTACTATAAACTCGTCCGTGCATTGAATACTGTAACCGTATATTTTCGGATGCTCCTGCTATTCATATCGAGTTTCTTGACAAAATCTAAAGAAAGATCTGCAACATAATCTATCCTGACAGAGACGGTCGGTTTCAGTCAGTTTCTGACGTGGCTTCCCTCTTTCTTTTTTAAAAATTTTTTAAAAATTATTTTCATGGCTCTGCTCTGAGGAGCTTCTATTCCAAGGGCTTCGACCACATGAATTAACTCGTGCTGCTAGATTGGCATCTAGGTCCCACTTTTTCACCGTCAAAATAGTCAAGTGCAACCCTCACTTCTTCTCTAATAGTTACTTTTCTCGCACGTCCTGTCTGTGGAACCGTCTTCCGTATACTTGTTTCCCTGCTAGCTAAAATCTCCAAACGTTAGTTGCCATCTTTTATCTTCCTGAATCGTATCCATCTCTCTAAATCACATCTAGCCCCCAAATCTCATCCTTTCTTCATACCCGACACCCTGTGTTTTTTCTCTCACTGTGTCTCCTTGTGCACCAGTGGCGGTCCTACCTTGCTTGGGGTCAAATGATTAATTTAAAAAAATTAATATAAAATAATTACACAAATTCAGTATTCAGTTAACGCCACAGCACATATCACTTCCAAAACTGATGCAAGTAACTGTAAACAGTGACCGAAGCACTGTTCGAACAACCAGGTATGGCATGCGTATTACCTTCGAAATTTCATGGTAGCAATGACAGTTTAATAACTGAGTCAGACAGTTAAGGGCCATACGTGATAGACGCTTTGAGACATGACTGATTGGGCAGAAGATTATCCTGTAGTAGGTTGCCATTGATTCCTGAGGTAGACTGGTTGCCTGCCAGGGCTATAGAACCCAATCTGTTTTATTGTTTAACCCATAACAGGAGGGAAAAGACTGATTAATACCTTTCCCAAGGGTATTTGTGCGCGAGTGATTGCCCTGATTTCAACTGGAATTAGAACTCGGCTCCCGGATTTGTCGTCCCGAGTCGATATCCACTGCACCACATCCAACTCATAAGAGCAAATTATTGAATATACACAAGCCGTTAAAATAGCATATCTAATACTGTAGTTTAATTTCATTTACTGGTAGGTAAGTCTGCAATCACTGGTAGCCTACCGCATGTTTTTTTTTTGGGGGGGGGGGGTCAAATTTAGAATTTTCAGAATTTTAAGCTAAAATCTTGAAGACGCCTTGTACGTCAGTTCGACTTGTATGTCGCAGTTTACGGTATATATCGCTATCATTTTTCATAGCCGAACTACTGTTATCTTTCGTTGGGTGATTTTACTTTTAACTATTACAAAAATAAAAGCGAAATTATTTCCAACGTATGACATCAGAGTTAATTCTACAATGTTAGGCTAAAATGTACTTGAACCAAAATTACTTAAATGTGGCCATATTTATGTTAAAAATTACTTAAAATTACTTAAAAAGTACTTAAAATTACTTAAAAATTACTTAAATGTGGCCATATTTATGTTAAAAATTACTTAAAATTACTTAAAAAGTACTTAAAATTACTTAAAAATTACTTAAAATTACTTAAATGTGGCCATATTTATGTTAGAGGGCATAATTGCTTTCTTTGGAGATTCCTTTTTTTTTCATTTTTAAAGATTTTTAAAAGATGAAATCGTTCTTTTATATGTGAAACAGTCGTAATTTTCAATCAGTTTCTCTCTCATATCCCGTGTATGACGATAAACTACATTCAGCAGCAGCCTCTGATCGGAAGTTTTTAGCAGCGTGGAACCACCTATGAAGTGACGTTGTTGTAAAGTCCTCCCTGACACGCGGTGGTAGCATCTGTTAGGACCCCAGCTGTGGTCAAATAGTAAACTTCCAAATTAAAACAGAACTCTATGAAAGCATAAAAGTACATTGGAAACAAAGAAATGAGTGCTGGACGATAGATAATGAAAGATTTAAAGCAATAATTAGTGTGATTCTACAGAATGTTGCTGAGGACTGAACATGTGAACAACGACGAGGTTTTTCAGAGAATGGAAACGAAAAGGAAACTTATAATTAACATCAGAAAAATACAGATGAAGTTTCTGCAATGAGGAAAGAGGGCTTGAAAAATCTGATACTCACAGGGCAGATAGAAGGAATGAGAAACAAGAGAAAACAATTCGTGATATACTTGATGGGCTTAAGCAAATAGTTAGAAATGTAAGACTTGGGATAAATACCAAAACAAAAAATATTAAGAGATACAAGTAATAGGAAGATCCGGAGGCCATGATCGTCTACGTCCTGAAGGGACAAGGCATATAAAAAAAGAAGATTGTAGAATTACCAACATTATATTTTAAAACAATATGACCATTTTTTATTAACAGGATGTTCCCACTTAATAAAGGTCAATCTCACCTCAGGTATATTTTTCTCTAATAAAATTTCAAGGAATATACTTTAAAAGATTTAACGGGGGGTTTTCTCAAATATTTGTGTATCCACTAAAAATAACATTTAAAGTTATATTGTATATAGTGCTGTGTTTCGGTACTATCTTATTAGCACCTCGTCAGAAGATAGTACCGAAACACAACGGCTCATTCGATGAATAAGCTATGTTTTTATCATAAGATTATAATAAAAATATTACCATATATACCACTCTAATAAGTATCAAGCACTCTAAATAAAAAAAATCACTACAAAACAAACAGTGTGCTATCAGCCCATTAGTATGTAGTACTTCTTATATAAATATATATATATATATATATATATATATATATATATATATATATATTCTAAACATATACTGTTAAATATAAGAGACAATCAATGTCTATTATGTTTAATCATGAGCCGTTCTAAACATAGTAGTTTCGCTTTAATTTCAGGTGAAAATAAAGACAAAAATCCACCAACATTTGGATAACTTTTTATTAATATAGATCTAAGCTTTCGGCTCACATGACCCATCTTCAGAGAGATTGCAAGGACATTAACATAAAAACATCCACCATCAAAGACGATTCTATCTTGTGTTGACGTAAAACTTTGCTAAGCAACGATAACATTTACCGAATAGCAAACGCAGTTCGTAAATTTGTAATACGGTTCTATGACGTCACACCGCGTGAGAGCTCGAAATGTTAACAGAACCATATATTTAAATGCAATGTAATGTGTTATGACTAGATTTAAACGTGATTTTATTAAGTGTGGGTTGTTTGGATTTAATGTAGATGGCCTCCAATATCTAAAGTTTCATTTTACTGTGTGTATGAGTGAGGATTATTGTATTGTTGACTAAAATCTGTCTGATATTACCTACATGGCTACGTTTTTCTAAGAAATGTTGCTTAAAAGTACTCTGATCAGAAAGGTGACATGTAAGTCTACGGGAGAGCGTGGTTGTAGTAAAACTAATATATGTAGTGGGTTTATTAATTAATACCAATGATACAATCTCTGAACGGGCATGTAAATTGATACTCTACATTTACAAGCCTGTTTCCCTATAAGGAACTTCAATACGTGTTTATAACAATAAGTAAAAAAGTATGAAAATTTTATTTAATCTAGCATGCCTTACGTTATAAATCTTCTTCAGAGGTCTATCTGCTTTTAAAGAGAATCACTTAATTTTTTTTAAATTTTTTAAAAACAGAAACTCTATAATGGAATATTGATTGCAGCTTGATTCAGTCCGTCAGTTCCGAACCGATATAGGAACGCTTGTCTGTTTATATGCATTCGTGTCATATGTAATAAAGCAATAGA
Source organism: Ascarosepion bandense (assembly GCA_037127315.1). NCBI lineage: Eukaryota > Metazoa > Mollusca > Cephalopoda > Sepiida > Sepiidae > Ascarosepion > Ascarosepion bandense. The sequence goes on from JBBBDQ010000151.1 coordinate 8,070,148, forward strand.
TGTCTATACTAAATGTAAGTGTATGAATGAGTAGGAACGCGTGTCTGTTTATATGTATTCGTGCGTAATATTACACATGTGAACTGCATCAAAAATGGACGTTTTTCGAAATCGGTGTATGAGAATATCATAGTTGGTTATATGTACGAAAGTGTGTGTTTGTGACTCGGTAAAGTTAGTAGGCGTGTGTGTGAATTTATAAAACGAAATACATTTCCGTTTAAATTTGTAGCGAAATAATGTATACAAGTTTTAATCGAACATTATTTAGAAAGAAATAAATAAATTTTGAAAGTAAGTTTTGTACTGTTGGAATCTTTCTTTGAATCAATATATAATAAACTTCTAATATTTAGACATTTTTACATTATTTATTTTATTAATGTCTTTTACTTTCTTGTGAAATAAAAAAAGTAAACTCCCTTGATCCATAGGCGCAAAATATATAAACTTTACCATAAAAATGTTCTACTGATTAATTTAAACTCTAATTAAGTTATTTTTTAGGATTATCTACCATAAACTACGGGAGGGGAAAAACAAGAATTCTAATCTCGGAACGATCAGTTCATAAAAACCACTTGATCATTTCAGAAACACCGTGCTATATATAGACATTGAAAAACAGTAACTACTATGGCATCTACGCATCGTTCATTCCGCAATGAATTAGAACACTCTCAGCTATTGGGCGTGTATAATGATAATATACACGCTAAAAAGTCTGCTTCCTTCTACCGAGCGCCCGTAGCTCAGAGGTAGAATCGCCGACTGATACTAATTCGGTCGAGTTTCAATCCTGGGATAAAAGTAATCGGCTGTCTAACCGTACTGATGTGCTGTGATACAGCGAAACAGTCTGCGAATGACTATATATATATATATATATATTGTATCGAGCAGCAGATCCTTTTCTAAACATATATTGCTGAATATAACAAACGATGAATGTCTATTATGTTCAATAATGTGCCGTTGTAAACATCGTATTTTGGCTTTAATTTCAGCAGAAAATAATGACAAATAATGTTCAACATTTGGATATTTTTTTATTATGCTGGTTCTAAGCTTTCGGCTTGCATAAACTATCTTCAGAAAGGTTACAGAGACGTTACCATTATCTACCATCAAAGATGATATTATCTTGTGTTGACATAAAACATTGCTTTGAGATGATAACACTCACCGAATAGCATACGCAGTTTGTAAAATTGCATTCCGAATCTATGACGTCATTCAGCGTAAGAGACTGAAATGTTAACAGAACCATATATCTAAAATCAATGAGTTTTAACCAGATTGAGGTGTAATTTCATTAAGTGTGGGTTGCTTTGATTTAATGTAGATGGCCTCCAATATCTGAAGGTTCTCTTTACTGTGTGTATATGTGAGTATTATTGTGTTATCAAGTAAAATATGTCTAATAATATATACATGGGTATGTTTTTCTAAGAAATGATTTTCAATTGAACTATGATCAGAAAGGTTGCAGTAAGTCTACGGGAGAGCGTCAGTAGACAATTTTTGGCTTTATTTTTCCCTAAAACTTTAGCCAAAATACAATGTTTAGAACGGATCATGATTAAACATAATATATATTCATTGTCTGTTATATTTAACAATATATATATATATATATATATATATATATATATATATATATATATATAAACCTACTTATAAATGGAAATTTGTCTCTGTGTGTGTATGTGTGTGTATGTGTGTCTGTGTATGTGGCCGTTACCTATAGACTCCGAAACGGCTGAACCAATTTTCTTGAAAATTTACACAGTTGTACTACAAGCGTCTGCGAGTGTTCTTAGCTAGGTTTTGTGTCAAGGTACCCCCGATAAATATCGAAAATCGATCATCGGAAAAATCGGGTTATAGAAGGAATGGCCCGATTTTAATCAAATTTGATACACTCATAGACAAAGACATAAGAAACGATATTCAGAAGTTTCAAGGTTGCAGTTCTTACAATAGTGCAAAAAATTGATAATATATATATATATATATATATATATAAAATGCAAGATGTTTGTGTGTGTGTCTATTTATCTGTCTGTATGTCTGTATTGTTTCAGCCCTTTTGTTTTAGTTTTTCTTTACGGTTTGGCTCTAAGTAGGTATAATTGTAGTTCTTAGTCTCAGCCATAATGTCATTTACTCAGAGGACTTATTTAGCATTCAACATTCAGTTTACGACGAAAAAAAACTGATTTGATATTGTTAACAGGAAATAAAAATTTGTCTTACATCCATTCATTTTTCTTTTAGTCTACGGTTTCACTTTAACTGAAAACAACTATTGTTTTTTAATCTTTCGTGCCAACGTTCAAAGAGTCTGAGCACCAGGACCATCGATTAGTTTTAAATTTTTTATTACACCCGAGCAACGCCGGGCTAGACTGCTAGTATATATATATAATTTCTGGCGTAAGCAGCAGATGAATTTGAATCGAACAGCTGAATGACTCAATTCTAAGAAGTTGAGCCGATCAAATTCGCGTAAATGCAGAGAAGAAAGTAATTAAAAACTTCGGTTACGCTGATTTATTTAGTAAGGGCCAAAACAGAGATAGGCAATCAGATTTTGGAAACTGTCCATGAATCAATCAGCAAGCATTGTGGGAAGTGAAATTGAAATCCCTCCAACATATCCATCAATGGGAAATTCTATACCGAAATAGAATTGTCAGGCATTACTTTTGGTCTAAAAGCTGATCCGGATTGGTAAATTCATATCTCGTATGTTCAAATAATGTCTACGGCTATATGGTGTTGAATACACCGGTTACCGTCCGATCACCGAAGTTAAGCAACATCGAGCTTGATCTGAAACTTAAATGGGTGACCATTTGGGAATACCAGGTGCTGTAAACGTAAGGACCAAGAATGGTTCACCGGTCCTCCAGTGTTTAGTGTTTGGTGGTTGGGAGCAGGGCTAACAAACCTGTCCCGTAAAAAAAAGTGTTTGTTACAGAAACAGCAACAGAAAGTTGCTGCCCTATGCACCATCTGGGTGTGATGGATAAATGATGATGTCCAAAAAAAAACTCTTCAAAAGATACGACGCTAATTTAGATGTAGTACTTTAATGTGTTGCGAATGTGCGTTGTGGTGCATTGGATATCGGCTCGGAACGAGAAATAGGGGAGCCGAGTTCGAATTCATTGCATTCACTTACGCGCAAATACCCTTGGGAAAGTTATTAATCCGTCTATTCCTTCCAGTTATGGGTCAAATAACAGAACAGATTGGGTTCTATAGCCTTGGTTGGCAACCAGTCTACCGCAGAAAGCAATGGTAACCTACTGCGGAATAATCTTCTGCCCAGTCAGTCATGTCTCTTTCGAGTGTATCACGCATGGCACTTAACTGACTGACTGTAATGTGTTAGCTACCCACTTTATTACGGGAGTAACCGCTATGTAGAGTTATTGACAGGTTTGATTTTGGAGGGTGTATTTTCTTGTGTTGCAGGGAGATTATAGATTGTTATAGAAATGTTGTTATAGAACTACAGGATGTCCTTAAATTCTGGACGCATGTATCAGAGACTGAGTGCAATTTTCTTTGAGCTGTTGTGGCCATAGGCCTTCTTTGAACTCGTATAATATGAAAAGTAGATATTTTGTAATTGTTATTTTCAGCAGACTATTACTAATATATATTTTTACTGAACAAATCTCTTGAAAAGCAAATAATAACAGATTAGTAAAAGCTATTCAGTAAAAGAATGACTCACAACTATAAACATTTGTCAATATTTGAGGGACGTCAATATGCATGTGTGTGTGCGTGTGTCTATGTGTGTAAGTTGATTAAAAGGTTATACAAGTTGCTTTACTTAAGTTTTGTTATACAATATTTCATGTGATCATGTAATAATTTTTTTCAGTACATAAATTGTTAAAAATTTTCAGAATATTTTTTTTAGATAAGCGCTTTCGCCTATACTTGTAGCCATTATAAAGAATTAATTTTATTTTACTTTTAACTGAATATATGAATTATTTCATGTATGTAGCTATAATTATAGGATATTTTTTTATGACCATTTCACCCAAAGCAAGGCAGAACTAACACTGGTGCGCAGAGGGTTACGGAGGAGGTGAGTGATGAGAAAGAGGAACAAGTTACAGTGGAGTCAGAGAATGAGTAAGAAAAGGGTGAGTATATAGGTATAAAGAGAATGAGTAAGAAAAGGGTGAGTATACAGGTATAAAGAGAATGAGTAAGAAAAGGGTGTGTATACAGGTATAAAGAGAATGAGTAAGAAACGGGTGAGTATACAGGTATAAAGAGAATGAGTAAGAAAAGGGTGAGTATACAGGTATAAAGAGAATGAGTAAGAAACGGGTGAGTATACAGGTATAAAGAGAATGAGTAGGAAAAGGGTGAGTATACAGGTATAAAGAGAATGAGTAAGAAAAGGGTGAGTATACAGGCATAAAGAGAATGAGTAAGAAAAGGGTGAGTATACAGGTATAAAGAGAATGAGTAAGAAACGGGTGAGTATACAGGTATAAAGAGAATGAGTAGGAAAAGGGTGAGTATACAGGTATAAAGAGAATGAGTAAGAAAAGGGTGAGGATACAGGTATAAAGAGAATGAGTAAGAAAAGGGTGAGTATACAGGTATAAAGAGAATGAGTAAGAAAAGGGTGAGTATACAGGTATAAAGCGAATGAGTAAGAAAAGGGTGAGTATACAGGTATAAAGAGAATGAGTAGGAAAAGGGTGAGTATACAGGTATAAAGAGAATGAGTAAGAAAAGGGTGAGTATACAGGTATAAAGAGAATGAGTAGGAAAAGGGTGAGTATACAGGTATAAAGAGAATGAGTAAGAAAAGGGTGAGGATACAGGTATAAAGAGAATGAGTAAGAAACGGGTGAGTATACAGCTATAAAGAGAATGAGTAAGAAACGGGTGAGGATACAGGTATAAAGAGAATGAGTAAGAAACGGGTGAGTATACAGCTATAAAGAGAATGAGTAAGAAAAGGGTGAGTATACAGGTATAAAGAGAATGAGTAGGAAAAGGGTGAGTATACAGGTATAAAGAGAATGAGTAAGAAAAGGGTGAGGATACAGGTATAAAGAGAATGAGTAAGAAAAGGGTGAGTATACAGGTATAAAGAGAATGAGTAAGAAAAGGGTGAGTATACAGGTATAAAGAGAATGAGTAAGAAAAGGGTGAGTATACAGATGTGAAGAGAGCTGCATGAGCGTGGAGTGAAAACGAAGAAGAACATGATACAAGTCTTGTCAGGAAAAGAATGTGAGTCGAGGAGATAAGAAATGGCAATTGACTTTGCCTTTAAATTCTTGGTGATTGTAGCTGTCAGGAAAGCAAGTATACGGAAGGGATATTCACAAGCAAGAACTGCGAGTAATGTAGCTGGTAGAGTAGAAATTGCGGTTATATTTGATTAGTTTCACTGTAAAAGAGTGGGACCTAGTTGCTAGTCTAGTAGCTCGAGTAAATTCATGTAGAGGGGCATCAGGGCGGTAAGCTGATCGGAGCAGAAGCCGTGAAAGTATTTGTAGAAGAGACAGAGGGAAGCCACATTACGTCGGTGAGAAAGTAACTGGGGTTGAGCTACCAGGTCGGGATCGGCCACATTACAGATTCTTCGTTGGATTTTATCAGAAAGCGTTAGATAAATAGCAGGGGCGCCCGACCATATATGACATCAGTATTCAATGTACGGGCGGAGGGTAGATGTATATATGTGCAAGATGGGTTTAGACGAGAAAAAACTTTCTAACACAACAGAGTGAACCAAACTTCCGAGCAGCAGATTTAGCTATAAATTCAATGTAGTCATTCCACTTGAGGTCGGCTTATTGGCTTAGGCCAGTGAGGCGCAGTCTTTTAGTTTCAGAGAGACTAGCCTGATCTATTCTAATAGGAGGTAGGAGCGGTTAGCTATGGTGGTTAAAGAATAGCAGATTCGTTTTGGAAGTATTAAATTTTACTAACCATTTCTTACCCCATTCTCCCACAATTTTGAGATCCTTTTCAAGATTAGCAATGAAGTTTGCTTTGTCAGCCTCGGCAGATTTCTTATCGAGGCGGTAGTAAATGGTTGTATCGTGAGCATAAATGCCTACTTGGAACCAGATTACATAAGGGACATCATTGATGAACATCAGAAAAGGCGTAGGACCTAGAATAGCAAATTGTGGCCGTGTTCACAATTGATATCATTGTGTGTTGCCCTTTTCTTTTTCTATTTATAAGGCTTACATTATTTTTAGTCATTTATATGTGTGAAAGCTGCTATTAAATTTGTATTATCGACGAGTATGTTACACATAGGAATTGGTAGGTCTCCATGTGTAGTTAAATGAGTTTGATTTTGAGTTTTGTTTAACGGAATATCAACCTCTGTGGGTTATTTAATGCCAAAATGGTGGGGTTTTAAGTTATTTTTTACTGTTCAGTAACAGTAAGAAAGTTGATTTTGTCAGATTTTGATGAAAAAAGTTTTTATTTTTTTATTTTTTTAGAAAACTGAAAATGTCTTCTAGTTTTGTAATCAAAAATGTATTGCTGGTAATAATTTTGTTTTTCAAAAAGGTATTATGGCAATAAGTCTTTTTCTTCAGAAATGTGTTATGGTAATAATTTTTTCTTAAAAAATATATTGTTCGAGTATATATAGCAGGCTCTCGACAAGAATGGCGAAGCCCGAACCTTTGCCTTGGATATCTCCGAGTCTGGCATGCTGGCCTTCTAAGCAAACTGCGAAGCTATGGTATAGCTGGACATTTGTTTGATCTAATCCAGTCATTCCTTTCTAACCGTACATTGAAGGTGGTATTAAACGGACATGCCTCTCAAAACTACAATACGAACGCGGGTGTCCCTCAAAGCTCTATCCTAGGTCCTACGCTCTTTCTGATCTACATTAATGATCTCCCCGGTGCCATAAGATCACAAGTACGCATGTACGCCTATGACACCAGAGTTTACTCTCGCCTCGATCAAAAATCTGGTGTGGGCGACAAAGCGAACCTCGCTACCGAGCTTAAAAATGACCTCCAATCCATAGTGGACGGGCGTAAGAAATGGCTCGTAAATTTGCCTCCCAGAGAGTAAAACACTACGCCTCCTTGGCCTCACATTCTTAGCGGACCTCAAGTAGAATGACTATATCGAATCATTTGCGAAATCCGCTGCTATGAAAGTCGGTTCCCTGTGCAAGGCCCGGAAGATTTTCCCGTTTGAATCTATCCTGCACATATATAAATCAACTATCCGCCAGAATAGTTGAATAATGCTACCACATCTGGTCGGGTGCCACTGCTATTCTCTTCGGGGTTCTTGACAAAATACAACGGAGAATCTGTAATGTGATCGATACCGACTTGGCAGCCCGGCTGTAATCACTCTTTCACCGACGTGACGTGGCTTCCCTGTGACTCTTCTATAAATACTTTTACAGCTTCTGCTCCGATGAACTTAGATCACTGGTGCCCCATGGGTACAAATTTGCACGAGATACTAGATTAGCAACTAGGTTCCACCCTTTTACAGTAAAACAGATAAAATGTAACCGCAATTTCTACTCTAACAGCTTCTTTTCTCGCACTTCCCGTCTGTGGAATTCTCTTCCACATACTTGCTTCCCCGACAGCGACAATCTTCAGGAGTTTAAATGTAAGGTCAATAGACACCTCCTAACAAACTAACTCGCATCCATTCTCTCAAACACTTTTCCCATCAACCCAGCCCTCATCCTCGGTATGCTTACCCGCTATCACCCTCCTTCTGACATTTCCTGTATCTAACCACTCTTTCTGATAACTTTCCCTTATGTAACCCCCTGCGCAATAGTGGCAGTGGAATGCCTTGCTTGGGGTGAAATGATTTTTTAAAAAATCTTTCCCTCAAAAATGCATATTTTTCTAAAAGTCTATTTTTATGTATATATTTTTATAAAAGTCTATTTTCATACTTTCATAGAATTTTGATCACAGTTTTGTGGCTAACTATTTCTCCATAGCTGGGGCCCTAACAGGTGCTACCACTACGGGTCAGGGTATACCTAGAAACAAAAGCAATTAAGAGGTGGTTCCATGTTCCTCACAACCTTTCAATCAGGGGCCTTGTGGGCGGATCCAATTAACAGTCATTTCCAGGACCAGTATTTAAATGAGAACTAATAGAAACCATGTCATATATATATAGGTTGTTCTAGAAACATAGACAGAAATGCATATTTTAAAGAAACTAAATTTTTAATAACATTTTATAGATTAGAATATTAACCATTAACATCTTCAACATGATATTCGTCAGGGTCATTTGTGATTTTAAAGCTTGAAGTGCCTTGCAAAATTCACGTGAACTCGATACAATAACTTCACATGGCCGTGAATTTTAGCATATTCACTCTTTATGCGTTCAGTCAAGTGTGTTGCATTGGTGATTTTCATTGAGTACACCTTCTCTTTTAGAATAACCCCAAAAGAGAAGTCAATACGTTCTTCTTCCATCAAGAGGATGTTTAATCTATGGAGGTAAAAAGAAATATAGTTAATGAGATTTCTTGTGTGTTCAGACTTTAGGAATACTGTATATTATTTTAATTTATTTTACGAACAAAAGACAGTGTCGAGATATTATTATTTTAGGGGAAATAAGTAAGACCAGTGCCATACCTGATACACGTTTTGGGAGATCAAGTCCCGAAAGTGACATGACTGACTGGCAACTAAAAAAATACCTTAAATTTGCTAGCATATTTTCCAGGATAACAGAAAATAAATAATAATAATTAAAATTCTTTTTAAAATAATGTGATTACCTAACTGTGGTTATTTTTTGTTTATTATTAAATATAGTTTTAATTTAATACCCATATCAATTGAATGATACAAATTATGCAGAATTTTAACAGATTTAAAATTTATTAAATTATTCTACTTAAAATAAAAAACTGGAAACAATTCTGGTCAAAATTGATGAATAGTCTGTATATGTTTTATTCGTAAACGTAATTAAATTTTTTTCTAATTAATTATCTTAGTTATTTTGCATATTTTACAATTCAGACCAGATATTCTGTAACTGCTTGACGAAAAATATTGGATAAATAAAATTCTCCGTGGACATGTAAACAGTAAGCGAAACAAACAAACAAAAAAGAATTTCCCTAAACTTCATAAAATTGAATTAGGGCAGGTAACAAATATATATATATATATATATATATATATATATATATATATATATATATATATATATTAATCGTTTCCACCTCAAGCAAGGCGATATCACCACTGATGCGCAGGGAGCTACATAAGGGAGTAAAAATTTTTAGCATGAGGAGAGCGAAGAGAAAGACGAACCAGTTTCAGGGTATGTCCGAGAAAGGGCAAGAGAAGGATGGGAATGCCGGTTGCAAAGGTAGAGTGAGAAAAGAAAAGAACAAGATACACGGAAAGAACGAAAGAACGACTGGAGTCAAGTGGATAAGAAATGGGAATTGACATTACATTAAAATTCTTAGAGGTTAAATCCGTCAGGAAAGCAAGTATACAAAAGGGGCTTCCTCAGGCGGAAAGTGCCATAAAAGAAAATATTGGAGTAGAATTGTCGGCTGCCTTTGGTAGAATTCATTGTTGCCAGCCTGGTTGATCGAGTAAATTCATGTGGAGGTGGCAGAAGCCATGAAAATATTTGTAGAAGAAACAGAGGGAGGCCACATCCCGCTGGTGAAAAAGTGGCTGGAGACGAGCTGCCAGGTCTGGACCGATCACATTACAAATTCTCCTTTGAGGCCTGTTAGATGAACAGCAGGGGCACCCGACCAGATATGACAACAGTATATATATATATATATATATATATACTATAGTCATCAGCAGACAGATCTGTTTTGCTGTATCACAGCTCATCAGTACGGTTAGACTCCGATCGCTTCCTAACTCAGGATTGAAACCCAACCGAATCGGTGTTAGTCGGCGATTCTACATATATATATATATATATATATATACCATGATTTCTTAAATGAAAATTTTTCAAAATAAATTTGGTCATTGAAGAATAAGTCTAGAAAGTTTCACTAAAATTCGACACTTGTAAATTTTTGCAAGAATTTGGAAATCAATGCGTTTTTCAACTCAAAATGACGCACAAATTTCGCACGGAAACATATGGTTCCCCTTTTAAGCTAGAACGAAAAAAGTTTTTTAAACAACATTTTTAAGGTTCTGAAAAAGATAAATAAATCATTTTACCTAAAAGTCCTTTGATCTTCCATCTTAATAATGACACAAATGTTTTTACTATAACAATTCGCCTTTATTATGTTTTGTGAATTTCTCTTCATCATGTGTCCTCTTTTTGAGCGAATTTTTTGAAGGTACCTAGATGTTTCACATTTGTCACTTTCATCAGACAGATGATAGACTATTTTTCTCCGGAAGAACGCGGTGGTATGACTGGTATAAGAAACCATTAACATCAAAAGAAAGGCAACCATCTTCTTAAATTTGTTTCAGTCTAGGTCCCGCACGTGTGAGAATGCCTTTTAACTTGTGGAGTCATTTTAGCCACTAAAATTCATTCCAGTCATAGCGTGTGAACCGACATTCATTCCGACATCAGAACCGATAACTTCAAAAATATTTCACCGGCTATCTCAATTCTTTTCAACATATTTCCTTAAAAATGGCAATTGTTTGTTGGAAATACCCTAATCATTACGTAATGTTTACTTGAAAATTTCACGGTTTTCTTTATGGTTTGAATATTCTAATGAATCTCAATTCTTAAGTAAATGATCAATTAAACCCATGGCGAGTTCGACGAGAATAAAATATCCGTAGACATTTCCTTATCGAATCGTTAAATCTATGAGCTTAACAACTTAAACAAAATATTTAAATAACAGCCATAAGTATAAATGATGGTCGATATTTTAAGAAGTGGGTACAAATGAAAAGATTTGAAATTGACAACTGTTTTTCATTTCACTGAAAGAAAGACATTAAATACTTTTATCTTTATTTCTTTCTTGCTTTCTCTTTTCTTATTTATTTCATTCACTTTCTCACCGAAACCAAGTAGCATCTTTTTTTGTCGCGATCAAAATGGAACATTTTTTATGAGGTATTGGCAAAAGACGTTAAACACTTCTATATTTCCTTCTTTTAGAATCTAAGCTCAAGGTGCGCAACATGAACTATAGACAATTTATCCATAATTTTGATCACAATGCACAAGAACTTCTTTGAAAAATGGGAGCCATAATTTCTACAGTGAATCTCTAAATGTATCGCAGGAGAACCACATCCGATTTGGCAGCAATATTGGTAAACTTATAAATATTTAAGATATATCCTAGAAATGAAGAATGTCTACCAAGACGTAATGAAACAATTTTCCTAGCAGCAGACCGAGTGGTTAATTAATATCTGTCTACGTCATATCAGCAGATAACGTTATTAGAAATTTGGTTTTCTAAAGTCATTAAGTAAAGGACTAGAGTGTGAATTAAGCTAATTGAAAATGGCGTATCTAATAGCAGATGTCTGCGACGTGCGAGGAGGGAGCTATTTTTGCTCTTGCAGTTAGCAGTCTTGTTATTTGGATAGAAGAGATTTTTTTTTTATGTAGACAAGAATTATGCCTGCTCGATTTTAGAATCCCCCATCTATATTTGGCATTTTGGACTGACCTTTTTGCTGATGACCATGCATTCGGTTTTTTTTTTGCAGTTTATTTGTAGTCCTTTCTTGTCACTCTCTTCATATCTTCTTTAGGAGATCTTGTAGCTTCCTTTCCGGGTCTGCTATCAGTTCTTTATCATATGCGTAACTTATGTTCTTTAAATTGTGGCCTCTGACGACAAATCATGACATAACATCTAGGATCCTCAGGATAGTCTGTACAAGATACAGTATGCTTAATAGGAAGAAACAGCTAAATGTTATTAGAAACAAAGAAACGAATGCTGGACTGTTATCAGTATCCTATGTAGAAAAGTGAATTCTGTACAATCGCCTCACAGATGGAGAGGAAGCGTAAGGCAAGAGAATTGTGGCACTACAGAAAGATACTGAGAATATCATGGACCGAACATGTAAGTAAACAAGAGCAAAGTTTTAATGACAAAGTTTTAATCAGCAAAGACGCTTTATGCGCAACATTACAAACAATCAGTTGAAACTTTTCGGCTAAGTAATTGCAAATGTAGGATGTGCGTAGTGGTCCAGTAGATATCGGCTCGGAACGAGAAATCGAGGAGCCGAGTTCGAATTCCAGTTGAATTCATGGCATTCACTTACGCGCAAATACCCTTGTGAAAGGTATTAATCCGTCTCTTCCTTCCAATTATGGGTTAAATAACAGGACAGATTGGGTTCTATAGCCTTGGTTGGCAACCAGTCTACTACAGAAAGCAATGGCAACCTACTGCGGGATAATTTTCTGCCCAGTCAGTGATGTCTCTTTCGAGACATGATCGCCCAAGCGTTTTTCACGTATGGCACTTAACTGACTGAACTGCAAATGTAATTCTGACGGGACCTGTTAAAGGCATGGGGAAACAGAGAGAAACATCTGATTACATAGCTAACGGGCTTGTGTAAATGGTTTGCAGACCAGGGATTAGGAGAGATAGCAAAAAAAAAAAAAAAGAAATAGTGCTAAGAGCAGAAAGTTGTGGAGAGCCATGATAGTACATAGAAGAATATATATTGTTAGAACTTGCCTACGCAAAAAGATGAGTTTGTTTTATTAACAGGGTCAGTCATTCTGTTTAGTGCCATACGGGATACACGATCATGTCTCGAAAAAAACTTTACTGACTGGTTAGAAGATTTTCCCGCAGGAGGTTGATATTACTTCCTGCGGTAGATTGGTTGCTAACCAAGGTTGTAGAACTCAATCTGTCATCCTATTTTACCATAAGTGGAGGCTGAGGAGATGGATTAATATCTTTGACAAGGGTAGTTGCGCGTAAGTGAATGCAACAAATTCAACTAGAATTCGAACTCGACTCTCTGATATCTACTGCATCGTAACCGGGTATAGAAATCAAAAGCTTTATCAAGTGAAATAGTGAAGATAGGATTTAAGGTATATAGTGTTGATAGCTGACACGGAAAGAGAACTACAAGACCTCCTAAAAAAGGTAGATGAAGAAAATGAAAAGAAAGGACTACAAAAAACTACAAGAAAGCGAATGTATGATCATTAGCAAACCGAGGATCACAAAATGCTAATTACAGTTTGAGGTCACTAAAATCAAGTACAAAAATTTAAGTACTTTGGAAGTGTCCTAACAGAAGACGGAAAGTGCAATACTGAGATCCGAAGGCGAATTGGAAAAGCCAAGGACACATTCCAAAAGCTGAGCAGACTATTAAGAGACAGGAAAATTTCGCTAGAAAAAAAGAAAATAGTTCTGGATTGGTATGTGTTATGGTGAAACACACCTATTCCTCAGACAATGGACTCTCCCTCCTATGTTAATAAGAGTTAACAGAAAGTTAACTCGGAAAGTTCTTGGGAAGTTCATAGGAGTTCTTAGAAGTTCTAGAGAGTTCTATTAGAGTTCAACAGAATTACTAAGCAGTTGATATTAATCTGCAGTTAGCCGAATACTAAGGAGTCAGCTTACAGTGGAAGATTATCAAGTTCCTAACATTTTGGGTGCTTTAAGTCGATTAGCAACCGATATAGCACGATTATAACTTTCAGTGCGAAAACTACTCCACAACAGTATGCGATGTCTGTCCTTAAATATTGCAGTGAATGCTGGAAAACATTATCAAAGATGAATGAAAAACTTGAAGCAACTGAAATGTTGTTCTACAGAAGGATGCTGTGAATATCATGGATCGAGTATGTAAGCAATGATAATGTTTTAGAAAGGATGGAAACGAAAAAGAAATTAATACTGAGCATTAGGAAGTAACAGCTCAAGTTCTTAGGACATGTAATGAAGAAAGAAGGTTTGGAGAATCTGATACTCACAGGTCAGATAGGGGGAAAAGAGACAGGGGAAAGCAGCGAATATAATATTTGAAGGGCTTGAGCAGGTGAATGGTTGAGCGGGATTTGGGTGGGTTAACAGGAGAAAGTTTGCTAAGAGACACTAGGAGAAGGGAGCCGTGGAAACCCATGATCGCCTACGTCCTGAAGGGACATGGCACATAGAAGAAGAAAAGTTTGCGTGTAAATGCTTTCCAAAAGGTTTTACATATATTTTGACATTCTAAATAATTTAAGAATTTCTTTTACAAAAGAACAAAAACTCTAGTTATTTTTCCCCGTTAATAGAATTCTTTCAGGAATTTTATAATGGATTTTACGATTACAAAGGATTGATTATTAATGTGTTACATTAAAAGCCTATTTCTTTCAAAATTTATAAAATTACCATTCCACCCGTTCATTGAATATTGCTGCTATATCAAATATGGTGCTTCTGCTAGATATTTCGAGATTCTTGACACATTCGTAAAAAGTGTCTGTAATGCTATATGATTGATTCGTTTTCTAGAATTTTGTAAGTTATTTAAAGGCAGAAAATCTTTTTACATTACAAGAATGCTTTTTTTGCAATAATAGTTTAGCGAAACAAATCTTACTTATTAACATGTTAATTAAAGATTTAAAGAAAAAAAGTTGGTTGCTTGCTTGCTTACTATTGCTTAGTGGTATAGCAACACCTCTATAAGTTATTTTTTTAAATTCTTTTATCATTTCATCCCAAGCGAGGCGGTACTGCTACTGTGAGTCACTGTGTCGGGCCAGGAAGTTTTTTCCGCCTGAATCCATCTTGCATATATACAAATCAACCATTCGACCTTGCAAGGAATACTATTGTCATATCTGGTCAGGCGCCCCTGCTGTTCGTCTCAGTGTTCTCGACAGGCTCTAAAGGAGAATCTGTAATGTGATTGGTCCCGACCTGGCAACTCGACTCCAGCCACGTTCTCATCGGCTGGATGTGACTTCCCTTTGTACCTTCTACAAATATTTTCATGGCTTCTGCTCCGAAGAACTTAAGTTACTAGTGTCCCCTCCACAAGATGTGCAGTGGGCTACATAAGAGAGTTAAATTTTTAGACAGGAAAAGAGTGAAGACAAAGATAAACCAGCTACAGGGGGGAAATAGAAAGGGCAAGAGAAGGATATGAACACAGCAATGAAGACAGTTACGGAGGTAGAGAGAAAGGAAAAGAACAAGATACACAGGGTGATGTAGAAAGTCAAGTGGATAAGAGATGGGAATTGACTGGAAGTTGTAGCCACCAGGGAAGCAAGGGAGTTCCACAGGCGGAAAATGTGATAAAAGAAGCTGGTGGAGTTGAATTTTTGCCTGCATTTGGTTAATCTAACTGTAAAAGAGTGGGACCTTGTTGCCAGTCTGGTTGTCCGGGCAAATTCTTGTGGAGGGGGCACTAGTAACTTAAGTTCTTCGGAGCAGAAGCCATGAAAATATTTGTAGAAGGTACAAAGGGAAGTCACATCCAGCCGATGAGAAAGTGGCTGGAGTCGAGCTGCCAGGTCGGGACCGATTATATTACAGATTCTCCTTTAGAGCCTGTCGAGAACAGTGAGACAAACAGCAGGGGCGCCTGACCAGATATGACAACAGTATTCCTTGCAAGGTCGAATGGTTGATTTGTATATATGCAAGATGGATTCAGGCGGAAAAAACTTCCTGGCCCGACACAGTGACTCAACCTTCCCAGCAGTGGATTTAGCTATTGATTCAATGTAATAATTCCACTTGAGGTCGGAAGAAAGAGAAAGGCCGAAGAGGCGCAGTGTATTGCTTTAATGCCTAAATCTAAATATTTTGTACGCAATTTTTATTTTATTGAGTTTTATATTTTGGGAGATAATAGTGGTTTTAATTATACAAATCTTACTAATTAAAACATAGATTCAGGAAAAGAGTTGATTCACGCCTTTCCCAAAGGTATTTGCTAGTAAAAAGCGGAAGTTACATTAACCATTTGAACGGTAAAAGAATAGGACCTAA
This sequence comes from Ascarosepion bandense, assembly GCA_037127315.1. Taxonomy (NCBI): domain Eukaryota; kingdom Metazoa; phylum Mollusca; class Cephalopoda; order Sepiida; family Sepiidae; genus Ascarosepion; species Ascarosepion bandense. The sequence goes on from JBBBDQ010000151.1 coordinate 8,086,175, forward strand.
ATGCCAATCTAGTATCACGCATAAATAGATATGGTCGGAAAAATGTCTAATTTCCGTTGTAAAAGTAATATATGTTATTTCTTTTTCCTCGTGAGTTAGTAAATAATATTATTAAGACGGGTCGCCATAGAACGATAAAACGGGACGGAGAAATGAATGAATTAACGCTTACACTATTTACATTATTTGGACTGTTGTCCTCATCTTTGTTGCCATTTGTACGACGTTTCAGCTGTTGCAATCTCTGGTCTTCTTCAGGAATTTCGAATTGAACCCTTTGTTACCCACCTCATACCATTATGGGCCATGTGTCTTTAAGGATATAGACGTTGGTTAGTTCCAGTGACCTGACCAAAAGATTTGTGAGTTCAATACCAGGCTACAGAAGTGGTGAACAAGGAACTTAGAGGGTTAGAGAGAGATAAATCATGACTACCAAAAGAGGTTTTACGCAAGGAATGAGAATGTTATACCCCAGTGAATATAAACCGATTAAACAAATTATCATGAGAATGTAAAAAGTATTATTACGCATAAAATAATTACATTCTAAACATTAATATCTAAAAAAAAAGGATCAAATTATGTACACAAATTACTATTTATATTATTCAGAGTATTGGCCTCATCTTTGTTGCCATTTATACGACGTTTCGGCCGTTGTACGCTCCGTCCTTCTTCGGGTGCTAGGAATTTCGACTCGAGCCCTTTATTAAGGACAACCGATGAAGAAGGTTGTTTCATTGCATTCACTTACGCGCAAATACCCTTGGGAAAGGTATTAATCCGTTTCTTCCTTCCAGTTATGGGTTAAATAACAGGACATGATTGGGTTCTATAGCCTTGCCTGGCAACCAGTCTACTGCAGAAATCAATGGCAACCTACTGCAGGATAAGCTTCTGCCCAGTCAGTTATGTCTCTTTCAAGCGTATTTCACGTATGGCACTTAACTGACTGAATGGAATATGAAAAGAAAGAGGGTGATCGGCTACAGAGTGATTGGTATGGCATGTCTAAACTGGGAAGATTAATAATACTGGAACTGAGAAACATCTTCTTCTTCTTCTTCTTCTTCTTCTTCTATGTGCCTTGTTCGTTCGGGACGTAGGTGATCATGGCCTTCAACGTCTCCCTATCCTTGGTGGCTCTTAGCACGCTTCCTCCTGTCACACCACGCAATCCCCGTTTTTTCATGCACCTGCTCAGGCCCTACAAATATGTTATCCTTTGCTTTTCTCCGTTTCTTTTTCCCTCTATATGGCTTGTTAGTATCAAGTTCTCCAAGCCCTCCTTCCTCATTGCATGTCCCAGGAAATTTAGCTGTCTCTTCCTGATGCTCAGTATTAATTTCCTTTTCGTTTCCATTCTTTCCAAAACCTCATCATTGTTCACGTGCTCGATCCATGATATCCACAACATCCTTCTGTAGAACCACATTTCAGTTGCTTCACGTTTTTCATTGATCGTTGGTGAGATTGTCCAGCATTCACTACCATATTGAAGAACTGTCATCACTTAGCAATCTAGTACTCTCTTTGTTTCTAGTGAAATTTTCCTGCCACTTAATACTTGCTTCTGGAACGCGTCTTTCGCCATGCCAATTGGCCTTCGAATCTCTGTGTTGCATTTTCCGTCTTCTGTTAAAACACTTCCTAGCTGTTCTGTGCTTGATTAATTTGAGTATCTCCCACCAGTATTTGGCATATTGGGCTGTTCTTTTTGCTGATAACCAAGCATTCGGTTTTCTTCTGTTTATTTGTAGTCCTTTCTTGTCAATCTCTTCATATCTACTGTAGGAGGTCTTGTATTTTCTTTTCCGTGTCTGCTATCAGCTCTGTATCATCTACGTAGCTTATGTTGTTTCAATTTTGTCCTCCGATGACAAATCCTGGTATAACATCTAGGGTCCTTAGAACAGTCTGTACAAGTATGCTTAATAGGAAAAAACAGTTAAATTCCGTTAGAAACAAAGAAAGGAATGCCAGGCTGTTATCAATATCCTGTGTAGAAAAGTGAATTCTGTACAATCACCTCGCAGATGGAGAGGAAACGTCAGGCAACAGAATTGTGGTACTACAGAAAGATACTGAAAATATCATGGACCGAACATGTGAACAAGAACAAAGTTTTAAGGAAAACAAAGCAGCGATGTCGTTTCGATAATTTCAAGTGACTTCCTCAAGTGAAGTTGTGTGATTAGCGGAACTGACGGTGGCTTTTAGGAGATAACATTTGCATCGCTACCCACCGTGATGTGTGTAAATTGTGCTGGCGGGGGTAACTGAAGATTTACAGATCCCCGATGACCGTTAAGAAAGTTAAGTGTTATAAACTTCAAATATAATATTTTCAAAACGGTCTGGCCAAGTTCTCTGACCGGTTCAAAATTGAATAATTTGACTCGATCTTTAATTTTTAGTCTTTTGTCTAGGGGATGACAACATGTAAATAAAACTAGAAAAATTGTTTACCGTTTCTTCTGTAATAGACTTCATCAAGAAAAATGTAAGGATTTTATTTTGTAACATAGATTATTAAACAGGAGTAAAAAAAAATCATTCAATTTTTCAAAAGATTTAAATTCCATAATTAAATAATTTAATCTTATTTAATTTGAATAAGTAAATAATTTAAGAGAAAGCTAAGTTATGTAATCAGTCAGTTAGGTGCCATACGTGATACACGCTTGGGCGATCATGTCTCTTTCGAGACATGACTGACTAAGCAGAAGATTTCCTCGCGTAGGTTGACATTAATTTCTGCGGTAGACTGGTTGAAAACAAAGTCTATAGAACCCAATCTATCCTATTATTTGACTGTAAGGAAGAGACGGTGCTTGCGCGAAAGTGAATGCAACAAATTAGACTGCAATTCGAACTCGGTTCTCCTATTTCGTGTCTTGGGCCGATAACCACTGCACCACAGCGCAAAAGTTATGTAATATAATATCTAAAAAACGAGAGTGGATAAAAGTTATTGTTGTTGAACTTTTCGAAATGTCTTCATTATTAATTATTTTATTCTAGTTTGATAAACATTTATGTATTTATTTATTTATTTTAGATAATATTTTTTCTCGATTTTTTAATTTTTTTTTTACATTTTTATGTTCAGGTATTTCGGCTTGGGGAAAGCGGTATATCTCTTAGGATAGAAAATATTTTGAAAAAATCACTTGCTGTAGATTTACATTTTGTCAAGTTTCGACAGAGGCACTGTCAATAGCTAGTATTTAAGGACTCTGGAAACACATAAACTACACACACTAAACACTCTTTTCGAATAGTAAATACGAGAACAGCACAATACTTTCTAAACATATCTGAGATTAAAAAAAAATAGAACCCAAAATATGATGGAAAAACATCAGCATACAACAATCAACCCCAAAACTGTAAATTCTACAAGGAGGAAAAATAGCTATAATTCCTTCAAAAATCAAAGCATACTACTAAATAAACAATCAGAACTCATCTCAAAATGCAGACAAGAAAACAAATTTTAGAAATTTAAAACTTAAAAAATAGGAAACTGAGCACGAATAAATAAAAATAAATAGAATTTAAAAATAAAACATATAAAATAAATTAATCCTAGTAGTAGTAGGTCACTGTCGGTCAGGGTTGACCATGGGTAGCATCCTAGTTGTCTGCTTGGCTGAAACTTCAGCTTCTGTGACTGTAGAAATTGATGCGGGAGTGACAGTCTTTGTTGCAGAGGCTGCATTTGTGCTTTGTCTCTGGTCTGTCGGAGCTGTCATTTTACTTTCTGCGAACTCGCCTCTCCATGGCGACTTGTTTTAGTTGCTCTTTCCTTGATTTGAGTTGTTGGGCCAGAGTTCATCTTCATTTATTCTTGTTGACTGCTACACTCTCCCATGATTCCATGTTGATGCTCACGTTTTGTAATGTCACGATACCGCAGCTGTAGTCGCCCAGTGGGTCTCCTTCAAATGGCCAGCTCTCCATACAGGAAGTCTTTTGGAATCCTAACAAATAAATAAACTAATAATAAACAAATAAACGAACCACTTACAAGCAGATCAACGCAAGAAAACGCAGTATTAACAAGAACGATAGGTTAATCTATAATAAATAAAAGACAGTTTACAACTCTATAAATGGCAAAAAAATTGCACTTTTATTAAATTATTCTCACCTAGAATTTAAAAAAAAAATAACCGTAAACGCCCATCAAAATAACCGTTGCATTAATTCAATAGACGACCCACAGTGCATCACTGATTTGTATAAGGATGCGATGAATGAATTGTCGTTAAAATGGCGCAAAGATGAAAATAATAGGCATCCAATTTTAATAAATATGCAGGGGTTCAATGGATGAATTGTCGTCTAATTGATGCATGAGTGAAAATAACAATGACATCTTATTTTAACAGATATATTTACCAAAATCACACAAATATATCTTCAAATACTAAAAAGTAAATTAATTCAATGCAATTGTCATTGGCTCCAACCACGGCATCCGACTTCGAAATCTACTGCCTCTCTTATGGATGGTCTCCTTGTTTAATTTTGTGAATGCTACCATAATCCTTGTCCTCAGTTCATCTTTGGTTTTACAAAGAGGATTTGTTGGTTTCTCGCGCAACTTCTCTTCTCATATAATAATCAAGGGGGTTGCAGTCTGGGGAGGTAGGTGACCAGATTTAAGGGGTGATGTGGTTACAGCCTCCACCCTCTTGATCAGGGTAACACAACCTCCGCAAAACACTTGAAGTAGGCCTCCGTGTTGATTCTGATGACAGCACCAACAAATTTGTGTTTTAGTAGATATCGACTCGGAACGACAAATCGAATTGCCGAGTTCTAATTCCAGTTGCATTCTTTGCATTCACTTACGCACAAATACCCTTGGGAAAGGTATTAATCCCTCTCTTCCCTACAGTTATGGCTTAAATAATAGGACAGATTGAGTTCTATAAACTTGGCTGTCAACCAGTCTACAGCAGAAAACAAGGCAACCTACTGTCAATCCAGTCATGTCTTTTTCGAGACATGATCGCCGGAAGCGTGTATCACGTATGGCACTCAACTGACTGATTTTTCTTATTAGAATTATCAGAGTTAGTTTTCCAAGCTGACATACCTTCGTAATCACCATTCGATTTATCCAACTCACTTCCCATTAGCATGGAACAGGCTTGCCTCCCAGAGAGTAAAACACTACGCCTCCTTGGTCTCATACTCTCAGCGTACCTCAAGTGGAATGACTATACCGAATCGCTGCTATAAAAGTCGGTTCTCTGTGCAGGGCCCGGAAGTTTTTCCCGTCTGAGTCCATCCTGCACATATATAAATCTAACCATCAGCCCGTGTATTGAATACTGCTGCCACATCTGGTCGGGTGCCCCTGCTATTCTCCTCGGAGTTCTTGACAAAATACAACGGAGAATCTGTAATGTGATCTTACCGACTTGGCAGCCCGGCTGCAGTCACTCTCTCACCGGCGTGACGTGGCTTCCCTGTGCCTTTACTATAAATACTTTCACGGCTTCTGCTCCGATGAACTAAGATCGCTTGTACCCGCTAGGTATGAATTTGCACGAGATACTCGATTAGCAACTAGGTCCCACCCTTTTACAGTGAAACCGATAAAATATAACCGCAATTTCTACTCTAACAGCTTCTTTTCTTGCACTTCCCGTCTGTGGAATTTCCTTCCATACACTTGCTTTCCCGACAGCTACAATCTCCAGGAGTTTAAATGTAAGGTCAATAGACACCTCCTAACACAATAACTCGCATCCATTCTCTCAAACACTCTTCCCATCTACCCAACCCTCAGCCTCGGTATCCTTACCCGTCTATCACCCTCCTTCCGACATTTCCTATATCTAACCAATCTTTCCAATCACTTTCCTATGTGTAACCCCTGCGCAATAGTGGCAATGGAATTTCTTGCTTGAGGTGTAATGATTAAAAAAAAAATTCCGTATCCTCTGCACCCAAACAATCTGAAATATCCGTATTAGAGATTCCGGTGCGAATGCCAAACAGTACATAATGTCGTTATCAAAGTTTTGTCAGAGTGAACTACGTCACGTAGCTCTTTTATCTCATTAACCCTATTATAGTCTAAAGTAGACAAGAACAAAAACAAACAACGCAAAATTAAATGTATATAATTGCGCAAGAATCTCTACTGGCAGCAAACGGCCTGCATACGGACAGGTAACGACCTCAGTAGATACACAAAGATATAAAAAGGCGTAAGACAAGGATGTGTCTTTTCACCGGATTTGTTCAACCTATACAGCGAGAATATTTTGAGGACCCTAGATGACACACCAGGATTTATTATTGGAGGCCACAACCTGAACAACATAAGATACGCGGACGATACAGTACTGATTGCGGACACGGAAAGGAAAATGCAAGATCTCATACAGAAAGTAGCAGTGGAGAGTGACAAGAAGGGACTACAAATAAACTTTAAGAAAACTGAGTGCATGGCCATCAGCAAAAGATACAACCCAAAATGCCAAATACAGGTGGGGGATAACAGAATCAAACAAGTCCAAGAATTTAAATACCTAGGAAGTGTACTAACAGGAGATGGAAAGTGCGACACGGAGATCCGAAGGCGAATTGGCATGGCAAAGGACGCGTTCCAGAAGATGAGCAAAATACTAACACACAGGAAGATCTCAATAGAAACGAAGAAAAGAGTGCTAGACTGCTACGTGATGTCAGTTCTTCAGTACGGCTGTGAATGCTGGACAATATCATCGAAAATGAGGACAAAACTGGAAGCGGCCGAAATGTCGTTCTACAGAAGGATGCTACGGATATCGTGGACTGAGCATACAAGCAACGACGAAGTGTTAGAAAGAATGGCAACAAAAAGGAAATTGATGCTGAGCATCAGGAAGAGACAACTGAAGTTCCTGGGACATGCAATGAGGAAGGAGAGCCTGGAGAACCTGACTGACTGGTCAGATAGAAGGAAGGAGAGACAGAGGAAGGCAGCGGATAACATATCTGCAGAGTCTGATCAGGTGGATGACGGAACGGGGGTTGCCAGGAGCAACAGGAGCAAACATACTAAGAGCCACAAGGGATAGGGAGACGTGGAGATCCATGATCGCCTACGTCCTGAAGGGACAGGGCACATAGAAGAAGAAGAATTGCGACAATTTACCCATCGCACGTTGTATATGATTTTTTATACACTTCAACGTATTTGAAAAGTCAATATATTTTAAGCGAATGAGCAAAACAAGTTAAATAAATAACGCCTTAAAGATGTAAAATACCGACATTATTAGTGATTCAAGGCTCGTTATGACGAATGGAAGTGCAAGGCTTCATTGACATGCGTGCAAACCGGGGCTTAATTATGGCCGAATATATTTTATTGATATTGCTTTCTTTTAAGCGGCTAGAAAGTGGGACTAATATTTACCCGATGACACGAGGGCAATAATAAGCTTTCAGTTCCTCCGCAGGTGCATAAAAGTCGAAAGAATAACAATAATACGAGGCGGCATAGAGAAATGAGCCTAACACTGTTGGATTAAACAATAGCGCTTGCTGGAGGGAACTGAATTCATACGGTTACATGGGAAGATATGAAAAATGATCCCTTCATTTGAATAATAATAGTTAACGAGCGTAAAACCATGTGGTTACATTATATATATATATATATATATATACTAGCAGTATAGCCCGGCGTTGCCCGGGTATAATGAAAGCTTTAAAACTAATCCATGGTCCTGGAGCTCAGACTCAGCATAAAGAATATTTTAAATAATAACATAATTGCAACAATTTACCAATCGCACCTAATAAAATAATTGCGACAATTTACCAATCGCATATATATACTAGCAGTATAGCCCGGCGTTGCCCGGGTGTAATGAAAGCTTTAAAACTAATCCATGGTCCTGGAGCTCAGACTCTTTGAACATTGGCACGAAAGACTAAAAAGAAATAGTTGTTTCCAGTTAAAGCGAAACCGTAGACTGAAAGAAAAATGAATGGATGTAAGTCAAATTTTGATTTCCTGGTATCGATATCAAATAAGCTTTTTTCCTCATAAACTGAATAAGTCCTCTGAGTAAATGGTATCATAGCTGAGACTAAGAATTACAATTATACCTACTTAGAGCCAAACCCGAAGTAAAAACTAAAATAAAAAGGCTGAAAATAATGCAGACATATTTCTAAACGCAGCTTAGATTTTTCCAGAAGGTCGAATATATGGGGTACCCGGTGAGGATCGAACTTACTACTCTGTGATTTGTGTTCACACTGAGTGAAAGCGGAAATTATAACTGCAATGGACAGACAAATGTGATTTCGACTGGGCAGTCTGCTTAGGCGACAGTCAAATCTCATGGAAATGTTTTAATTTTGATTTAAATCAATCACTAATTTTATTCATATTGATTTATTATTTAACTGTTTAGATTAGATTACACCTTACACTGATCGCTTAACATAAACGAATCTAGATTCCTGCTCAGTTTTTGCCGCGAAAATAAACAACGACCATACACCTGATGAAAATAATTTAAGACTATATATTTATTTACCTGAAATAAAGATTTAAACAAAGTTAATTCGAAATATCGCGTAATTAAAAAATAAATCAAAACATTTTAGGAATCGTTTCGTTTACATATAATATGATTAAAACCCACTTCAATTTGCAAGTGTAATATCAATCAGAGAATTCAGTTGAATTCCAACATTTAATTGCGTTAAAACTAAACGATCAGTATTTGATTGATCAAGTTCAATTTTAACTCATAGTGAAAATAAAAGTTGAATTTTAATGTCGATAAAATTTTGCTTTCCTGAAAGGTGTGAAGTTCAGATACCGATAAATGTTATATTGCCCAACGCGATTGAAATTTTTTAAATAAATTTCGTTCGAACCCAACTGTATTTTGAAAGTATAATCACTTCAGTCTTATTAAAGAATCTAACTTCACCAGTACCAGTCAGTCAGTTAAGTGCCATACGTGATACACGCTTGTGCGATCATGTCTTGGAAGAGACATGACCGACTGAGCAAAAGATTATCCCGTAGTAGATTATCCCATTACTTTCTGTGGTATACTGCTTTCCAGCCAATGCTACAGAATTCAATATGTCCTGTTATTTAACCCATAATTGGAGGGAAGACACGGATTAATACATGTCCAAGGGTTTTTGCGTGTAAGTGAATGCAGAGAATTAAACCGGAATTCGAAATCGGCTCCCTGATTTGTCGTTCCGAACCGATATCCGCTGCACCACAACGCACAGCCATAAAATTTGGCCCCACGTGGGGCTCGAACCCACAAACCCCGAAATTAAAAATCACGTGCTCTACCAACCGAGATAGCCGGTTAATTGGTGCCCTTTATCAGAAAATTGCAATCATTTTACGCATATTCAGAACCTGTTTCGTTTCAGTCTTTTTGATGTTTGCCTTGTTTAGGCTGCTTCACCTAAAACCTGAAATAAAATGTAATCCCACTTACTTCCAAGATGACTAAAATATCATGATTGTTGCATGGTATTTCATTTATAATCGTAGACAAAAAAATAAGCTAATTATATTAGTGTAGATATCTTTTATCAGTTACTTTAGTTCAATGTTTTTCCCTTCTCTAGGCTGGCAGCCACTCAAATGTCCGTCTTCAATATGGCAGTGAATGCTGGACAATATCATCAAAGATGAAAGAAAAACTTAAAGCAACTGAAATGTGGTTCTACAGAAGGATGCTGTGAATCTCATGGATCGAGTATGTGAGCAATGATGAGGTCTTGGAAATGATGGAAACAAAAAGGAAATTAATACTGAACATCAGGAAGAAACAGCTGAAGTTCCTGGGACACGCAATGAGAAAGGAGGGCCTGGAGAACTTGATACTAACAGGCCAGATAGAGGGAAAAAGAGACACGGGAAAGCAATGGATAACATATTTGAAGGACCTAATCAGGTGGATGACAGAACTAGGATTGCACTGTGTAACAGGAGAAGGCGTGCTCAGAGCCACCAGGGATAGGGAAACGTGGAAAGCCATGACCGCTTACGTCATGAAGGGACAGTGCACATAGAAGAAGAATTTATGGAGAAGAAGAGATGCTATTCGTGCCTTCTCGAAGCGTATTTACACGGAATTTGCGCAGCGGACTAGCCCGTGTTCTGCAGTCACTAAAATTTAGAAATCTACTGAAATCAGACCGTTTTACTCGTCATCGTAGACGTTTATAAATTTTACTTGAATAAAACTTCCAGCTTTATTTACAACACTAGCTGTATAGCCCGGCGTTGCTCGGGTGTAATGAAAGCTTTAAAACTAATCCATGGTCCTGGAGCTCAGACTCTTTATACTTTGGCACGAAGACTAAAAAGCAATAGTTGTTTCCAGTTAAAACGAAACCGTAGACTGAAAGAAAAATGAATGGATGTAAGTCAAATTTTGATTTCCTGGTATCGATATCAAATAAATGTTTTTCGTCGTAAACTGAATTCTGAAGGCTAAATAAGTCATCTGAGTAAATGGTATCATGGCTGAGACTAAGAACTACAATTATACCTACTTAGAGCCAAACCCAAAGCAAAATCTAAAATAAAAGGGCTGAAAAAATACAGACATACAGCCAGATAAACAGACACACACACAAACATCTTGCTTTTTTTATATATATTTTATCAATTTTCTGCACTATTGTAAGAACTGCAACCTTGTAACTTCTGAATATCGTTTCTTATGTCTTTGTCTATGAGTGTATCAAATTTGATTAAAATCGGACCACTCCTTCTATAACCTGATTTTTTCGATTATCGATTTTCGATACTTATCGGGGGTACTTCGACACCCAACTTAGCTAAGAACACTCGCAGACACATAGTACAACCTTGTAAACTTTCAAGAAAATCGGTTTAGCCGTTTCGGAGTCTATAGGTAACGGACACACATAGACACACACACAGACACACACAAACATACACACACTTATATAAAGTTCCATTTATAAATAAGTTTAGATTTGATATCTGGTTAGTTTCCATTCAATTTTCCATCGACTAACACCGAATCACTTCGACTTGGCAATTTGCTTACATTATACAGCAAACGAATCTAATGCAAATGGTTCAATTTTTATTTAAATTCTCTTTGAAATTTCTTACTAACATCGGTTCAATATTGAATTTTGTAGATGACATCACACCTGATCGCTTTTCGTACAAGAATTCTGGTTCCTTTTCTGTTTTTTACCGCGACGTTTTAACTGTCAGAAATGGGATGAATGATTATTTAATTCGTCTCACTCAATGACGCCGAGACGCTTTTGG
>JBBBDQ010000151.1:8102500-8107500 GCA_037127315.1 Ascarosepion bandense
TGCATTTGTTCCTTATCTCCCTGTGAAGTTTTTTGTATCTGCTCCGTGTCTTGGCGTTATTTTTTGTTTCCTTTGCATCATGTGGAGAATCTCTTCGGTCATCGTTTTTTCTTCTGCGTCTGATTTCCTTTGGGGCTATGTTGTTCGCTGAGGTCACCATCGCTTCTTTTAGTGAATCCCATTTTGAGTATCCTTTTCTAATTTGTTCTTCATATTTCTTTCTCACGCTGTTATTGTATTCTTTCTGCAGGGTGAGATCGTCCTCTAGCGTGTCGTATTGCAGCCTTGGTGATATGCTGGGCTTCTTCAGTCTTCGGAGTTTCACTTTTAGTTTGCAGATGACTGGGACGTGGTCACTTCCGCAGTCAGCACCTGGGTATGTTTTGCATTGGACTACTGCGTTCCTGAATCTCTTGTTTATAGTTATATAATCTATTTGGTTCTTCGTGTCGCCTCCTGGACTTTTCCATGTCCATAAACGTCGTGGGTGTTCTTGGAACCAGGTGTTAGTAATAACCTGGTCATTGGCTGAGCACCATTGGATCCATTTTTCTCCTCTTTCGTTGCGCTCTCCTAGTCCGAAGTTGCCGTTCATGTCTCCTTCTCTATCTTTACCTACCTTTGCATTTAAGTCCTCCATTATTATCCTAACTTCTTGGCTTTTGCACTGAGCCTTAGCACTGTCCAGTATTGAATAGAAAGATTCTATTTCGTCCTCCAAGCTTTGAGTTGTTATCGCATAAACTACTATAATAGCTATATTGAGGAGCCTTCACCGCAGTTTAACCAAGATGACTCTCTCTGACAGTTGCCAGTATCCAAGTACACATCTCTTCACTTGTTTGTTTAGTATTAAAGCGACCCCTTTTTCGTGTTTTTTAACTCCTGCATATATTATCCTTTGTGTGTCGCTACTGAAATCTCCGTTATTAGGCCATCTTGTTTCACATATGCCTAGGATGTTGATATTCAGTCTGTTCATCTCCTGTTTGACATTATCTAGTTGTCAACAGTGGAGTGTCCTGACATTCCATGTTCCTATAGTGAGTTTGTCTTTGATGCGCACAGTTGCAGGGTAACAGTCCAGAGACACCTGTTGCTCATGTCGTTCTTTCCCGGGCGAGGGACAAATTTTGGAGTAAAATGTCCCCTTTACGCCGTTGGTTTTCAGTTTACTGTGGTTTAAAGGTCTGTTGCAATTCATGTATTTAATGATTTTAATTTTTTCTTAAAGTCAAAGGAACCATGGTTCCTTTATTGATTTAGATGTTATATATATATATATATATAGTCATTCGCAGACAGATCTGTTTCGCTGTATTCCAGCTCGTCAGTACGGCTTAGACTCAGATCGCTTCCCTACCTAGGATTGAAAGCCGACCGAATCGGCGTCAGTCGGCAATTCTACCCCTAGGCCACGAGCGTCCAGTTGAAGAAGGCATATATATATATATGTCTGTGTGTGTGTGTGTGTGTGTGTGTGTGTGTGTGTGTGTGTGTGTGTGTGTGTGTCGTGATGTAAATTAAAAAATATACATATGATGGTGCTCATAGTAGGTATAATACCTTTATTCAGGTGTTAATGAAACAGTGCTCAATGTATGAACAAACTGTATTATATATATATTAATACATATGCATATTATCCTACGTGTATCGCACGACTCGGAGTTTTTAATGCATTATGCAATCATCAGGTGCATGTTTCAAACTGAAAGTTTATTAGATTTTAATTTAAATTCATTCAATGTTGATGGGAATTAAATCTTATAATGTTAATTTACTGCTTTTTTAATAACAAGATTAAAATTTAAATATTCTAAGGTTGCATGAAGATGAAGATTTCAAATTTCAGTTTAAAACTTAAATTTAAAATAAAAAACAGAAAATATCAAAAATAAAACTATGCAGAGAAAAGAAATGAAAGTGTAGTAAGTCATGAAAGTAAAAATTAAAGTATTCAAATGTTACATGTAGATAAAAAATTCAACTTTCAATATATATATATATATATATATATATATATATATATATATTTCGATCCCGGCCAGAAGCAAGTGGATGTGTCTAGCTACACTGATGAGATGTGATACAGCGAAACAGGATTGTATGTGGGTGACTAATATATTATGCTCTTATTACGATTGAGATCTTTGGAGAAGAAAATTTTAAAAACAGATTCCACTTCTGCTATATGCGTAACTCTTCAGAAATTGAGTTCTTTCGGTGACTGGTGTGTTTATACACTCCTTATATACAACACGTTAAAATTTTCTTTTTCTGATTCGATGCATCTTTGGCTTAGAGAGTAGCGACTCCGACTGGCACCAAAGCGGTCGAGTTTCTGATCCCGGTCTGAAGCAAGATGTGTCTAGCCATACTGACTAGCTGTGATACAGCGAAACAGGCTTGTATGTGGATGACTAATATATGTATATATGTTAACTCTTTCTGATTTCAGTGAATGTATTTAAAGCCCGAAAGCATCAACAGCTCTAATATATATCCAATAAAAATCTGAAACTTTCAGATTTTTGTTCGTCCGATCTCATTAAATAATTTAATTTATTGTCCTTCTTATACTCAAAAATCCTTTACATAGAGTTTTCTCTTTCAGTCCAACCTGAGGAAGCTCATACTAACACACGTGGGTGGAACGCGTTGTTTATAGCTTTCCATCTTTCTTTCAACATTTACACTTTTGTTTCGGATACTATTAAGCATTCTCCAAGCACAGTCACATATGTATATGAAGATACAATGCACTCATATAATCAGAGGCGTGTTATTCCAAATTGTATGTGTCGGCAACACTTGACAGACCAAAAGGAGGGTGTCTCTCTGCGTTCCCTCCCTGTCCACCTGGCAAGTGTTTGACTCAGCCGTTGACCCACGACTGAGCGCGGCATCGTGTGGTAACACCTGCCCGACTCACAGGCAATTAGAAAACTAAAAAAGGAGGAAAAGACAAACAGAAGCCACTCAGGCCGACAACAAAATGGGAGGACAGCGAAAGAGAATCGGTTGAATTATAGAAAGACCTCGGACTTTTCATGACAGTTTATGGCAACAGCCATTAGTAAACGGAGGTTCCTTCGATAAATGATTGTTGGCCTAATGTGTTTAATGTTTATGAAAACTGACTCAACCCGCGGCAGGGATATATAGCGATAATTCGCTATATATCCCTTTCAGCCAAATATAGTTAATGAATCGACCCAGTTCTCTATCACACTGTGTTAAATGGAAGAACAAAAAAAAGAAGAATAGACAGGTCAGTATACTGAATGGTTTAAACTAACGCCACTTGCAGAAATTGACTGAGATGGATAAAACGTCTGCAGTACAATAAGCAAAGATGTTGTCTATTTAAGGTTGTTGAAACTCGGTTAGGTTGTTAATACAATCCGAAGTGAATATCGGCATCGAAACGTCTAATCGGGGAGCCGAGTTCGAATTCCAGTTGAATTCCTTGCAATCACTTACGCGCAAATTCCCTTGGGAAAGATATTATCCTGCCTCTTCCTTCCAGTTATGGGTTAAATAATAGGACAGATTGGATTCTAAAGCCTTGGCTGGTAACCAGTCTACCGCAAAAAGTAATGGCAACCTACTGCGGGATAATCATCTGCCCAGCCAGTCTTGTCTTTTTCGAACACTTCCCAGGTATTTAAATTTCAGAACCAGTTTGATTTTAGTATCCGCAAACTGTAGGTGGGATTTTAGGATTTTTTTTTTTTTTTTTTTTTTTTTTACACCCGATGACAATGCATTCCGTTTTCTTGAAGTTTATATTTAGTCTTTTCTCGTTTTGCTTTGTTACCTTCTGTAGAAGCTTTTACAATTCCCTTTTCGTGTCTGGAACAATGGTTCCAAAACGGTGGAAAATAAAAAGTGTTTTGACAGAAGATGGAAAATGCGACACGGAGATCCTAAAACGCATTGGCATGGCCAAAGACGCATTTCAGAATCTAGCCCGAGAACTGAAAGACAGGAAAATCTCATTAGAAACAAAGAAAAGAGTTCTAGGTTTCTATGTGATATCTGTCCTTCTGTATGAAAGTGAATGCTGGACAATCTCACCAAAGAGTAAGGAGAGGCTTGATACAGCAGAAATGTGGTTTTACAGAAGGATGCTGAGGATACCATGGACAGAGCACATGTGCAACGATGAGGTGTTGGAAAGGATGCAAACGAGAAGAAAACTGATACTAAATATCAGGAAGAGACAAATGAGGTTCCTGGGTACATGTAATGAGGAAAAAAGGCCTGGAGAACTTGATACTCACAGGTCAGATAAATGGGAAAAGAGACAGGGGAAGCGGAGCGAGACGTACTAGTTAGGTCTGAGCAAATGGTTGACGAAGCGGGGCTTAGAAGAGATACCAAGAGAAAAAATATTGAGAGCGATAAGTGACGGAGCCAAGTGGAAGTCCATGGTCGCCTACGTCCTGAAGGGATACGACACAAGAAGAAGAAGAAGAAGAAGAAGAAGAAGAATATATGAACTCGACAAATAAAAGTGACAATAGATTTTAAAACACTCTTTCACTGGAAATAGGTGAATATTTTTGTAAATGTAGAAGATTGTTTGGAGGCAGACAGCAGATGTTTTTGCCGATGAAAAATACGCATGCGTAGAAAAGAATATTTTATTCGTTCTTTTTTTTTTCTTTCCGGTATTTTTTTCTTTCTTTTTAAATTATTTTCCTCTCTGTCAGCTGTCTTTATTTTTTATCATTCATTTCTTTTTCTCAATTTTCCCCATTTTTCTTATTTAAATTGTTTTCGTTTTTGTTTCTTTTTTTTCTATTTTCTTATTTTTCATTTACTTTTTGTAATTTTTTAATCGGTTAACATATATATTTTTCCCCCTTTTTTTGTTTTATTTTTTCATCCTCTTTATCGTTATCTTTCTTCTTACATTTTGGGATTTTCTTTCATTTTTCCAATTCATTCTTTTTCTTTATTTCTCTTACTTGCTTTCTTTTTCCTTTTCT
>JBBBDQ010000151.1:8110000-8190000 GCA_037127315.1 Ascarosepion bandense
AATACAAAAAAGTATTGTTGGTAATATTTTCCTTCAAAAATGTATATTTAAAAGTATTTTTCTGAATATATTTCTATAAAAGATTATTTTTATACTTTCATAGTGTTTTGACCCTATGCTCATCTTCTCTCTTACAAAAATACCTTACCTTCTCTCTTAAAAAAATACTACCAACAATACAAAAATGTATTGTTGGTAGTATTTTTCCTTCAAAAATGTATATTTAAAAGTATTTTTCTGAATATATTTCTATAAAAGATTATTTTTATACTTTCATAGCGTTTTGACCCTATGCTTACCTGCTCTCTTACAAAAAAAAATTACCTTCTCTCTTAAAAAAATACTACCAACAATACAAAAATGTATTGTTGGTAATATTTTCCTTCAAAAATGTATATTTAAAAGTATTTTTCTGAATATATTTCTATAAAAGATTATTTTTATACTTTCATAGTGTTTTGACCCTATGCTTAACTTCTCTCTTACAAAAATACCTTACCTTCTCTCTTAAAAAATACTACCAACAATACAAAAATGTATTGTTGGTAGTATTTTTCCTTAAAAAATGTATATTTAAAAGTATTTTTCTGAATATATTTCTATAAAAGATTATTTTTATACTTTCATAGCGTTTTGACCCTATGCTTAACTTCTCTCTTACAAAAATACCTTACCTTCTCTCTTAAAAAAATTCTACCAACAATACAAAAATGTATTGTTGGTAGTATTTTTCCTTCAAAAATGTATATTTAAAAGTTTTTTTCTGAATATATTTCTATAAAAGATTATTTTTATACTTTCATAGTGTTTTGACCCTATGCTTACCTGCTCTCTTACAAAAAAAAATTACCTACTCTCTTAAAAAAATACTACCAACAATACAAAAATGTATTGTTGGTAATATTTTCCTTCAAAAATGTATATTTAAAAGTATTTTTCTGAATATATTTCTATAAAAGATTATTTTTATACTTTCATAGTGTTTTGACCCCACTTTGGGGGTTAATTATTTGTCCATAGCTGGGACCTTAACAATAGCTACCACTCCGGGTCAGAGTGAACCTAGGAGCAACAGCTATTAAGAGGTGGCTCTTCACAATCTCCCAATTAGAGGTCTTGCTGCCGGATGCAGTTTATCTTCATGCCCAGGACCCAGGATAGTTAAGAATTACATAGGAGGAGAGCGAAGACAAAAAGAAACCGAAGAGGAACCGGTTACAGTGGGTGTCAGATAATGAGTTAGAGAATGATAAGGATACTGGTGTGAAGAAAGTTGCGTGAGAGTAAGAGGAAAAGGAAGAAGAATAAGATTCAGTGGGTGTCGAGGAAAGGATAACAAAGAATGGGAATCAAAGAGATAAGAGATTGCAATTGACGTTGCATTTTAACTTTTGGAGATTTTAGCTATCAGGGAAGTTAGCATGCGGAAGAGAGTTCCACAAACCGGAAGTGCGAGAAAAAAAGAAGATATTATAATAGAAGAGATGTATTCATGTAACTATTTTAACAATAAAAGAGTGAGATCTTGTTGCCAGTATAGTTGCACGAGTAAATTCTAGTAGATGTGGCGTCAGGGAGCTAAGCTCGTCGGAGTAGAAGCCTTTAAAATATTTGTAGAAGAGGCAGAGAGAAGCCACATCTCGGGAGAAAGTGACTGGAGTTGAGCTTCCAGATCGGGAACATTGTCTATATATAAAAGGCAATCTGTGAGTCTGTGTGTGACTGCCCCCTATGCACGCCTACATTTTTTTTAAGCTACGCCATTCAAACTTTCTAGGTACACATATCTCCATGGAAGCCAGGTCGACACATACTTTTTGAGTTTAAGTTCAGCAATTTTCCCTTACGCACTTTTTGGCCAATGGTGCAGATTGTTTACATTTGCTCCGTAAAACATCAAAGATCTAAGATGGTTGCTTAATTACGTCACAGAAATCAAATCACACGTGTCAAACACGACTAAAATATTTTTTATTAAAAAGAAATGAGCCTTTATAGTTAATTTTTATTCCGATGTTTTATTTCCGTAAAACATCTCAGATCTAAGATGGTTGCTGAATTACGTCACAGAAATCAAATCACACGTGTCAAACGCAACTAAAATATGTTTTACTAAAAAAAAATGAGCCTTTATATTTAATATTTATTTCGACGTTTTAAAAATTCATTTGTTCAACAAAAACTGTGAATATTTTCCCCGTAATTTTGAAACAAAAGAAATATTTAAAAAATGTAGGCCTCTATAAAGAACAGTCACACACAGACTCACAGATTACCTGTTATATATATAGATTATATTTTAAGTGTCTGCAGCGAATTTAAACGTATTTGTTTTATTCGCTGAAGAAATTAAAATGTTCTTAGTTGCACGGGCAACGCCGGGCTATGATGCTAGTATATATATATATGTGGGGAAAGAGAGAGAAATGTTAATATATTTTGTGACAGTAAGGATAATTTCTCTCCTTACATGATATATAATCGCAAAGCTGTCAGATTAGTTTCTATGGCATAAAAGATCGGATTTTATTAGCGAATAAAAGATCGGATTTAATTGCGCAAAAAGAAACAATTTATTCAAAGCAAAACAAAAAAGCTGACGCTTTTAATCAAAATGTTCATTCATGATAATCGTGGAGGATCGTCTATCATCGCACATTTCAAAACTAAATCTTTTATTGTTTTCATTGGGCATTAATGAGCGCTCTAAATAAAATTCTGGTCTCATTTTCTGTGAGTTCACGTGGTATTTTTTTTTATTCTTTTACGTCCAGAATTCATAACGATGCCAGCTTATGGGAATCTGACGTAAAACGAAAGAAAATTAAGTAATATATATATATATATATATATATATATATATATACATTGCTCATTCAGTAATGAATCAGAGCACACTAACTACTGGCCTACGATACATCATACGTTAAAAGTCTGCCTCCTTCTACCGAGCGCCAATAGCTCAAAGGTAGAATCGCCGACTAACGCCAGTTCGGTCGGATTTCAATCGTGGGTAAAAGCAATCTGATATCTAACCGTACTGATACAGCGAAACAGATCTGTTTGCGGATGACTATTTCCGCTCTCACACCCTGAATGAACACACTGGAAGAATGGTAGACTTCGAAAAACAGTAGCTACTCTAGGCTCTGTGCATCGCTCATTCAGTAATGAATTAGAGCACTCAAACTATTGGCGTATGAAACGTCATACGCTAAAAGACTGCCGCCTTTTACCGAACGCCCATAGCTCAGAGGTAGAATCGCCAGTTTGGTCGGGTAAAAAGCAATCGGATGTCTAACCGTACTGATGAGCTGTGATATAGCAAACACAGATTTGCGGATGACTATATATATATATATATATATATATGGCAAAAGTCGTATTTCAAAAGCTAACCTGAGTATTGAGAGAGAGGAAACTTTCATTGGAAACAAAGAAAAGAGTGTTGAACTGCTATGTGTTATCTGTCCTTCTGTATGGCAGCAAATGTTGGACGATGTCTTCAAGGATGGATGAGGAGCTCGAGGCAGCACAATTGTGGTTCTACAGAAGGATGTTGAGGATACCATTGAACAAACACGAAAGCAACGACGAGGTATTGGAGAGGGTGCAAACGAGAAGAAAACTCATAATTAATATCAGGAAGAGACAGCTGAGGTTCCTGGGACACGTATTGAGGAAAGAGAGCCTGGAGAATCTAATGCTCACAGGACGTACAGAAGGAAAGAGAGACAGGGGAAAGCAGCGTGAGACATATTTCATAGGCTTGAAAAAGATGGATGGCCGAGCGGAATTTGGGAGAGATACCAAGTGGAAAGATATTAATAGTGACAAGTGAAAGGGAGATTGCCTGCATCCTGGACGGAAATGGCAAATCCAGAAGAATAGTAATATCTTTTCATAATTAGACATTTCGAATTCATTGATAAAATAGCCATTGCGAGTTGAGTTAGGTTTTTTTTTTGTTCTTGTTTTCACTCATTCCCAATCGGGCTACGCTTTCCTGTTTTTTTTTTTTCAAATGTTAATGAAAATATTAACTGTTTCCTTGAAAAGAAAATTCACGGTATCCATTTACCGAACGGCCAATGCTAGTCTAGTTACGTTTTTATTCACTCCCAATCCCTGAGTTGGGATTGGGAGTGACTGTAGTATCTGTTCTTCTTATCTCTAATGGTAATAATAAGATTAACCGTTTCCTTATTAGAAAACATTCAGCATTCATCAACGGTGCTGCACACGTTAAACTTTCTTTCATTGTCTCGACATCGAGTTGATATCAAAGTGTAGTATCTGTTCTTCATATCTCTAATTGTAATGAGATTAGCCTGTTCCTTATGTGAAAACATTCAGCTTTAATCGACTCGAGTTACGCTTTGTTTGCTATCTAGCTATCGGATTTGGGATCAAAGTTTAGTATTTGTTCTTACTTATCTCTAATGGTAATGAGACGTTTCCTTATAAGAAAACATTTGACATACATCGACCGTGCGACTCGCGTTACACTTTTCTTCACTTCACGGTCATCGGACCAGGATCAATGTGTAGTATCTGTTATCTTCATCTCTAATGGTAATGATAAGATTAGCCGTTTCCTTAAAAGAAAACAACCAGCGTTCATCGACTTGTGTTATATTTTGTTTACTATCTAGCTATTCAGGTTGAAATTAAAGTGTAGTATCTGTTCTCTTAATCTCTATGTGTAACAGCAATATTAGTTGTTTCTTTATCGGAATACATTTAGCATTCATTGACTGATTTACTCGAGATACCCTTCTCATCACTGCCTGGCCATCGATTTAGGATCAAAGTGTAATATCTGTTCTCCTTATCTGTAATGGTAATGATAATATTAGCCGTTTCCTTATAACGAAATATTCGGCCTTCATCGACTCATTCCTTGTTACTATTTTACCACCAGGTTGGGATCTAAGTGTAGTATTTGTTTTTCTCATCTAAGAAAACATTCAGCGTTCATCGACTCGAGTTACGCTTTTGTTTAGTATCTAGCTACCGGTTAGAATCAAAGCGTATTATATGTTCTCTTTAACTTTTGTGGTAATATTAAAATTAACCGTTTCCTTATAAGGAAACATTTGGCATTCATTAACCAAGCAGTCAGTGCCACCTTCTGTTGAAATTTTAAAAAATCTTTGTAAACAATTTTTTTTAATTCTTCTTCTTCTTCTTCTTCTTCTTCTTCTTCTTCTTCTTCTTCTTCTTCTTCTTCTTCTATGTGCCTTGTTCTTTCTCCCTATTCCTGGTGGCTCTGAGTACACTTTCTCTTGTAACACCACGCAACCCCCGTTCTGTAATCCCCCTGCTCACGTTCTTCAAATATGATATCCGATATTTTCCCTTGTCTCTTTTCCTTTCTGTCTGTCCTGTGAGTATCAGGTTCACCAAGCCCTCCTTCCTTATTGCATTTCCCAGGAACTTCAGCTGTCTTTTCCTGATGCTCAATAATAATTTCCTTTTTGTTTCCATCCTTTCCAAAACCTCATTATTGCTCACATGCTCGGTCCATGATATTCGCAGCATCCTTCTGTAGAACCACATTTCAGTTGCTTCAAGTTTTTCCTTCATCTTTGATGATATTTTCTAGCATTCACTGCCATATTAAAGAACTGACATCACATAGCAATCCAGTACTCTCTTCCTTGTTTCTAGTGAAAGTTTACTGTCTCTGCCAAATCTGCTGCTATGAAAGTCGGCTCTCTGTGCAGGGCCCGGAAATTTTTCCCACCTGAAACTATTCTGCACATATACAAATCTACCATCCGCCCGTGTATTGAATATTGCTGCCATATCTGGTCGGGTGCCCCTGCTGCTCTCCTTGGGCTTCTTGACAAAATACAAAGGAGGATCTGTAACGTGGTTGATACTGACTTGGCAGACCGGCTGCAGCCGCTCTCACACCGGCGTGATGTAGCTTCCCTGTGCCTCTTCTACAAATACTTTCATGGCTTCTGCTCCGATGAGCTTAGATCACTGGTGCCGCCCAAGCACGAATTTACACGAGATACTAGATTAGCAACTAGGTCCCACCCTTTTACAGTTAAACAAATAAGATGTAACCGTAAATTCTACTCCAACAGCTTCTTTTCTCGCGCTTCCCGCCTGTGGAACTCCCTTCCACAAGTCTGCTTTCCCGACAATTACAATCTCCAGGTGTTTAAATGTAGGGTCAATAGACACCTCCTATCACACTAACTCCCAACTATTCTCACAACACTCATCTACCCAACCCTCATTCTCGGTATCCTCACCCGCCTATCACCCACCCTCTGTTATTTCCTATATTTAACCAGCCTTTCTCCTCTCTACGTAGCCCCCTGCACAGTAGTGGCAGTGACATGCCTTGCTCGGGGTGAAACGCTTATAAAAAAAAAAAAAAAAAAACTTTATTCGGCTTCTGGAAAGCATCTTTCGCCATGCCAATTTGCCTTCGAATCTCTGTGCCACACTTTCCGTCTTCTGTTAGCACACTTCCCAGGTATCTAAATTTCTGTACCTGCTTGATTTTAATATCCCCCACCTGTACTTGGCATTTCGGGATGATCCTTTTGCTAATGACAATACATTAGAGTTTCTTGCAGTTTATTTGTAGTCCTTTTTTGCCACCCTCTTCAGCCACCTTCTGTTTAAATTTTGTAATTTCGTTTCCGTGTCTGCTAGCAGCGCTCTGTCATCTGCTAACCTTCTTCTATGTGCCTTGTTCCTTCAGGACGTAGGCGATCATGGTTCTTCACGTTTCCCTATCCCTTGTGGTTCTTAGTATGTTTGCTCCTGTTACATCTCGCAACCCCCGTTCCGTCATCCACCTGATCAAGCCCTGCAAATATGTTATCCGCTGCCTTCCTCTGTCTCTTTTCCCTTCTATCTGACCAGTCAGTATTAGATTCTCCAAGCTCTCCTTCCTTATTGCATGTCTCAGGAACTTCAGTTGTCTCTTCCTGGTGCTCAGTATTTATTTCCTTTTTGTTGCCATTCTTTCCAACACCTCATCAGTCCACGATATCCGCAGCATCCTTCAGTAGAACCACATTTCCACTGCTTCAAGTTTTGTCTTCATTTTTGATGATATTGTCCAGCATTCACTGACGTATTGAAGAACTGACATCACATAGCAATCCATCACTCTTCTTTTTGTTTATAGTGAAATTTTCCTTTGTGTTAGTACTTTACTCAGCTTCTGGAACGCGTACTTTGCCATGTCTAAATTATATATATTATAAGTAGTTCTTTTTTGTCACTCTCTTCAGCTACCTTCTGTAGTTTCCTTTCCGTGTTTTCAATCACCACTGTATCGTCTGCGTATCTTATTTGTATTTCTTATCTTAACTGTAGTTCTTTTTCTCAGCCATGATACCACTTACTCAGAGGACTTATTTAGCCTTCAAAATTCAGTTTACGACGAAAAAAACATTTGATATCGATACCAGGAAATCAAAATTTGACTTACATCTATTCATCTTTCTTTCAGTCTACGGTTTCGCTTTAACTGGAAACAACTATTGCTTTTTAGTCTTTCGTGCCAACGTCCAAAGAGTCTGAGCTCCAGGACCATGGATTAGTTGTAAAGCCTTCATTACATCCGAGCAACGCCGGGCTATACTGCTAGTATATTTATGAATACAAAAGTAGAAAAAAAGACTTTTCATCAAAATGTGACTTAACCAACTTTCTCACTATAACCAAACATCTAAAAAAACTTTAAACCCCCACCTTTTTGACATTAAATAACCAACAGAGGTTGATTGGCCGTTAAACAAAAAAACTCAAACTCTATTCCTGATGTTAAGTATAAGCTTATTTTTCGTGTTCAAACCTCGTCGTTTCTGCCCGTATTTGTTCGAATTGTGGCCTCCGATGACAAATCCTGGCATAACATCTGGGGTCCACATATTAGTCTCGCTGTACAAGTTGAATAGATCCGGTGAAAAAACATATTCTTGTCTTACGCCCCTTTCTAATTTTGTTTCTGAATTTCCCTTAGCTTATATAGCGCTTTGCAGTTCTTCCTTCTAACCATTTGTTTGAAACAGTGTGTAAAATTAACATCTTTATTACGTCATTCTTTTGTCTTGGAGTTTCATGCATTATAAATTTTAGTTGTTGAAGTTCTTCACGTAATGATGGTTACTTTATTTGGCACAGTTCGTTGTTTGTAAGTTACCATCGCTAGTAGCCGAACGAATAATAAGTAAATCAAAACTTATTTATAAATGGAACTTTGTCTCTGTGTGTGTGTATCTGTGTGTGTGGGTCCGTTAACTATAGACTCCGAAACTGCTGAACCGATTTTCTTGAAAATTTACACAGTTGTACTATAAGCGTCTGCGAGTGTTCTTAGCTAGGTTTTGTGTCAAGGTACTCCCGATAAATATCGAAAATCGATAATAGAAAAAATCGGGTTATTGAAGGAGTGGTCCGATTTTAATCAAATTTGATACACTCATAGACAAAGACATAAGAAACGATATTCAGAAGTTTCAAGGTTGCAGTTCTTACAATACGGCAGAAAATTGATAATATATATATATATCTAAAAGGCAAGATGTTTGTGTGTGTGTGTCTGTTTATCTGCCTGTATGTCTGTAATTTTTCAGCCCTTTTATTTTAGTTTTTGCTTCGAGTTTGGCTCTAATAGGTATGATTGTAGTTCTTAGTCTCAGCCATGATACCATTTACTCAGAGGACTTATTTAGCCTTCAAAATTCAGTTTACGACGAAAAACATTTATTTGATATCGATACCTGGAAATCAAAATTTGACTTACATCCATTCATTTTTCTTTCAGTCTACGGTTTCGTTTTAACTGGAAACAACTATTGCTTTTTAGTCTTTCGTGCTAACGCCCAAAGTGTCTGAGCTCCAGGACCATGGATTAGTTTTAAAGCTTTCATTACACCCGAGCAACGCCGGGCTATACTGCTAGTTAAATAATATATTAATGCACCATCTATCTTATCATTAGTACATTTTACTTGGGAGAGAATTAGGAATACTGTAAATTTGTTTTGGATGTCATATCAAATGCTTAAATAATCAGTGTCCATCTCTTCATATACGAACAGAATATAGTCAAGGAAAGGCTTCAATAAATTTGCTATTCATTGACTGTTGTAGTGGCCTCAGTGATGCTTGTCTAATTGGCCTTGTGCCAAACACGACCGAAATCCCCGCAAAATGTCAGAAGGTTGAAGGTTGGATGTTGAATTGTGGAAGGATAAAATATTTCGTTTCTGTATTAAAGAAAATTTTTTTTATTAACAGTATAACAAAATTTTAAGAATAAAAATAAAATGTTCATAGAGAAAATTCATGAAGTTAGTTGTTCAAAGAGAAATGTAAATATTTTAAATGTTCCACAGAAATTCAGAATTCATAGTTGATAGTAGCAGAATGTGAAAATGTAAAAAGATTAAAAAGGTTGCTTATAAAATCTGTGATCTTTTCTTTTTATGGCCGGAGAAAAATTGAAGAGGAAAGTTAAGCAATAAAGAAGATTGTACTTATCGAAGTCAGTTGAAGTATCTTGTTGCTGTTGTTTTTGTATTTTTTGGTTTTTTATTTTTGGTGGTGTGTGGGTGAAGACGAAGAAAGGAAAATTGGAAGGAGAGATAGAATGAATATGTGACGCGCTTTTACGTCCGGGTCGGCAAATTAAATTTTCTTTACTCACATTGCGACGAGGTCCTTCAGTTTCTCTCCCATGTCGGACTGACTTGAGCGGTCAAGTAACGTGGTTTAAATAGTGAAATTTATCACGTGACTGGATCGACATCACATACCTATTTTCTAGGTGTTAAAAAAAATTGACTGGGGTCATAGATCAATTTGCTATTTCCTATCCAATCATAATCCAGAATATTACTTTTCACACTGACTTGTGAAATTTGCCTTGGTCTGAGGTTTTTAAAACGTTTTAGTCGTTCTGATCCATTTTTGTGGGTGTGCAATTTTACTTTGTACATTTTAGTTAACTGTTAGGTGATATAAGATTTGTTTAATCAGTGCTACCGTCAGCTGAAATTAGTAATCTCTTACTTATAAAGAAACTTTTTAAGGGAAACAAGTTTAACAAGTCCACTAATTGTCATAGCTCTTTCCAGTACTGATTTCTTTCTTAACCTTTTGCTCAAAGTAGTGTGGAATTTTGAGTATTGAACTTATTTGTTGGAACATTATCTTTATTTGATACTCGTTTTTGATTAGATATTCTGTTTTTTAATCAAACAGTATATTTATATATTTCTACTGGTCTGATTATTTACGAAAAATTTTTGTGACAAAAATTCGGCAGGATTCGAACCTGCGACCCCTATCAACATAGGGAAAGCCACGAATTGAACTGGTGCTTCTTAGAGCCCTCGATCATGAATGAATCTACAGTCTAAGCGAAGTCAAATCAAACCCATATAAATCGCAGGTTCGAATATTTTTTATTATCAGTCTAATATATTATTCATCAGTCTAGTATGTGAATTCTTAGTCTACTATATTCATTATCAATCTACAATATCTATAATCAAGTCTACTATGCGCATTATCAGTCTAATATATCTATTCTTAGTCTACTATATCCATACTTAAGTCTACTATGTGCATTATCAGTCTACTATATCTATTATAAGTCTTCTATATTCATTATTAGCATACTGTGTGCATTATCAGTCTACTATATCTATTATAAGTCTTCTATATTCATTATTAGCATACTATGTGCATTATAAGTCCACTATATCTATTATAAGTCTTTTATATTCATTATTAGCATACTTTGAGCATTATAAGTCTACTATATCTATTATAAGTATTCTATATTCATTATTATCATACTATGTGCATTATCAGTCTACTATATCTATTATAAGTCTTCTATATTCATTATTAGCATACTATGTGCATTATCAGTCTACTATATCTATTATAAGTCTTCTATATTCATTATTAGCATACTGTGTGCATTATCAGTCTACTATATCTATTATAAGTCTTCTATATTCATTATTAGCATACTATGTGCATTATAAGTCCACTATATCTATTATAAGTCTTTTATATTCATTATTAGCATACTTTGAGCATTATAAGTCTACTATATCTATTATAAGTATTCTATATTCATTATTATCATACTATGTGCATTATCAGTCTACTATATCTATTATAAGTCTTCTATATTCATTATTAGCATACTATGTGCATTATAAGTCTACTATATCTATTATAAGTCTTCTATATTCATTATCAGCATACTATGTGCATTATCAGTCTACTACATTATAAGTCTTCTATATTCATTATTAGCATGCTATGTGCATTATAAGTCTACTATATCTATTATAAGTCTTCTATATTCATTATTAGCATACTATGTGTATTATCAAACTACTGTATTTATTATTAATCTACCATATTTATTATCAGTCTACTTTATTTTTTTCAGTCCAATATATTAATCATCAATTTACTATGTGCATTTTTCTTGTATCTATAATCATGTCTACGCAATTCATTATCAATCTACTGTTCTTATTCTCAGTCTACTATATTGATTGTTAATGATTCATCTCATGGTAAGCTGCAGTCTAAACTATGCAAGGCAATTACCTGAAAGATATAAAACAGGACAAATAAAATCCAACACACTGAAAAGGGTAGACCAAAATTCTTTTTCACAGAAAATATTTGTGAATAATGTGAGAAATATATTCACATAGCTTAGCGCTTAAGCAGTGAAAGGAAATTATCAAACATAACAAGACATACCTGGTATAGAAAAAACAATTTATTTGTCTTGCAAAAATATGCTGAATTTTGCTGCTACAGTGTAGCTTGGTATAGTCTCTTTTCTCTGCTTAGCTTGGTATAGTATCCTCCGTCTAGGAGTGGGATGAAAAAGACACAAGGAACTGCGATCCGCGACGTACAGGAACTTTCTTCTGGGTCAGCTTCTTTCACAGTTTCTTATCTTGGTATAAGATGATAGTGCTTAGAGAATTTTTCTCTAGGAAGGCAAGGCTTTGCCCATAGGGTATCCTTTTTAAGGTAAGAAGGGTAACAAGAGATTTTCTCTGTTACAAAGTTGTGGCATTAGCCTAAAAGATTACAAAGAATTGGTAAGATGGCCTCGATATAGCGAGACAAGTGGGCGCCAATTTAGGCCCTGCTGCAACAAAAATCCGGAGCGGCACAAATACGTCCGATACTGTTCGTGCTAGCTGAAAAAAAGGAGAACAAAACCATCAGAAAAAAAACATAAAAACCTCTGGTAAAGCCCGCCTAAAGTTCAAAACGAGGTTCGGGTTAAATCAGCCAATCAGGAGACCCGTTACATCTGTAAATTTCCGACAATAAACATCCAAAACAGACATCAGTTAATAATTTTACAAAGTGCATCATAGATAAAGAAATATATCTCTTTTTAGTCTTTTATATATATATATTATAGATTTTCTGTACTATTGTAAGAACTGCAACCTTGAAACTCCTGAATATTGTTTCTTATGTCTTTGTCTATGAGTGTATCAAATTTGATTAAAATCATACCACTCCTTCAATAACCCGATTTTTTCGATTATCGATTTTCGATATTTATCAGTGGTACCTTGAAACTTCTGAATATTGTTTCTTATGTCTTTGTCTAGAATATCAGCAATATAGGGCGTAGGTGATCATGACCTTCTACATCTCCTAATCGCGTTAAGCACTTAATAACCATTCTCTAATTATCCCGCTCCCCCAGTCATCTGCTCAAGTCCATTAAGTATATCATGCGTTGCTTTCCCTTGTCTCAACTTCCCTCTATCTGTCTTGTGAGCATTAGATTCTTTAAGCATTCTTTCCCTACTACATCTCCAAGAAAGCTCAGTTGCTATTCCTGAGGTCCCGGGTATGACGGTAAATTGTATTCGAGAGCAAGGCCTCTGATTGGGAGGTTGTGAGAAAAATGGGACCTCCTCTTAATTGCTGATATTCCACCCTGACCTGGAGTGGTAGCACTTGTTAGCGTCCCAGAAATGGGCAAATAGTTAACCCCAAAACTGGGGTCAAAACACTATGAAAGTATAAAAAAACTTTTATAGAAATATGTACATAAAAATAGATTTTTATAGAAAAATATACATTTTTGAATTAAAAGTATTACCAACAATACATTTTGAACCGTACTATTTATTACGATCACTGGGGTATATCATTCTCATTCATTTCCGGTTAGAGGACTACCAAAAGAGGCTTAGGACAAAAAATGAAAATAAAATATATCCCAGTAATCTTTGTAAAAGATTCGGTTCGAAATTTCTAGCACGTGAAAAAGGCCTGAGAATACAACGGCCGAAACGTCGTACAACTTACCATAATACACTTTTGATAGAAAAAATATTTCCAGGAATCTATCTAAACTTATTTATAAATGGAACTTTGTGTGTACGTGTGTGTGTGTGTGTGTGTGTGTGTGTGTGTGTGTGTGTGTCCGTTACCTACAGACTCCGAAACGGCTAAACCGATTTTCTTGAAAATTTACACAGTTCTACTATAAGTGTCTGCGAGTGTTCTTAGCTAGGTTTTGTGTCGAGGTACCCCTGATAAATATCGAAAATCGATAATCGAAAAAATCGGGTTTTTGAAGGAGTGGTCTGATTTTAATCAAATTTTGTACATTCATAGACAAAGGCATAAACAATATTCAGGAGTTTCATGGTTGCAGTCCTTATAATAGTACAGAAAATCGATAATATATATATATATATATATATATATATATATATATATATAAAAGGCAAGATGTTTGTGTGTGTGTCTGTTTATCTGCCTGTATGCCTGTATTTTTTCAGCCCTTTTATTTTAGTTTTTGCTTCGGGTTTGGCTCTATGTAGGTATAATTGTAGTTCTTAGTCTCAGCCATGATACCATTTACTTACAGGACTTATTTAGCCTTCAAAATTCAGTTTACGACGAAAAAAGTTTATTTGATATTGATACCAGGAATTCAAAATTTGACTTACATCCATTCATTTTTCTTTCAGTCTACGGTTTCGTTTTAACTGGAAACAACTATTGCTTTTTAGTCTTTGGTGACAACGTCCAAAGTGTTTGAGCTCCAGGACCATGGATTAGTTGTAAAGCTTTCATTACATCCGAGCTACGCCTTGTATACTGCTATTATATTTATGAAAAAAAAGTAGAAAAAAAGACTTTTCATCAAAATGTGACTTAACCAACTTTCTCACTATAACCAAACATCTAAAAAAACTTTAAACCCCCACCTTTTTGGCATTAAATAACCAACAGAGGTTGATTGGCCGTTAAACAAAATTGAAACTCAAACTTAAACTCTATTCCTGATGTTAAGTATAAGCTTATTTTTCGTGTTCAAACCTCGTCGTTTCTGCCCGTATTTTTTACTACAATGATGTCTAGTCCAGCTGTTTTTTTTTCTATTCAGTTTGGCCAGTACAGCTTTCACTTCGAATATTAATATTACTGAACCTTCGGTGTTTCTGTGTATTGTTCGTTGCTCTCTCTTGTCGTGGAAGAGACCTCCTATAAATTCTTCCCACCACTGAAGTATTTCCACTTACTCTAATATGAACGTTCTATCCTTGAATTTTATGCATCCTGTTGAGGAGCAGGTCTTGTGTTCTGTTAGTTTGCTTACTTCTTATGCATATCTTCTTTATTAGTGATGCTCAATTTCTGAAATCTTTTAGCTATTTCTCTTTTGCCTGTTTGTATTTGCTTTTTATTTTCTTGTGTAGTTTCCTGTATTCCATTCCATCTCTTGGCATTGTTTTCTGCCTCTTTTGCATGAGGTTGATAATCTCATCTGTGATCCACTCATTTTTTTTTAACGTCTGCTTTCCTTTGGGATGATGTCGTTTGCCGATGTCACCAACGCTTCCTTTAGTGCGTCCCATTTCAAGTTTCAGTTTCCAATTTGTTCACCGTATATTTTTTCACATTATCAGTGTATTTTTCCTGTAGCGTGAATCTGTTGTACGGCAGTCTTGGGTGCTGCAGTTGGTTTCCTCAGTCTCAGAAGTTTCATCCTTAGTTTACATATGACCGGGAGGTGGTCACTTACACAGTCGGCACTTGGGTAAGTTTTACAAAGAATGACTGCATTTCTGAAAAAGTACAATACAACAAAAGATTAACATATTTTACTGTAACCAAATACCCAATAATTGTATGCAGTACGAATTTGCTATACAGCGAATCATTAAATAACATATTTCAGTCGCAAATTCCAGTCAAAAAGGTAAAACTTATAATATATTGCAGAAAATGGAAAATCGCCAACCTTATCACCATTAATCAAAATCACCATATTAAATTATAAACAAGCGAGGAACAATATAGTGTGTCCATTTAATTGCCCAGTACAAGACAGTGTTTCTTGGTATTTGTCTTAGTTCTAAGATAAGGTAGTATTTACAATCCTCATCTTTGTTGTTATTTGTACGACGTTTCGACCGTTGTACTATTCGGCCTTCTTCAAGTGCTAGGAATTTCGAACTGAAGCCTTTATTACAATCACTGGTGTATATGAACTCTATTCCTTGCGTAGTTTTGCCTCTTTTGGAAGTCATGAGTTATCTCCCTCTAACTCTGTAAGTTACTTGTTCACTACTGCTATAGCCTGGTATTGAACTCACAACTCTTTGGGTCAAGTCCCAGGAACAAAGCAACGTCTATATCCACTGGGCCAAGTGTCCTTAACTAACAGGGTTAAAGGGAGATAACTCCTGACTTCTAAAAGATATAAAACTACGCAAGGAATGGAGTTAATGTACCCTAGTGGTTGTAAAGTGTTTGGTTCGAAATTTTTAGCACCTGAAGAAGACCTGAGCGAACAACGGCCGAAACGTCTTACAAATGGCAAGAAAGATGAGGACAATAGTCCGAATAATGTAAATACAGTGTTTCTTGTTATAATAAATTAGTTATATTGATAATGCAACGATCTTCTTCAACTGATGTTGCCCCTGACCGAAGCATGTTAAAAAATCTGCTTGATAACACGATCATCCTTCATAAATAGTGTAACCGAAAACGTTTTGTTGTCAGAGGAGCAGTCTATATAAAACATCTGACTTAGTATTAATCTCGTTTTAGTTAGCAACGGAAATGATGTGTTAAAATTTTGATTTTGATTTTTGAATAGAGAGACACCACGTCGAATACCAGCCACGTCCCCTTTGCGAGGGTCAGAATAAACGCTACAACCGTTTATGCATAGCTCTACTAAAAAAAAAAAAAAAAAAAAACTTTTCGAAAATGGTTAACGAGGAGGGTGGAAACGGTTGCTTTATTAAACACTACTGAAAATCTTTACACTCCCTTACCCACCGGCAAAGACAAAACTGTAAGAATGTTACAAAAACTAAATATATCAAATTTTCCTTGTCTGCCATATTCAACGAAACATGTTTGAAATAAAGATTTTTGCTCAAATATGTATAACTGATACAGAGAGAGAGAGAGAGAGAGAAAGAGAGAGAGAGGAGGGAGAGAGAGAATCACAGACATATTATAGATAGATAGATAGATAGATAGATAGATAGATAGATGTGTCTATCTATCTATTTAATCTAAATCTATCTATCTAATCTAATCTATCTATCAATCTAAATCTATCTATCTATCTAAATTATTTATAAATGGAACTTTGTCTGTGTGTGTGTGTGTATCCGTTACCTATAGACTCCGAAATAGCTGAACCGATTT
Organism: Ascarosepion bandense; assembly: GCA_037127315.1. Lineage (NCBI taxonomy): Eukaryota > Metazoa > Mollusca > Cephalopoda > Sepiida > Sepiidae > Ascarosepion > Ascarosepion bandense. The sequence goes on from JBBBDQ010000151.1 coordinate 8,126,744, forward strand.
TCTTGAAAATTTACACAGTTGTACTATGAGTGTATGCGAGTGTTCCTAGCTAGGTTTTGTGTCGAGGTACCCCCGATAAATATCGAAAATCGATAATCGAAAAATCGGGTTATAGAAGGAGTGGTCCGATTTTAATCAAATTTGATACACTCATAGACAAAGATATAAGAAACGATATTTAGAAGTTTCAAGGTTGCAGTTCTTACAATAGTGCAGAAGATTTGATATCGATACCAGGAAATCAAAATTTGACTTACATCCATTCATTTTTCTTTCAGTTTCACTTTAACTGGAAACAACTATTGCTCTTTAGTTTTTTCGTGCCAACGTCCAAAGAGTCTAAGCTCCAGGACCATAGATTAATTTTAAAGCTTTCATTACACCCGGGCAACGCCGGCCTATACTGCTAGTTTTACATATAAATTAAAATTATCACATTTGGAGGATTGCCTTTCCAACGGGTTATCAAACCCATCTTTTCAGCTCCATGCAACAGATGTTATGAAAACATTTTATTGTGACTGTAATTAAAAGTTGTTTAGAAAAAATGAAAGAGAGAAAATTTAGGGAAGAAGGTGGCAGACGCAGATTTAATGCGTATCTCACAGAAGATGGGAGAAAATAGGTCAGACGAAAGGCACAGGAGTTCAAGGTTAAAGTTGGTCTTAAAGAGAATCTTGTGTATAAATTTAAGTTCTAACCAGTAATAAGTAAACTTAGGTTAACAATTAACATAACAATTAAATTTGAAAGAAGGTAAACAAGATGGCAATTATAAAAGGAAAATGAATAGGATTTGCATTTACAAGTTATTTACTTTGAAAATTCAAATTTTATCAGTTTGATCAGTTCAATATTCAATCTAATATTACTATGATCCATTGGGATTTACCAAATGTTTTCCTCGGATTTATTAACCTCCCCATCTCTCTCTCTCTCTCTCTCTATATATATATATATATATATATATATATATATATATATATCACTCACTTTATGTTTGTCTATCTTTCTGAGATGAGGTAGTGTTTGCACTATTTACATTATTCGGCCTATTGTCCTCATCTTGGTTGCCATTTGTACGACCTTACTTACATTGTACGCTCCGGCCTTCTTCAGGAGCTAGGAATTATTACGATCACTGAGGTATATCATTCTTATTCATTTGCGGTTAGAGGACTACCAAGAGCGGCTTGACACAAGAACTGAAAATGATATACCTCAGGGATCGTTATAAAGGATTCGGTTCGAAACCTCTTGCACCCAAAGAAGGCCGGAGAATACAACAACCGAAACATCGTACAAATGACAACAAAGATCAGGTTTTAGTACATTGGGAATGTTAAGAAAATAAGAACGAAATATGTTTATTCCTTTTTCGAATTTTTACAAAAATTCTAAAACCGAGTTTAGCCGACGTACAATTCGCTGGCTGACAACGAATAGTCCGAATATAGTAAATGGTGTATATATATATATATATATAGCCAACAGCTCTGGTGAGGGAAGACATCAAGTCGGCATGAAACTCTTTATAGAGAGCAACTCTTCGTCCTAATCAACACGCTATCTACATCCCGATATCGAGCACTTTACGATAAAAATTCCTGCTTGCTAAAATATATTTTATTAGTAAAACCACTGAAAAAACTATCTTGGCGCTAAACATCACAATTAAACACTATGTATGTATGTATGTATGCATGTATGTATGTGAGTGTGTGTGTGGTAATAAATATACATATGGGTAGACACTCAAATATAAGCACAGTCCGAATAACTAACCATGAAGATCCGACATTAAATCAAAATAAAGAACAAAATATATATTTACTACTCACTTGGTTGCCAGGTTTAAAGCATATAGACCTCATCAGTCTTATGTGACGTTTAAGGATTGAAACCTGGCTACCAAGTGAGGTGATGGTGAATATTGCATTTTTTAATATATATATATATATATATATATATATATATATATATATATGGATTGTTATATATACTTAACAATCCATTTATATATATATATATGTGTGTGTGTGTGTGTGTGTGTGTGTGCAGAGGTTTCATTAACAATGAGAGACAGGCTGTGATGGTTAATTCATTTATGTAATATTTCATGTGATCTTAAGATTTTTTTTCATTTCAGTACATAAATTATATAAAAATTGTCCAAATACTTTTTTTTTTTAATCATCTCACCCCAAGCAAGGCATTCCACTGCCACTATTGCGCATGGGACTACATAGGGGAAGGTAAAGAGAAGGAGTGGTTAGACATAGGGAATGTCAGGAGGAATGAATGTTAGACATAGGGAATGTCAGGAGGAATGGGAGCAGGTTAGTGTGTTAGGTGTCTATTGACCTTACATTTAAACTCCTGGAGATTGTATCCGTCGGTGAAGCAATCGTGTGGAAGTGAATTCCACAGTCGGGAAGTGCGAGGAAAGAAACTGTTGGAGTAGAAGTTGCGGTTGCATTTTATCGGTTTCACTGTAAAAGGGTGGGATCTAATTGCTAATCTATTATCTTGTGCAAATTCGTACTTTGATTATGCGAACGCTTTTAGCTATACTTTTACCCATTTCTGGGAATTAATGTTATTTTACATGTAACAGAATGTATGTGGTGGTATATATAATGTGGAGTCGTGGTATGTGTTATGTACTAAACACGGTATGCATGTTGTTAGCGTGTTCGTAGCTGATGGTATTGAGTGTTGGGTTTTTTCGTGTTTATTAATAAGGCCTCCATTATTTTTAGTATTTTTTTCACGTGAATGATGCTAGTATATTTTTGTTGTCGACAACTATGTTCCCAAAAGGGTTTGGTAGTTTTCCGTGCGTGTTTAAATAAAATCGAACTGAGATCCATTCAGAGAGATGCTGCTTGAGTCTTTGAGTCCAACAATTAAAAAAATCAACTACAAACACGTTAACATAAGGTTACCGCATTCGGTACATAACACATACCAAAACTCTAAATCATACACAAAGTAACATACATTCTGTTACACGCAAAATAATCTTCATCATCGAAAATGGCTAAAAGAATAGCCGAAAGCGCTCGGATAAACAAAATATTTAGAAAATTTTTATATAATTTATGCTCTCAAAAAAAAAAAAAACACAATTCACATGAAAACTTACATAAAAATTTTAACCGCCACACTTTGTCGTTTTTAATGAAACCTGCATAAAAGAGAGATTGCTGCCCAAAATATACAATATGCTCTCACAACCTGATTGAGCACACTGGAAGAATTGTTTTTTGTAAAACAGTAGCTACTCAAGCATCTACGCATCGTTCATTCAGTAATGAATTTAACGCTCTCAGCTAGTGACGTATGTTTACATTGTATATAATACGCTAAAAGTCTGCCTTCATCTACCGAGCACCCATAGCTCAGAGGAAGAACCTCTGACTGATGTTAATTCGATCGGGTTTCAATCCTGGCTAAAAGCTATCGGATGTCTAACCGTACAGATGAAATGTAATACAGTGAAACATATCTGTCTGCAGATGACTATATATGTATATATATTAATGCATGTTTCGTTAAATAATATAGAGAAGTTTTGTCTATTTATTTTATGTATTTTTTTCATATTCTCTGATAAGTTTAATAGCATTATCATTACATGAAGAAAGAAAATTACAATACTGACACATAATTTTTAATAATCCAATCTGAGCTTTCTGCTTACATAAGCCATTTTCAAATATGTCAATTACATTATATATTTAAACACGGACAGACGATAATGACAAACTGTTTTTGTTTACATGGAAGATTTCCAAGCAACAACAAACTCGTGCATTTAAGATGTTGGAAGCGAATGGCACATCACAGCTCTTGACGTCACACATGACCAAGCGAGAGTGAAAACAAGAAATATTAAGTATGGGACGCCATTGGAATAAACCAATGGATTCTGTTATTAATTATAGGCATTTAAGGATATTTGTAGAGATTTCATAGTTTATCTTCTTCAGGTTAGGTTTCAACTGTTTTACGTATAAAGCTTCGAGAATTTTTAGTTTATTTTTATTGTTTTCATGTTTAAGTATAGTTGTGTTTTCAACTAGGGCTTTTCCGGAATTGTGTATGTGGCCAGGCATGTTGTTTTAAATACCTAAAAATGTTAGAATTATCGTATTAACTGATACTGATACATAATGTTTTAATAATCCAGTCTAAGTTTTCGGCTTACATAAGCCATTTTCAAGTAAAACAAATTACATTATATATAATAAACACGAACAAACCATAATAACAAACTGTTTTTGTTTACATGGAAGATTTCCAAGCAACAACAAACTTGTGCATTTAAGACGCTGGCAGCAAATGTCGCATCACAGCTCATGACGTCACACATGACTAAGTGAGAATGAAAACAAGAAATATTAAGTATGGGAAGCCATTGGAATAAACCAATGGATTGTGTTATTAATTATAGGCATTTACGGATATGTGTAGAGATTTCATAGTTTATTTTCTTCAGGTTAGGTTTCGACTGTTTTATGTATATAACTTCGAGAATTTTTAGTTTTTGTTTATTGTTTTCATGTTTAAGTATTTATTTTTCATGTATTTTTTCATGTAAGTATTTTTCATGTTTAAGTATTTTAAGTATTAAGTGTTTTCAACTAGGGTTTTTCCGGAATTGAGTATGTGGCCAGGCACGTTGTTTTAAATGCCTAAAAATGTTAGAATTATCGTTCAAGTGTAGTGTCAAGCGTCGTGAAAGCGAGTTTTTGCTGTGTCTAACATAACATAATATTGTGTAATTATTTAGTTTTTAGTCATAATAAAATTACACCAGTACGCAGTTGTATTAAAAAGTGTTCAATAAATTATATTGTATTCTTCATTTGTAGAGGAGTTACTACGCGACCTAGGTTTCTACCATATGGTGTCTTCAGGCGATTTGCAATAACTGATTTTACCGTTTTTTTAAATTTTTTTTATTTAAGAACACTCACGTAACGGTGATTTTTTAACGCTCACGTAATGGAGAATTTTTGAACCCCCAATTTGTAAAATTACAAGAAATTATAACGTTTTCATCCATGGCTGTATGAACGTAATAGGTATTTTATGGTATGGTTACACTTAGTCATAATTTCTGTTCTTTCATTCAATAATTCATTTTTGCTTGGGAACAGCATAATCGCTAACTTTTCTACCTGGCATAGTCTACATATTTTGCCACCGTTGTAAGGCTTGGCTATTTTCACTATACTGCAAGTTATGTCTGGGTCTTTTTCATATATTGATTTCATTTTCCAAACCTGGCTAGTCAATTTTGTACAAATTTAAAAGTTTTCTATTTTAAATGTAGACCTGTGGTTGAACCACCTAGTCTAATGAGGTAGTTAATAATGATGGTAATAAACGTTATTTTTTAAAAGAAAATTGATGAAATATGTCCTTTTTTTTATTTCTCTCTTTTTGTTTTCTCATCTTTCCTATCCTCTTTACCTCGTACGAAAAATTTTGCCAATAAAAGAAAATGAATTTTCATAAAATTTCTTTTCAAAAATAACGTTTATTACCATCATTACATTGTTTTTTCAATGTCAAAACAAAATGTACAATTTTGGAGTAGATTGTAGCTTGTACATGTTCTAAAGTATAACTTATAAGAAACTAGCAGTATGGTCCGGGGTTGCTCGAGTGTAATGAAAGCTTTAAAACTAATCCACGGTCCTGGAGCTCAGACTCAGCCTAATTAATATTTGTGTGAATTTTGGTGAGAATCGGATAAAAATTGTGGATTTGTATAAGGGACATACAGACAGATAAACAGACACACACACAAGCATCTTGCCTTTTATACATATATATATATATATATATATATATATATATATTATCGGTTTTCTGCATTATTGTAAGAACTGAAACCTTGAAACACTCTGTATATCGTTTCTTATGTCTTTGTTTATGAGTGTATCAAATTTGAGTAAAATCGGACCACTCCTTCTATAAACCGATTTTTTCAATAATCGATTATCGATAATTATCGAGGATACCACGACACCAAAACCTAGCTAAGAACACTCGCAGACGCTTATAGTACAACTGTGTAAATTTTCAAGAAAATCGGTTCAGCCGTTTCGGAGTCTATAGGTAACGGAAACACACACACACACACACACACAGAGTCAAAGTTCCATTTATAAATAAGTTTAGATATTCATTGCTCTATTTCTATATTAAGCACTGTTTTGAGTTAATGTTTTGAACGTTGTAAATACTTTCTTCGTTCCTTGCACACACACACACATATATATATAGATATATATGTCTGTGCGTGTATACTATTTATTCTTTGTCTAAATAAATTCACGTGTGTCTATTCAATATACCCTTTATTAACTTGTATTCAAAATAGGTTTGTGCAAAAGTAAAAAAAAACAGTACAAGAAGAACAAAAATCAACAAAATAAAGACATGCGCATCGTCAAGCGACTGCGACAGGTCCTCATAAATTCGCCCATTCATCAATTTTCCATTATTTGTTGTTGTTTCCCCCCACGACTTTCATCCTTTGCCCTGATCAATATTCGATTCATTCCGATCGCCATAGAAACGATGATGACAATGGCATTAAAAGTGCTAGTGAACCTGCCAATTAGTTGTAACAACTGCAGCCGATATTCCTCTCCTGTTGGTCACTCGCAATGTAGCTGTTTCTGTAAATATTTTATAACGAGACAGCGTAATAGAGGGCTGCATTTTGTGAAAGAAATTATCAAAAATGACGCTCTTCAAAAACGCTGATAGTGTGTCGTCATTGATGTTTTATTATCTAAATCATCAGAGGAATTCAGGTCATCCAGATCGACATCCTCTCTTCTGGATGACCAAATGAGGTTCGATCAGACCCTGATACGCCAGCCCATCTCACATACGTCTATTTCCGCTTGCTAGTTAAAGAAAGCGGGAAGAAAAGACGAAACTTAAACTACAAGAAAACTGAATCAGTAAAAAGAGGAGCTCAAATATTCTAATTACAAGTTGTGGATACTAAAATCCAACACGTTCAGAAATCGAAATACCTGAGAAGTGTTCTTGTAGCGGGTTAAGAAATTAATTAAAATCAACCCTCTTCTTCACTTTTACAAAAATTCTCAAATGACGTGTGAAATCCTGGTTTTCCCAAATAGAAAAAGGACTGACCATCTGTTTAACGAAAAAGTCGAAACCAGATTTCGGAAGTAGATGTTTGACCAATGGGAGCGACTTATAAAACTTGGAAGGACTTGGCGATTAAGTGTGAAATTCAAAAGGACTATATAAATGACGTCAGTCAAGAGTGACAGATGGGAGCCAAGAGACGAAACATCTAACATGTAACGGTAACTTCAAATCTACCTGTAGATAAGGTTAGGTCGTACCTTGTTCTCTTCCTCCTTATCTATTTCAACAATTACGACTAGAACATTTTGTACGAACTCTACCCTCAACCTGCTAATAATGTTTCTAACTGAACATTAACTTTTTTTTTTAATCATCTCACCCCAAGCAAGGCATTCCACTGCCACTATTGCGCATGGGGTTACATAGGAGAAGGTAAAGAGAAGGAGTGGTTAGACATAGGGAATGTTAGGAGGAAGGTGACAGATGAGTAAGGATAGCGAGGATGAGGGTTGGGCAGATGGGAAGAGTGTTTGATAGAATGGAAGCAGGTTAGTGTGTTAGGAGGTGTCTATTGACCTTACATTTAAACTCCTGGAGATTGTAGCCGTCGGGGAAGCAATCGTGTGGAAGAGAATTCCACAGTCGGGAAGTGCGAGGAAAGAAACTGTTGGAGTAGAAGTTACGGCTGCATTTTATCGGTTTCACTGTAAAAAGGTGGGATCTAGTTGCTAATCTAGTATCTCGTTCAAATACGTATTTAGGGGGCACTAGTGATCTAAGTTCATCGGAGCAGAATCCGTGAAAGTATTTATAGAAGAGACACAGGGAAGCCACGTCGCGCCGGTGGGAGAGAAACTGCAGGCGGTATCTATCACATTACAGCCAAGTCGGTATCTATCACATTACAGACCCTCCTCTGAACCTTATCGAGAAGCCCGAGGAGAACAGCAGAGGCACCCGACCAGATATGGCAGCAGTATTCAATGCACGGGCGGATGGTAGATTTATAAATGTGCAGGATAGATTTAGACGGAAAAAACTTTCGGGCCCTACACAGAGAACCGACTTTCATAGCAGCGGATTTAGCAATGGATTCGATATAGTCATTCCATTTGAGGTCCGCTGAAAGTGTGAAACCAAGGAGGCTTATGTTTTTCCTCCTTTTAATAAATTTCTATTTAACATTCAAAATGTATATTTTATTATTCCACTCTACTACACTAATCCACACATTCCAACTGACTACCAACCTTCTGATGATGAAAAAACTGATGATGATTATAACTCTGCATAAATCCTGTAAGCTGTAGGGAGTTCGGCTAAGTCTGACACAAGGCCGAATTAAAGAAAAATTAACCAGCTCCCTACGCCACATCGGTGACTCCCGACGTACAAAGAACACCCACCCCTACGCTACATTCTAACAGGGGACCAAAATACGATAGGGAGAAGCAAAGGCGTATTGGCATGGTCAAGGATGCATTCCAAAAGCTGAGAAAAGTGTTAAAAGACAGAAAAGTTTCGCTGGAAACAAAGAAAACTATTGGATTGTGATGTGATGTCTGTCCTTTAGTATAACATCGAATACTGGATAATTTCATCAAAGGCGAGGGAAAGACTTCAAGCAACCGAAATATCGTTCTACAGAAAGATGATGAGGATACCATGGACGGAAAATGTGAGCAACAATAAGATTTAGAGAGGATTGCCACGAGAAGAAAACTGATCCTTAACATCAGAAAATGTTAGCCGAAGTTTTTGGGGCATGTCATGAGGAAAGTAAAAAGGGCAGCCCAAAATGACAAATACAGGTAGGGTATACCAGAATCAAGCAGGTACAAAAATTTAAATACCTGGGAAGCGTTATAACAGAAGACGGAAAGTGCGACACAGAGATCCGACGGCGAATTGGCATGGCGAAGGAAGCATTCCAGAAGTTGAATAAGGTATTAAGAAACAGGACAATTTCTCTAGAAACTATGAAGAGAGTACTGGATTGCTACGTGCTGGCCGTCCTTTTATATGGCAGTGAATGCTAGACAATACCATCAAAGATGAACGAAAAACTTGAAGCAACGGAAATGTGGCTCTACAGAAGGATGCTGCGAATATCATGGATCGAGCATGTGAGCAATGATGAGGTCTTGGAAATGATGGAAACAAAAAGGAAATTAATAGTGAGCATCAGGAAGAGACAGCTGAAGTTCCTGGGACACGCAATAAGGAAAGAGGGCCTGGAGAATCTGATACTAACAGGCCAGATAGAGGGAAAAAAGAGACAGGAGAAAGCAACGGATAACATTTGAAGGACCTAATCAGGTGGATGACGGAACGAGGATTGCATGGTGTAACAGAAGAAGTGCTCAGAGCCGCCACCAGGGATAGGGAAACGTGGAAAGCCATGATCGCCTACGTCCTGAAAAGACAAGGCACATAGAAGAAGAAGAAGAAGAAGAAGAAGAAGAAGAAGAAGAATGAGGAAAGAGTACATGAAGAACAAGATGCTCACGGGAGGGATATAAGGGTGAGAGACAAGGAAAGCAACATATGACATACTTGATGAACTTGAGCAGAGGGATTGTGATGCAGGGATTGTGTGGGATGACAGGAGACTGGGCATTAAGAGCAACAAGGAATAGGAAGATGTGGAGGGCCGTTATCACCTACGTCCTGAACGGACACAGCACATAGAAGAAGAAATAAATACAAGACATGCCTGTGTAACTAATCAATATTGAGAAACGGTAGATTCATACCTAATCAGAATTTTATAAACAAATAAGAAATTATAAAGCGGGTATAAAGTGGGGGATCAATTCTCTATTATCATCATTGTGTAAACAGATCCCTCACTTTGTAGTCACGCTAGTTTCTATGCATTTATATTGTAAAATTATGGGCGTAAGCAAAAGAATGGCATAGCAGGGGTTGAGAGGGGTAACAAGAAAAAGGGTGTTAAGAGCTACTAGAGGTAGGAAGATGTGGATTGTCAAAGGCCATGATCGCCTACGTCCTGAAGGGACACGGCATATAGGAGAAGAAGCAAATCTAAAAGACTTGTTCGCGTAGCTAATCAGTATTGAGAAGAGGTGGATTCATACCTAATCAGAATTTGATAAACAAATAAGAAATTATTATGTAGATTTAAAGTGAGGGATCAATTCTCTATTATGATCAATATATAAACTGATCTCTCACATTGCGGCCATGCTAGTTTCTGTACATTTATATTCTAGATTTATGTGCTTGAGCAAAGGGATAGCTGAACAGAGTTTGGAAAGCGGTAACAGGAGAAAGGGTGTTAAGAGCTTCAAGGGATAGGAAGATGTGGAGGGCCATGTTCTCCTACGTCCTGAACAGACACAGTACATAGAAGAAGAAATAAATCTAAAAGACATGCCTACGTAGCTAATCAGTATTGAGAAGATTTGGAATTTGATAAAAAACAAAAAATTATGTGGATATAAAGTGGGGGATCAATTCTCTATTACAATCAATGTATAAACCGTTCCCTCACTTTGTGGCCATGTTAATTTCTATATATTTATGTTCTTGATTTATGGGCTTGAGCAAATGAATGGAGGTTTTAGGGGTGGTAATAATAGAAAGGGTGTTACGAGCTACTAGGGATAGGTAGATGTGGAGGGCTATGATTTCCTACGTTATGAAGAGACACGGCAAATCGAAGAAGATTTGGCGGCTATGAATGTTTATATGTTTCACTGATGACATCACTAATCAATGGGCTTCAAACGTTGATCAATTCCGCTTTTTGTTTCAGCAACCAGTTTAATTTTGCGCCTAAACAAAATCTTTTTACGCAAAGATATGAAAAGATAAGCAAGACAAAGCGAAATTTAACAAAGCGTTTATGTAATTCAGCCATAAAAATGAGACTTAACTAAAAGATAATGCTTGCTAATACTTAACTATTGCCCTCGTCAATTCTTCATTGTCTAGATGTATGCGATTTAAGGCAGGATTTAATGGCTGTCGAAATAAACAGAACAAAAGACCGAAGGTGATGAAGTGGTAACGATTTCGTGATTAAAGACAACATTTACCCTGGATCTACTAAGCAAATAAACGTATTGAGGAGGAAGGGTTAATCGCTTTGTCAGCAGCCGTCGATGAATGAGAATTTGTTGTGCAAAGTTCGAAGATAGTGCTATTTCATTAATTATTCATTCATACATATCTATCTATCTATCTATCTATCTATCTATCTATCTATCTATCTATCTATCTATCAATGTGTATGTGTGTGTGTGTGTTTAAGCCAGTTTTTATATTACCATGTTTGTTTCTATCTATCTATCTATCTATCTATCTATCTATCTATCTATCTATCTATCTAATTTGGTTCATATCTATCTATCTATCTATCTATCTATCTATCTATCTATCTATCTATCTAATTTGGTTCATATCTATCTATCTATCTATCTATCTATCTAGCTAGCTAGCTAGCTAGCTAGCTATCTATCTATCTATCTATATATGTGTATGTGTGTGTGTGTGTGTGTGTGTTTAAGCCAGTTCTTATATTACCGTGTTTCTATCTATCTATCTATCTATCTATCTATCTATCTATCTATCTATCTATATATATATATATCTGACGTTCGTATCTTAGCATGCTCGTACATATTTATCGAATCCTGTTCATATGTCTTAATCTGATCATATCTATCTATCTATCTATCTATCTATCTATCTATCTATCTATCTATCTATTCATTTAAGAAAATACGCTCAGTGTCTCCTGCTTATTATTCCTTTCGAGATTCTTAGGCCGGTACGATGTGTACTTTCCCTTCTGTCATAATCCAAAGACCGGTTCCAAATCTATCCACCCCAACTAAATGCCTTGTAAACAAATATGTGTTATCAAATAACGCCAATCTTTGCGGATAGATTTACGAGGATAAGAAAATATGAACTGCGTGCTTTGACCCCGTGGTTTAATTTGGTTGCCGGTTGCATTAATTACTAAGGATTAAACAGGAATTTGCCTTAAGCGGTGACAATCTAAAGTGTACCTAAATTAAAAGAAGGGGAAGAACAAAGTGAAAATGGAGAATGGAGGTAATTGTTATGGTACCCTATCTGTAGGAATGGACTCTTCCTTCGTTAATAAATAATAAACTGACCTGAATTTTGAGGACGGCAGCTGTGAAGGCAGTCAAGAGACAGTCGTAAGCAGTCCAGATGCAGCGTAACTATACCGTTCGGACTAACACTTCTATCTGCTGAATACTAAAACTTTGCCTTGTATATATGTTCTGTCATTTTAATACACTGTTTGAACCTACCTTCTTGTTTCCGTGTCTTACTTCCGCGACCAAACAGGCCAAAACGGTAAATTTTCGTTTTAGGTACCGACGGCTTTTCCCCCTTCAAATTTATCCAAAATAGAATTATTTCTGTGCAAATGTATATGCTGAACTCAAATCAACAATTAGTTATTGAAGAAACTTACCTTTTTTCTTTGAAAGTTCATAAAAAAAAACGAACTATATCTCGCACTTTTTCTCTCCCGTAACTCTCACGTAGTCATGTAATCAACTGCAGAATGACGTTCTACAAGGGCAGAATTTTTTGTCGAATTTTGCCTGATTTTTTTCCTTTACTGAAACTTCCGGCTATGTACTTCCTGTTTTGAGAGTAACAAGTGTAGAAATACAATAGCGCATTACTTTAATTTCCGGAAGTACATCGCCGGAAGTATCAGTAAATGAAGAAAAATCTGCCAAAATTCGTTCAAATGCGCAGTACGTCATTCTGCAGTTAATTACATGTCTTCGTGAGATCTACGGGAGATAAAAAGTGCAAGATATACTTCGTTTTTTATGGACATTTAGATTTTAAAAAATGTAAGTTTCTTCAATAACTAACACTTGATTTGAGTTCAGTATATACATTTGCACAGAAATAATGCTATTTTGGATAAATTTGAAGGGGAAAAGCGACGGAACTTACAACGAAAATTTACCGCCAAAACAACTTGGTGACAAAGTTTTGCCACTACAGTAATGTACCGTGTTATTAGGACAGGTGTGTGTAATTTATGATCTAAATAACTTTCAGCCGGTAGCTTTAATGCTCAGTATTTCTGAGCGACTGAAGACCTCGTTGTTGGTAGGTCCTGCCTTTTGATGCCGAGCAAAAAGCTGAACACTAGCCAAAGACAAACAAAACATTCAGAAAATCAACTTTTACCAATCGACTGTTTTAATATTTGCTTTGTCTTCTGTGACCACAGTATTGCATACATTAAAAGAGAGACGCCAAATGGTCGGCCAATTAGCCTATCAAGTCAAGCAAGCGTGTCTCCTCACGACTATTCTGTTTCTAGATTCTCTGGCCGATATGATGCGATCGTTTCATACCCCACACACCGCCATAATCTAACGACCTGTTTTCAATCCCCCCACTCTCAAAATGGCGACCTAATAGAGATGTGTCACTGGCATCGCCTTATTATGCGATAATATATTTTTTTAAATTTTTCTGTAATTGTTTTATGCTTTGTAATTTGGTGAAGCGACTGTCTATTCTTGTTCGGAATATCGAAATACTGGACAAAAATTATTCAGGTGTGATAAGAAACCTTTTTTTATTAATGTTTTTTTTTTTTTTGCGTTCAGGTAGGATGATCTGTGGGTGAATCATGTGTTCAAGAAAATGGTTAAAAAGGCCAGGATTTTTATGGTTTTAGCTCGTGTCGATTCCCTTTAGAGTATGATTAATCTTACCGCGAATGAATGATAATCCCCACCCACCAAAAGGGAAAAAATATCGAACAAATACAATTAAATTAGATCGATTTTAAGGCGGGTTCGTCCGAGCTTCGTTATATTGTTGGGCATGAAAGCGTTAATCACTGTCAAGCTTCAACCCTATTCCACCTTTTTTTTTAAACGAACAAAGTAACTATTTATATTGTACGAATTGTTGTTCTTATCTTTGTCGACATATTCAAGAATTTACAATATATTCACGGTCGTTGTACGTTTCGGCTTTCTTCCAATGACTGGAATTTGTCTATAATTCTGAGATTAGATTTTGTAAATTTTTAATATATTGTAAATAAGATGTGCTTTGTAGTAGAGTGTATATCGGCTTGCAACAAGAAATCGGGGAGCCGATTTCGAGTTCCAGTTGAATTCCTTGCATTCACTTACGCACAAATACCCTTGGGAAAGGTATTAATCCGTCTCTTTCCTCCAGTTATGGCTTGAAGAACAGGACACATTAGGTTCTATAGCCTTGGGCGGCAACCAGTCTACCGCAGAAAATAATGGCAATCTACTGCGGGATAATCTTCTTCACAGTCAGTCATGTCTCTTTCGAGACATGATCGTCCAGCGTGTATCACGTATGGCATTAAACTGACTGACTGAAATATTTACATTATTCGGAACGTTTTCCTCAGCTTTGTTTCCATATTAATGATGTTTCCGCCGTTTTACGCTCAGGCCTTCTTCAGAATCTGTCTATATTTTTTGAGATGACGTATTTCAATTATGTACACTATTTACATTATTTGCATAGTTGTCCTCATTTTGTTGTTATATTCACGATGATTCGATCGTTGTACGCAACGTCCTTCTTCAGGTGATTAGAATTTTGATCCGAGCTCTTTATTTCGTTCACTGGGATAGATTGTTCTCGTTCCATGATGATTGCGGTGGCTGTACAATCTTTGTCCTTGGCCGGATTGTACATTCTCGGGCTCTCCACGTTAAAACCGACCATATGTCATATTCCGTCTCAGTAGGGAGACCATCGTAAATACCTAAATACCTAGATACCTAAATACCTAAATACCTAGATACCTAGATACTTAATACCTAAATACCTAGATACCTAAATACCTAGATACCTAAATACCTAAATACCTAGATACCTAAATACCTAGATACCTAAATACCTAAATACCTAGATACCTAAATACCTAAATACCAAGATACCTAGATACCTAAATATCTAAATACCTAAATACCAAGATACCTAGATACCTAAATACCTAAATACCTAGATACCTAGATACTTAATACCTAGATACCTAAATACCTAGATACCTAAATACCTAAATACCTAGATACCTAAATACCTAAATACCTAGATACCTAAATACCTAGATACCTAAATACCTAAATACCTAGATACCTAAATACCTAAATACCAAGATACCTAGATACCTAAATATCTAAATACCTAAATACCAAGATACCTAGATACCTAAATACCTAAATACCTAAATACCTAAATACCTAGATACCTAAATACCTAGATACCTAAATACCTAAATACCTAGATACCTAAATACCTAAATACCAAGATACCTAGATACCTAAATACCTAAATACCTAGATACCTAAATACCTAGATACCTAAATACCTAAATACCTAAATACCAAGATACCTAGATACCTAAATATCTAAATACCTAAATACCAAGATACCTAGATACCTAAATACCTAAATACCTAGATACCTAAATACCTAGATACCTAAATACCTAAATACCTAAATACCAAGATACCTAGATACCTAAATATCTAAATATCTAAATACCTAAATACCTAAATACCTAGATACCTAAATACCTAAATACCTAGATACCTAGATACCTAAATACCTAAATAACTAAATACCTAAATACCTAAATACCAAGATACCTAAATACCTAAATACATAAATACATAGATACCTAAATACCTAAATAACTAAATATCTAAATACCTAAAGACCTACTTAGCCTGAATTTTGACTCCGGCTCATTTTCTATTTTCTATACTGTTAATGATTAGTTCAGGGGATCAATGCAGTTGCCACCCACCAAACTCCCTTTAATTTGCTCGATGTTAACGATGTGCCAAAGACTCTCCTCAGATCACAAGCAAATATATATGCAGAAGATACCGAGTTTTATAAGAACATCATAAAAAATACTGACAGCCAGAACCAGCCCGGTGATATATTTTCTGGCCTTGCTAGGTTATCTCAGTCGGGAGAAGAAACTGGCTTCTAATATTTAACACCTTCAAATTCAAGTCAGTAAGGTCTCACCATCACCGAGCAGGACCCCTAAAATGTGTCCTGTCCTTGCTCTGTGACTGGGACCTTTTTGGGGAGACTCAGGGTCACACTAAAAAATAAGTGAAACTCGTACATGCGATCTATCGCTAAAACTCTGAGTAAGTCGTAGGCTCCCTGTATCGCTCTGGACTCGATCGGAATCCTCTTAACAGAAGCCACCATTATAAAGGCCAGATCAGACATAAAATTGGTTAATGATGCCGAATCTATGCTGGAGCTATCCATTTACACTCTTTCAAGGTACACCCACAAGTCCGCAAGGAGGTTTTTGAACCAGGTTTTGACCTGGTTCACAAATCTCTTTGCGGAATTGTGGGTAATTAATCGAGTTCCACACTCCAAAACCTTCTCCACAGACGGAAACTTTGCTAGCCACTTCCTACTTCTGCTATATTTGCCATATGCCTTAACGTACTGATATCTATCTATCCGATTTGTCCGTATCTATCTATCTATCTATCTATCTATCTATCTATCTATCTATCTATCTACTAGTAGTATAGTCCGGCGTTGCTCGGGTGAAATAAAAGCTTTAAAACTAATCCATGGTCTTGGAGCCCAGACTCAGCCTAAAGAAAAACCTAGTTGACTGATCTGGAGTACCCTCACCCGACTTCACAATTAGAACTGAGTCTAAACTGTACGACCTATATATTACCCCGACAGTAGTATCCCGAGTAATTTCAAAACATGACCCCCCCCCATAAGGCGAGCGGTGGTGATGGAATCCCGGTGATAGTCCTTAAGAGGTGGGCTCCTGAACTCTCCCCTTTCCTCTCTAAACTGTATAACTACTGCCTTTCTGCTCCCTGTTTTCCTGCATGCTGGAAGTTCTCTTCGGTCGTTCCTGTATTTAAGAACTGTGGTGAACCCTCGGACCCATGCAACTCTCGCTCTATCAGTCTTCTACCAATTTCCGGGAAAGTCTTCGAGGCCATAATTAATGCTGAAATAGTTCAAATAGTTCTTACTGCCCACAAACTCTGCACTGACAGGCAGTATGGCTTCCGCTTTGCCAGGTCCACGGCTGACATGCTAACAACCGTTACGGAGTACATGCTCCAGGCCCTTGATGAGTCAGGCGAGGCACGTGCTGTTGCTCAGGACATCTCCAAGGCTTTTGATAAGGTTTGGCAGTCCGGCCTTCTGTGCAAGCTACGGGGTTACGGTATTACAGGACGCTTGCTTGATCTAATCCAATCTTTTTTAAACAACCGCAAATTGAAGGTCGTTTTGAATGGGCATGCCTCTTCATCCTACAGCACAAATGCTGGTGTCCCTCAGGGCTCTATCCTGGGCTCGACGCTCTTCCTTAATTTCATCAATGACCTCCCAGATGAGATCAAGTGCCAAGTAGGCATCTACGCAGATGACACCACAATTTACTCCCGCATAAGTAAGAAACCCGTCGTGGCTGACAAACATAATCTCGGTGCTGAGCTTGAACGGGATCTACACTCTGTGGTGAATTGGGGCAAGAAGTGGCTTGTCAATTTCAATGCGTCTAAGACCAAGCTGTTGTCTGTCAATCATTACAGGCAATCTCTCCTGCCTCCCATAAGCATGGACCAAACGAGTTTCACTGAGAGCAATACACTGCGCCTCCTCGGCCTTACCCTCTCTTCTGATCTCAAATGGAACCACTACATCGAGTCCATAGCTAAATCCACTGCTAAGAAGGTTGGGTCACTGTGTCGGGCCAGCATGTTTTCTCACCTGAATCCATCCTGCATACATACAAATCAACCATTCGTCCGTGCATAGAATACTGCTGCCATATATGGTCAGGCGCCCCTGCCGTTCATCTCGGTGTTCTCGACAGGCTCGAAAGGAGAATCAGTAATGTGATAGGTACCGACTTGGCGGCTCGACTACAGCCACTTCCCCACCGACGAAATGTGGCCTCCATTTGTCTGTTCTATAAATACTTTCATGGCTTCTGCTCGAACGAACTTAAGTCACTGGTGTCTCCACAACAGGTGTTTACTTGTGAACCAGATTGGCAACTGGGTCCCACCCATTCACATTTAGATTAACCAAATGCAGACAACAATTCTACTCCTGCAGCTTCTTCTTTCGCACTTCCTGCCTGTGGAACTCGCTTCCATATTCTTGCTTTCCTGATGGCTACAACCTCCAGGAATTTAAATGCAATGTCAATACTCATCTATTAACCACTTGACTCTAGTTCTTTCCCCATCCCGTATATCCTTTCCTTTCTCTCCACCTTTGAAACTGTCATCACACATGTATTCCCATCCTTCTATTGCCCCTTTCTAACTGGTTCGTCTTCCTCTTCACTCTCTTCTAATTAATCTTTTTACACTTATGTAACCTCCCTGCACATCAGTGGCATTACCGCCTTGCTCGAGGTGATACGATTAAAAAAACACTCGCAGACGCCTATAGTACAACTGCTTAAATTTTCAAAAAATCGGTTCAGCCGTTTCGGAGTCTATAGGTAATGGAAACACACACAGACACGCAAACACAGACAAAGTTCCATTTATAAATAAGTTTAGATGTATGTCATTTGTTCGTATTTATCTCGTTAGCTAGCTAGTTAACTCATTCACGTCATATCTATCTGCAAGGTGAGATGGGTAAATTATCTCCATTTTATATATTTAATTTCGCGGATACACGTAGCTTATTCTTGAATTTGTCGACTGTACAATATCATAGGGTTAGTTGGACACCCTCTGTTAGAAAAAGCGTACCTTGACTCGATTCACTGGCAGAAACTCCTTTATCTCATCCCCACATCCAAGCTTACGTAGGTCATCCATCTAGACACTGATCGGGCTCGACATAGCTTAACTTCTGGGATTGCACGGGAAATTACGTTTCAAAGGAATATGACCGTAAGATGTTTATACTACCTGCGCATCCGCTTACAGCACCTGTTATCCCGATGCGGTCCCATTGTACTTACCAGGCGCGACGTTGCTTAAATTCAGTGATCGTTCGAGAACGGATAGACAACCAGGAAGCGTTGCTGAAAATGATAAATAAGAGAAACAAATGTAAAAAACTTAGTTGAGCGCCATACGTGATACGAGCTTGGGCGATCATGTCTAGAAAGTAATCCTAACTGATTAGGCAGATTTTCTCGCAGTAGGCTGTTATTTTGTTATACGGCAGATTGGTTGCCAACCAAGGCTACAGAACCCAATCTTTCCTGTTATTCACCTCAAAGCTGGAGAGAGAAGAGATGGATTCATACTGACCGTAAATGAATGCAACGAATTCAACTGGAATTCGAACTCCGATTTCTCATTCCGAGCCGATATCCATTTGTCTCACAAGGCACTCAGGGAATTTTTTCCATCACCTGACCGTGAACTATAACCAATCCTAATGAGTGGACGTTCCCAGAAGAAGATCCCGTGCTTTGAGCGCATTTTAGGCCGCAGACTTGCAACTAGCCTCAAACCGAACTCGGACATGCAAACCATTGCTGATGATGCAGGCAAAATAGTCGGTGTCTTGTACAGCTCCATCAATAACCAGACTCCTCCTGCTATCCTCTACGTTTACAAGAGCCAGATCAGGATGAAAATGGATGACAGATGCTATACATTGGTAGCAGCTTCACGTTCTTCATCTTTCCATCCTCGATAGATATTCAAAAGCGTCTCCACGTCTATGTAGTTGACAAACAATTTTCTATCCTACAACACCCCTTATCACAGCGAAATGTCGCATGTCTCTCTCTGCTCTATCTCTTTTTCATGGAATCTGCACAGACGAACAAATTTCCTTACTTCCACCAGTTCTGAACTTTTTCTTCTATGTGCCTTGTCCTTGCAGGACGTAGACGATCATGGATTTTCACGTCTCTCTATCACTGGTGGCTCCTAGCACGCTTTCTCCTGTTAGAGCACGTAACCCCCGTTCTGTCATCCACCTGCTTGGCCCTTCAAATATGTTATCCACTGCTTTCCTCTGTCTCTTTTTCCTCTCTATCTGACCTGTTAGTATCAGGTTCTCCAAGCTCTCCTTCCTCATTGCATGTTCCAGGAACTTCAGCTCTCTCTTCCTGATCATCATCATCATCATCATCATCATTTATCCATCACACCCAATGATACATAGGACAACTTTTTGTTGCTGTTTCTGTAACAAACTGTTTTTTACGGGGCAGGGTTGTTAGCCCTGCACCCAACCCCCAAACCTGGAGGACCGGTGGACCATTCTTGGTCCTTACGTTTACAGCAGCTGGTATTCCCAAATGGTCACTCTTTTAAGTACTGACCAGGCTCGATGTTGCTTAACTTCGGTGATCGGAGAACCGGTGCATTCAACACGATATAGCCGTAGACGGCTCTTCCTGATGCTCAGTATTAATTTCCTTTTCGTTTACATCATTTGTAAAACCTCATCATTGCTCACATGCTAGGTCCATGATATCCACAGCATCCTTCTGTCGAACAGCATTTCAGTTGTTTCAAGTTTTTTTTTCATCTTCGATGATATGTCCAGCATTGTCTGCCATAGCAATCCAATATTCTCTTCTTTGTTTCTAGCGAAGTTTTCCTGTCTCTTAATACTCTGGTCATCTTCTGCAACGCGTCTTTGCCATGCCAATTCGCCTTCGGATCTCTGTATAGCACTTTCCGTCTTCTGTTAGAAAGAAACATCTTGTGCCGCAAATTGTAGCGAACAACCCTCACTCCTTTCGTATTCCATTGACGTGATAAAAACTCCATCGGCGTCTTCCCGCGAGTCGCTCCTCTGTGAAACCGACTCTCAAGTGTGTAGTTTCAAGACTATGATTAACCACAATCTTCCACACATATCCACATAACCTGTGTCCATTACTCTGCAACCCTATAACTCGAGTGAGTCATAGGCTTTGTACAGAGGGATCAGCCTCTTCTTCATGCGCTGTGTCCTTTCAGGTCGTATCCTATCACGAACTTCTACTTGACTCTATCTTTTATATTGTCGCTCTCAATAATTTTCCCTCTCGGTATCTCTCCCAAACCCTGCTCCGCCATCCATTTGCTCAGGCCTATCAAGTAAGTCTCGCACTGCTTTCTTCTGTCTTTCTTTCCTTCCTTCTATCTGTCCAGTGAGTATTAGATTCTCCAGGCCCTTCTTCCTCCTTACGTATCCAAGGAACCTCAGCTGTCTCTTTCTGATGTTAAGTATGAATTTTCTTCTAGTTTGCATCCTTTCCAACACCTCGCTGTTGCCTTGTGTTCAGTTCATGCTATCCTCAGCATCCTTCTGTAGAACCACATTTTTGCTGCTTTGAGCCTCTCCATCTTTGAAGAGATCGTCCAACATTCACTGCCATACAGAAGAACAGATGCCACATAGCAATACAGCACTCTTTTCTTTGTTTCTGATGTGGATCCGATAGTGGGGCCACGAAAGAATAAGTCAGACAACGGATAATAGGTTTAACATATTGTATTTAACAAGGAAAAATATAACTACAAGAGTGGCAGTAAGTCACGCCTACCTGGCGGGCTGCTTCCGTAATTACAGTATATACAGTATATAGTTGACCTTCACACTTAAGGCAACATGTGGCACAAGGTCATTTTTGTGTGGGTCTTCCGGGCCATATATCCCGGCCAAAAATATCTGTCTAGTGTTCCCCAGTCGTGACTCTACCCTTCGGCGGAGCCAAGACTGGGTTAGTGCTCTTGGTTTCGGAACTACTGTATTTACTAGTCTTCCCACGCAAGGCCGGATGTGACACATGGTCATTTTAAAGTGGGTATTCCCGGCCATATAGCCGGGCCAAAAAAATGTCTGTTTATTTTTACCGAGTCGTGGTTCTACCCTTCGGCGGAACCACGATTGGGTTTGTGCTCTCTGCCCGAAGGCAGAGAACTGACAGTGTCATAGTAACAGCGGCAAATGCCGACTGGAACTACTGTATTTACTAGCCTTCCCACGCAAGGCCGGATGTGACACATGGTCATTTAATGTGGGTATTCCCGGCCATATAGCCGAGCCAAAAAATATGTCTGTCTATTTTTACCGAGTCGTGGTTCTACCCTTCGGCGGAACCACGACTGGGTTTGTGCTCTCTGCTCGGAAGCAGAGAACTGAGAGTGTCATAGTAACAGTGGCAAATGCCGACTGGAACTACTGTATTTACTAGCCTTCCCACGCAAGGCCGGATGTGACACATGGTCATTTTAATGTGGGAATTCCCGGCCATATAGCCGGGCCAAAAATATGTCTGTCTATTTTTTACCGAGTCGTGGTTCTACCCTTCGGCGGAACCACGACTGAAACAGTTTCGCTCGGAAGCAGAGAACTGAGAGTGTCATAGTAACAGTGGCAAATGCCGACTGGAACTACTGTATTTACTATACTTTCCCACGCAAGGCCGGATGTACACACGGTCATTTTAATGTGGGAATTCCCGCCATATAGCCGGGCCAAAAATATGTCTGTCTATTTTTACTTATCGGCCCCACCCTTCGGCGGAACCACGACTGGGTTTGTGCTCTCTGCTCGGAAGCAGAGAACCGAGAGTGTCATAAAAATGCGGCAAATGCCGACTGGAACTACTGTATTTACCAGCCTTCCCACGCAAGGCCGGATGTACATGGTCATTTTAATGTAAATTCCCGGCCACATAGCCGGGCCAAAATATGTCTGTCTATTTTACCGAGTCGTGGTTCTACCCTTCGGCGGAACCACGACTGGGTTGCCCCCGTTCGGAAGCAGAGAACTGAGAGTGTCATAGTAACAGTGGCAAATGCCGACTGGAACTACTGTATTTACTAGCCTTCCCACGCAAGGCCGGATGTGACACATGGTCATTTTAATGTGGGACTCCCGGCTACATAGCTGGGCTAAAATATGTCTGTCTATTTTTACCGAGTCGTGGTTCTACCCTTCGGCGGAACCACGACTGGGTTTGTGCTCTCTGCTCGTGCAGAGAACTGAGAGTGTCATAGCAACAGTGGCAAATGCCGACTGGAACTACTGTATTTACTAGCCTTCCCACGCAAGGCCGGGATGTGACACATGGTCATTTTAATAAATTCCCGGCCATATAGCCGGGCCAAAAATATGTCTGTCTATTTTTACCGAGTCGTGGTTCTACCCTTCGGCGGAACCACATCGTTTGTGCTCTCCTGCTCGGAAGCAGAGAACTGAGAGTGTCACAGTAACAGTGGCAAATGCCGACTGGAATCCAATGTATTTACTAGCCTTCCCCACGCAAGGCCGGATGTTAGGCCATTACCGCCCACGGGGAATTCGGCCATATAGCTAAAAATATGTCTGTCTATTTTTACCGAGTCGTGGTTCTACCTTTATGGAACCACGACTGGGTTTGTGCTCTCTGCTCGGAAGCAGAGAACTGAGAGTGTCATAGTAACAGTGGCAAATGCCGACTGGAACTACTGTATTTACTAGTCTTCCACGCAAGGCCGGATGTGAGTTATGTCATTTTTTTAATGTGAAATTCCCGTCATAGCCGGGCCAAAAATAGCCCGGTTCATAATGAGTCGTGGTTCTACTCTTCGGCGGAACCACGACTGGGTTTGTGCCTCTGCTGAAGCAGTGAACTGACAGTGTCATAGTAACAGCGGCAAATGCCGGCTGGAACTACTGTATTTACTAGCCTTCCCACGCAAGGCCGGATGTGACACATGGTCATTTTAATGTGGGTATTCCCGGCCATATAGCCGGGCCAAAAATATGTCTGTCTATTTTTACCGAGTCGTGGTTCTACCCTTCGGCGGAACCACGACTGGGTTTGTGCTCTCTGCCCGAAGGCAGAGAACTGACAGTGTCATAGTAACAGCGGCAAATGCCGACTGGAACTACTGTATTTACTAGCCTTCCCACGCAAGGCTGGATGTGACACATGGTCATTTTATAGTGGGTATTCCCGGCCATATAGCCGGGCCAAAAATATGTCTGTCTATTTTTACCGAGTCGTGGTTCTACCCTTCGGCGGAACCACGACTGGGTTTGTGCTCTCTGCTCGGAAGCAGAGAGTGCCCCCTGCCCAAAGGCAGAGAACTGACAGTGTCATAGTAACAGCGGCAAATGCCGGCTGGAACTACTGCCTTGAGAGTATAAACCTTATGGTTTAAATAATGACTGGAAGAGTCCTTAAGTATCAGTGGGTACGCGCCCACAACAGTTTCCAATGAGATTTTCCTGTTTTTCAGTAATTCTGGTTAGCTTTTGAAATGCATACTTGGCCATGCCAATTCGCCTTTGGATCTCAGTGTCGCACTTTCAATCCTCTGTCACAAGGTTTTCCAGTTATTTAAATTTATTACTGTAAAACAATAAAACTTCTTCAAAGAAATTCAGCATGTACGGAGAAGACATGAGAAATTCCTGGACAGAAGGTAAAACCAGAAAAAAGTTAAGAGATTAACCCGAGCAAGCAGATAAAAAAAAATGAATTGCTAAATTTTAAATAAAACATTTTATAAATTCAGGCAGGCATGAGACCGTAATAGTTGAAGAAGGGGAGATAAAAACAATAAGAATTATGATAGTAGCTAGAACAATTTTTGTAAATTTTAAAAATACTTCGCTTCAGAAATTTATACTTTAAAGATTTTTTAGAATAAAATTGACGTAATTAATTCTTACGGCAAGCGTTATTCTTTGTTAACCAATATCTCGAGTATTCTGGATTTATTTTTTATCGGCCTATGAATCGTTTTAATCTGTCACGTAAAAATCTAAGTTAAGATTTAAATTTTTTTCGATAATTTCTCTAAACTTCGGATTTGTACGTGTTTGAATTTTTCTTTAGACATTATCATCCTTTTCATTATTGTTGCTATTATTATTATTATTATTATTATTATTATTATTATTAAAATGTTTTATAACAGACTTTTGTGTATTCTTTGATCTGATTTTCCCGCCAATTTCATTAATTCCGCGTTGTGATTTTGATCGTCCATTTTTGTATAAGGATTAATTTCGTTCAAATATTATTGTTTTTTGTTTTTTTTAACTGCGATAGAATAAGCGGGAAGATTATAATTTCTCCGTAATTGGTCTTTATTGATTTTAGCCGTACTTGTGTATCAGAAAAAAAAAATAAGGAAAGAAGCATCAGTTTCATTGCTTTGTATTCTTGTTTAAACCAAAAGACATTAATGAAGGCAGGCTGTCCCAAAATGAATCGACCGAAAATATAAACTCTAGGTCTTTCCTGCTTGTTCATTTGATTTAAAAAAAGGAAAAAAATTCGTGTTTCTGGGTTTCGATTCGAAACCAAATTCAATGAATCGAGAGAAAAGTTGAACTGTTCATAATATTTTTTTGAACTTTTAGACTGAAAGACAAGGAGATGGGCGTTAGCATTTAGAATTTCTCTGTCACGCGAACAAATTAATTAACCAATAATTATATCCACGAAAAATATTAAAACAAACAGACATATACATACATATATTTATATAAAGTAGATTTCTTGAAATTTGGTAAGGTAAATTCCGATAGAGACAGGCTCTAAAGAGAACTCACTTTTAAAATTTATTGCTAAATTTAACAGAGTATTATAATCAGGAAACAAAAATTTAGATATTTTTACAAATTCATCGGATTTATAAAAATATCTAAATTATGTTTCCTGAGTATATATATATATATATATATATATATATATATATATATATATATTATGATCGTAGTTCAGACATCTTTAATCACTACAAAAAACTTGAATCATTCAGAACTTAATTGTTCTTCTTCGGGTGAAGCTCTACTTAGTATTGAGCACTTTTTCTATAAAAGTACAAACAATGAACAGTAGTTTTTTAATCTATCTGCTTTTCCACTTTCTTAATATATATATATATATATATATATAGAGAGAGAGAGAGAGAGAGATAGATAGATAGATAGATAGATAGATAGATAGATAGATAGATAGATAGAAATAGAATAATTAAAGAACAGGAAGGAAAAGTAAACATGCTTATACATGTGTATACATTATTTAGCTACAATTTTGAACGGAAATGTTGTCAGTCACAAAAAGCTAACGTTACCGACATAAAGTAACACTTAATTCCTCGACAGTTTAAATAACCATGTCAAAATGAGAAGTCAATTTTAATTTCATTGTTGCTTCATTTAAACTTGAATTCATCAATCGCACCCTGTATATCTGTTAAAATGAAATGTCACTGTTTTTATTTTCCTTAATTTAGACGACAAATTGTTCATCGCACCATACGCATCGCTCATTCAGTAATGAATTAGAGCACTCTAACTACTGTCGTATAATACATCATACGCTAAAAGTCTGCCTCCTTCTACCGAGCTGAGATACATCAAAACAGATCTGTCTTCGGATGACTATTTACGCTCTCACACCCTGATTGAGCACTGTGGAAGAATGGTAGACTTTGGAAAAACAGTAGTTTACTTTAGCATCTACGCATCATTCATTCAGTAATGAATTAGAACACTCTAACTACTGGCGTATGATACATCATGCGCTAAAAGTTTGCTTCCTTCAACCGAGCGCCCATAGAATCACTGATTGACGCCAATACTCTCGGGTTTCAATTCTGGATAAAAAGCAAACGGATATCTAACCATACTGATGAACTGTGATACAGCGAAACTGATCTGTCCGCTGATGACTATATAGATGTATTTGACTTTTTCAAAGACGTCAAATTAATCCCAATAAATATTGAAACAGAAAATGAAATCGTTGAAAACGAATGTAGGGACATTTGAATGTATTCAGAATTTAGCATCTGAAGATATTTTTGAGTAATTTTGGCAGATATATATATACCAAAATTGCTCAAAATTCAAAATTATATTAATTAGGATCGTGTCTTTGGGACTTTCCTTCCTGCTTTTCCTTGTGGAAAGAAGTATATATATATATATATATATATATATATATACAATACAAGAAATCTAGAAGTGAGCCACCACCTACCGTGGTTTCACACAACCTTCTCGCCGGGTTACAAGACGGTTTAAATTACTGTCATGTTAGCATTGTTTTCGGATGTTTAGTCTGTTATTATTAGTGTTGCCTTACTGTGATTAAGTTCATTATATATATATACTTTTTTATCATAATTAAATTAGACCAGTTGTTTCAAAAATGTTAAATATATTTATATTGTAGAATTTTTTAATATGTTTCATTTGGAAATGAGTTTTTTTGGAACTTAGGTTTCAACATTTCGGTATTATTAGCTAAATCATAATAACTGATTTTCCGTTTTTCAAGCGTACAAACAGGAATTTTTACGAATGCGCAACTGGAATTTTTCAACACCAGAAAATTTTCAAAATTAGGTCGGAATTGCCTAAGGACCTTAAAACACTTTCATCCAGGTTTTTAAGAACATAATAAGTATCTGTAAGTGGGATTAAATTTGGATATTAATTCCTATCTTTTATTCGGAATTTTCTTTTTTCTCCTGGAAACAACATAATGGCTAAACAGGGAACAACCTGTTCAATAGACATGGGTGGAGTGTGAACCGGGCGATAGATAGATCTATCTACTCCAATTGAAAAAAAAACAAAGTGAGAAGATTGGAAAAGAGAAAGCCTGAAACCACATCCTAAGCAGGGAACAAGGGATGAACCTCTTAACCTGTTCAATAAACATGGGTGGAGTGTGAACCGGGAGATAGATAGATCTATCTACTCCAATTGAAAAAAAAAACAAAGTGAGAAGATTGGAAAAGAGAAAGCCGGAAACCATCTCCTAAACAGGGAACAAGGGATGAACCTCTTAACCTGTTCAATAGATGGTTTGGCCATTTTCTTAGTATACTCCAAGTTATATAAGGTTCTTTTCTATTTTTCACTTTTCATTTTTAGACGGAATATTTTAGTAATTTGCCTTTATTTATTTTTGCTTTTTGTATTTATTTATTTATTTATTTATTAAAGTAATGGATTTTTATGAATCTGAAATATTTTTTATCATTTTAAATGTTACTTTAATTTATTTTTGTTCACCAGCCTGTATGTTATTTATTACATGTCGACCGGCCTAACCACAATCTTTCGGATTAACAATAAATGAAAATTCCATTCCTCTTTTATATATATATATAAAAGTCTGCCTTCTTCCAACGAACGCACATAGCCCAGAGGTAAAATCGCTGACTGACGCCAATTCGGTCGGGTTTCAATCCTAAGTTAAAAAGCAATCGGTATCTAACCGTAATGATGAGCGGTGATACAGCGAAACAGATCTGTCTGCGGATGACAATATATATATATATATATATAGAGAGAGAGAGAGAAGAAAGATGCTGATATTGAAATCAGTCAGCTGATAAAAATGAATCCCATTACTTGTACATATTTCGTTTCTGAACATATATTGTTAAATATTACAGATAATGAATTTCTATTATGCTTAATCATGTGCTGTACTAAAGATCATAATTTTGCTTAAATTTCAGGTGAAAAAAATTATCCCACATTTACATATTTTTTTTTTTTTTTTTTGCTGGTTCTAAGCTTTCGGCTCACATGAGCCATCTTCAGAGAGATTACAGGGACGGTAATATAAAGACAATCACCCTCAAAGACGATATTATCTTGTGTTGACATAAAACCTTGCTATGCGACGATAACAGCAACCGAATAGCAGACGCAGTTCGTAAATTTATAATGCGGTTCTATAACGGCACACCGCATGAGAGATCGAAATGTTAACAGAGCCGTATGACTAAATGTAATGTAATGCGTTGTAACTAGATTGAAATGTGATTTTATTGAGTGTGGGTTGCTTTGATTTAATGTATATGGCCTCAAATACTTGAAATTAAAGCCAAAATACGATGTTTAGGCTCATGATTAAACATAATAGACATTCATTGTCTGTTATATCTAAAAATATATGTTTAGAATATTATCTGCTGGCTCGATACATTATATATATATATATATATATAAAATGACAAATTTACATTTATACTCGTGTCGAAAAACCCTCCGCGGATCTACGCGGAAGGAAAAATGGTTATAAAAAAGAAAGAGCTAAGCATCAGTAAAAAGGATTCGGACCGAGTCAGGACGTAACCCGAAGAAAAAAACCCGAGATGAGCAATCAACTAAGAAAAAAGTGCTCAATACTTAGGTAGAGTAGAATAAATAAAGTATACCCAGCGAGCCAACAAACCTACCAAGGTTTCACCTAAGCGGATCGTTAGAGAAAACTGGTCATATATATATATGAGAGAGTGAGAGAGAGAGATTAATAGATTTTTAAATTGTTAACCCGTCAGCTATTTATGACTTAATTGTTAATAAGATTTCTTTAATATTTAGGATTGAAGATGAATAGAAATACACACTGTTTAACAAGTATACGAGGCGTCTACCCAGATGCAAATAATCATAAAAATAACGTTTAACAATAAAAATATATGTAGGGTGAATAAATTACAAATGTACTCGTTTTATCATAATATATATATATATATATATATATATATATATATATATGTGTATTTAGGTAGCATTTTTCATTAATGCATGTTTTATTAAATAATATAGACAAGTTTTGTCTATTTTATTTAATTGTTTTTCATATTCTCTGATAAGCTTAATAGCATTATCATTAAATGAAGAAAGAAAATTGATACATATTTTTTTAATGATCAAATCTAGTAATAATATTTATATTGGTCACTCCACAGACTCGCTTTCACCACGCTTAACATTACACTTGAACGATAATTCTAACATTTTTAGGCATCTAAAACAACATGTCTGGCAACATACACAATTCCGGAAAACCCTAGTTGAAAACACAACTCTACTTAAACATGAAAACAATACACAAAACATAAAAATTCTTGAAGCTATATACAAAAACAGTGGAAACCTGACCTAAACAAGATAAATTATGAAATCTCTACAAATATCCTTAAATGCCAATAATTAATAACAGAAGCCATTGATTTATTCCAGTGACTACCCATACTTAATATTTCTTGTTTTCATTCTCACTTGATCATGTCTGACGTTATGAGCTGTGATGCGATATTTGTTTCCAGCGTCTTAAATGCACAAGTTTGTTGCTTGGAAATCTTCCATGTAGAGAAAAACAGTTTGTCATTATAGTTTATCTGTGAATTGGTAAAATATATAATGTAATTTGTTTTACTTGAAAATGGCTTATGTAGAGCTGAAAGCTTAGATTGGATTATTAAAATCTATGTAACAATATTGTAATTTTCTGTCTTCATTTAATGATAATGCTGTTAAGCTTATCAGAGAATATGAAAAAATGATTTACATAAAATAAATGGACAGCACTAGTCTATATTATAATGAAACATGCATTAATATCTAACTTATATATATATATATATATATATATATATATATATATATATATATATATATATGAATTGTTATGAACATTATTTTTACCGATACTCGTATTTTAGTAGATATTCTGTTTTTAATTAAACAGTATTTTTATATTTATATCTACCGGCCTGATTATTTACGATAAATTTTTATTACGAAAATGTATGCTACCCAGCAGGATTCGAACCTGTGACCCCTATTACATAGGGAAATTTATCGTAAATAATCAGGCCGGTAGATATAAATATAAAAATACTGTTTAATTAAAAACAGAATATCTACTAAAATACGAGTATCGGTAAAAATAATGTTCATAATAATTCATTACAAATTGTCGGTTGCTTATCACCAAGTTTCGTTAAAATTCGTCAATTTCCGTAACATGTTTACATATGTATGTACGTATGTATGTATGTATGTATAGGAGAGAATGGATAACCCGTCAAGATGGACAGGATAATCTAAAAGTTTTATCTAATTAATAATGAAATTAGATAAAAATAAAGAGCTCAATGGATATTATCAAGAGAAATATAAAATATTGAAAGAAAACTCAACACATAATTAAACGGTTATATATCCAAAATTTATTTCATCAATGCATTTTTTCAAAACATTACTCTTTTTTAAATATCTTTTTCAAAAAAGTAAAAACAATATTTTTTTAAAAAAATCTTTATAAAGAAAAACATTTATAAAGGGAAAATATTATACAGAAAATTAAATACAATAATCCAGATAATGATGAAAAAGCCAGTTCACTAAAAAATCACAATATGTTTAACATTTCAAAAAGAAAGTCAATTTTCAACAGATTTAAATATGGAAAAAGAAATTAAGTGGGAAAAAATTAAAAAAATTAACAAAAAATTACGAATATGTCGAAATAACTGGAATTGTTTTAAAATTATATTAATATTACAATTCTGATAATTTCAATTTATTCATTTAAAAATCACTCCATTTTGATGGTTCAAAAGTTGGCATTTATCAAAAATTTTAATTTTTCTTTCATTTAAGCATAGGTTACATCTGTTTTTAAATCTAATAGATATTTGAGATTTACCAACTATCATCCATTCGATTTGCGAAGATAGTCCTCTATCTTTTGATTTCCAGAAATATTTTAGGTACCACCAAAAATTGCTAAAAATCAGCATAAAATAGCATAGTATAAATAAAAAAAAGCCCCCAAACTTAATAAAACAAACTTTATCCATCAAAATGTTTATGCTATTATTAAGAGGAAAGCTCAAAGTAATTTTTAATTATTTTTTCCAATTTTCTTAATACCTTCTAACATATTCGAACTTTTATCAGAAAATTATGTTTTGATTTGAGTTAGCGGTTAAACAAACGTTACGACTGTCTTATAATGGAAAACGTAATGGTTGCATTAATGGAGGATGTGCGTTGTAGTACAGTAGATATCGGCTCGGAACGAGAACCCGGGGAGCCGCGTTCGAATTCCTGCTGAATCCATTGTATTCACTTACGCGCAAATACCCTTAGGAAAGGTATTAATCCGTCTCTTCCTTCCAGTTATGGGTTAAATAGCAGGACAGATTGGGTTCTATAGCCTTAGTCGGCAACCAGTCTACCGCAGAAAGCAATGGCAACCTACTGCGGGATAATCTTCTGCCCAGTCAGTCATGTCTCTTTCGAGACATGATCGCCCAAGCGTGTTTCACGTATGGCACTTAACTGACTGCATCATCCACTTATTTTTCGGTGACAAACACATTAATTTGGAAATTCTCACAAAAATCAAATAATTGTAGAATTTTAATGAAAATTTCAAAAATGAATAAAATGTTTGAAATTATTATTTTTTAAATATCTTGGTAAAAATATTCTTTAAAAATCTGTTAATGCCCTCCACGTAAATCCATGAAATTTTAATAAATTTTAATTGACTGCAAAATAGTTTTTTGTTAGTTGAACGCAGGATTCATTAGGGAATATAAATCATCTATTCTTTTTATTTTAAATTTGACAACACTATCCGAAAATCTGCTCCGAACAGTAAAATAAAAAATACAATAAAAATGTGATATAATTTAATTTGATAAACTTTTAATTGCTGGAATAAAATATTTAAGGACATTATAAGTCTGAAGAAAAAAAAATTCGATTACTAATAAAATACTAAAAAATTGTTTCCATTTCTTTTATTATAATAATTCATAAAGTTTTAAAAATATTTTAAATTTTTTTTAAAGAACTGTTGCCTCTAGAAATTTTAGGTTAAAAATTGATAATTATATTGCCTATCGAAAACTGAAGAGTTTAATACAAATCGTTATAGAGGAAAATTTTTTAAATGTTTTAAAGAACGAGCTCCTTCTTTCGCCCGTTTTGTAGGTAAACTTTTGTTGTTTTTCCTGTGACCTGCTTTATTATTGATAATAATGCCAATGAATACTTTTGAAAAGTATTGGCCGAAAGGTTCCTCAGTTTCACACAATGACGTCAATATCTTGAAAGCAATTTGTTGTTTCTGTGGGTACAAATCTTCTAGAGTTTTTAGGTTAAAAATTGATAATTATATTGCCTATCGAAAACTGAAAATCGTTATAGAGAAATATTTTAAAAATCTTTTAAAGAACTGTTGTCTCTAGAGTTTTTAGGTTGAAAATTGATAATTATATTGCCTATCAAAAACTGAAAAGTTAAATAAAAATCGTTATAGAGAAATATTTTTAAAAGAATTTAAACTTTTCGGTGCATTTGATATTTTTTGTGTGATAATTTCTATTCTATAACAGAAAAGCATGTGTTCTAGAACTGAGAGAAGTTGCGTTATGGTTCTCTTGTGTGCTTTTTAGTATCAGGACATATGGTTTTCTTTCATGCGCATTGCTCGTTCAGCTTTTCATTAACGATTTTTGAAAGCTGTTTGCCTTAAGATTCATCAGACGAGCATGTGCAGGCAGAAAGAGCTATTTATTTGCTCCTTACAACAACTGGAGGGTCTGTGAGAGTTATAATTTTCTATTTTATCACTATTATGGCGCTGTGTATTTACAGCCTCTTACATATTAATTATTTTGATTAAAATTTACATTCAGACGAGCTCCTTCTTTCGCCCGTTTTGTAAGTAAACTTTTGTTGTTTTTCCTGTGACCTGCTTTATTATTGATAATAATGCCAATGAATACCTTTGAAAAGTGTTGGCCGAAAGGTTCCTCAGGTTCACACAATGACATCAATATCTTGAAAGCAATTTGTTGTTTCTGTGGGTACAAATCTTTGTTTATATATATATATATATATATATATATATATATATACTAGCAGTATAGCCCGGCGTTACTCGGGTATAATGAAAGCTTTAAAATTAATCTATGGTCTTGGAGCTCAGATTCTTTGGACGTTGGTAGGAAAGACTATAAACCAACAGTTTTTTCCAGTTAAAGCGAAACCGTAGACTGAAAAAAAATTAATGAATGTAAGTCAAATTTTGATTTCCTGGTATCGATATCAAATAAGTTTTTTCGTCGTAAACTGAATTTTGAAGGCTAAATAAATCCTCTGAGTAAATGGTATCATGGCTGAGACTAAGAACTACAATTATACCTACTTAGAACCAAACCTGAAGCAAAAACTAAAATAAAAGGGCTGAAAAAATACAGACATACAGGCTGATAAACAGACGCACACACAGACACACACACAGACAAAGTTCCATTTATAAATAAGTTTATATATATATATATATATATATATATATCTTAAAGGATGCTAAAATTAAAATCAATCAGTTAAGGAAAAAATTTATTCATATATATAATTTGTTCACGCAATTTTATATATATATATATATATATATATATATATATATCGAATAAAGGAATAGAGTTGTATATATATATATATATATATATATATATATATATATATTGCACACATGTAGATCCAAATATCATTTATTAATTTTGGAAGCCTTATGTTTGAAATTATTTTAGCCAGCACTTTGTAAGCAAAGAGGCAACTAGATTTATTTGGAGATATGTGAGATCCATTTTTTCATTTTTATTTTCCGCTGGATCATTTAACCACTTTATTTATTTACGCATTTAATTTAATCGTAAATTTATTTATTTTCTTAATTATACGTATTTATAACAACTGTAATTTTAAACGTGTTCCAACATTATCTCTTTGAATTTTTTGCTATTTAGTCTAATATAATTATAATTGTGCCAATGATGAACGGTTGACCGGAAGGCAGTGTAGGTCTTAATATTATAAAAAAAAAGAGCATAAAATTATGTTTATTCAGATATGTATTTTTGTTCTGCGGTATGAAGTCATTATTCCGACATATATATATTATAAAATTAATTTTATAATTAAACGATAATCCATTAAAATTTTATGTTCAAACAGGTAAATAAAAAATATGACGGTTAATTCAAATATCATATATATATATATATACTAGCAGTATAGCCCGGCGTTGCGCGAGTGTAATGAAAGATTTAAAACCAATCCATGGTCCTGGAGGTCAGACTCAGGCTCATGACATTTGGTGAGAATCGGATAAAAATTGTGGATTTGTATAAAGGACACACAGACAGATAAGCAGACACACACACAAACATCTTGCCTTTTATATATATTATCGATTTTCTGCACCATTGTAAGAACTGCAACCTTGAAACTTCTGAATATCGTTTCTTATGTCTTTGTCTATGAGTGTATCACATTTGAATAAAATCGGACCACTCCTTCTATAAACCGATTTTTTCGATTTTCGATATTTATCGGGAGTACCTCGACACAAAACCTAGCTAAGAACACTCGCAGATGTTTATAGTTCAACTGTGTAAATTTTTAAAAAAATCGGTTCAGCCGTTTCGGAGTTTATAGGTAACGGACACACACACACACAGACACATAGACACACACACAGACACATAGACACACACAAAGTTCCATTTATAAATAAGTTTAGATTTATATATATATATATATATGTGTGTGTGTGTGTGTGTGTGTGTGTGTGTGTGTGTGTGTGTGTGGAATTGTAATTAATGGGCGTTTTTTTTGCAGAGCAGTTTATTCAATAAATATAGTGTTTAATAAATAAATGGAGCGTCTATTCAAATGCGAGTATCCACTCGAAATAACTTTTAAGTAATAAAAATGTCTAATTAATAAATAACAAATGCATTCGTTTCTTTATCTATATATGTGAACTGTGAGTCAACCGATCAACGCAGAACCAAGGTTGACGTGTAGGAAACTTCGTCTAGAGTTAATTTATTATTTTTTCCAATCAGCTGTTCGGAAACTAAAGTCGTACGTCACTGCTACGAATTATTAGTCAAACAACCAAGGCAAAAGCAAATGTTGAATGGTAGGAAATTGCATCTAGAATTATTTCATCATCTCGTCTGTCCAACAGCACGTTGTTTATGATTTTACCGTTTAATTGAGAAAACCTACAAAAAGCAAAGTTTAGTTGCTCTTTAGTTTTCTTTTTTTTTTTCTGAAAACTGAAACGCAACTTTTCACTGTCTACAGCCATTTTTAACCCAACTTTTTGTATCGCATTCTTACAAATGATAAATGACTGCTCTTACCTGTCAACCTGTAACCAAAAAATAAAGCGATTACAAGAAAATGAGAAATCAACAAAAAAAAATAAAAAAAAATAAAAATAAATAAATCAGAAATACTTTTACAAGAGTTCTTGGTTTGTGTCTGGTGGAATATGAAAAGTATCGTCTATTACGAGCGGTGGAACTTGGAAATACTATCATTGCAGATGTTTATTGCAAACAACGTTGTCGGGTAATCGAAGCGTTACGTTGAATGTGTTCTGCTTTGTTATCAGCTAAATTTATTCTCTCCGCCTCCCCACTTCAAAAACATTTTCTGGAAAACAAACGCAAAAAAAAAATAAGATCGTAACAATGGGGAATTCTTCCCCGTGCAGCATCAGTCAGTTAAGTGCCATACGTGATACACGCTTGGGCGATCATGTCTCGAAAGAGACATGACTGACTGAGCAGAAGATTATCCCTCAGTAGGTGGCCATTGCTTTCTGCGGTAGACTGGTTACCAGCCAAGGCTATAGAACCCAGTCTGTCCTGTTATTTAACCCATAACTGGAAGGAATAGACGGATTAATACCTTTCCCGATGGTATTTGCGCGTAAGTGAATGCAACGAATTCAACAGAAATTCGAACTCGGCTCCCTGATTTCTCGTTCCAAGCCGATATCCACTGCACCACAACCAAATATTTCAGTTTTTTGAATCGTTAGAATGTTTTTTTTAAGTGTCAAGTCATTCAGAAACAAGAAAAAAAAGTAAAACAAACATTCTTGGGGTGAATTACTTTAAACGCGGAGTTTAAAACGGGATCTTTACTTATTTTCATTGTCAG
This sequence comes from Ascarosepion bandense, assembly GCA_037127315.1. Classification (NCBI taxonomy): domain Eukaryota; kingdom Metazoa; phylum Mollusca; class Cephalopoda; order Sepiida; family Sepiidae; genus Ascarosepion; species Ascarosepion bandense. The sequence continues at coordinate 8,163,737 of JBBBDQ010000151.1, forward strand.
AAGTAATTATTTTCTGTACCAGGTTGGCAGCTAGGTCTCATCATTTTACAGTTGAAATAGCTAGCTTTAAACGTTCTATGCTAACAGTTTCTTCAAAATGTTAAATGCGATGTCAATCGTTATTTTTTCTCTTCCTAATTCCCATTCCAGGTAACGACCTCAGTAGATACACAAAGATAGAAAAAGGCGTAAGACAAGGCTGTGTCTTTTCACCGGATTTGTTCAACCTATACGGCGAGAATATTTTGAGGACCCTAGATGACACACCAGGATTTATTATTGGAGGCCACAACCTGAACAACATAAGATACGCGGACGATACAGTACTGATTGCGGACACGGAAAGGAAACTGCAAGATCTCATACAGAAAGTAGCAGTGGAGAGTGACAAGATGGGACTACAAATAAACTTTAAGAAAACTGAGTGCATGGTCATCAGCAAAAGATACAACCCAAAATGCCAAATACAGGTGGGGGATAACAGAATCAAACAAGTCCAAGAATTTAAGTACCTAGGAAGTGTTCTAACAGGAGATGGAAAGTGCGACACGGAGATCCGAAGGCGAATTGGCATGGCAAAGGACGCGTTCCAGAAGATGAGCAAAATACTAACACACAGGAAGATCTCAATAGAAACGAAGAAAAGAGTGCTAGACTGCTACGTGATGTCAGTTCTTCAGTACGGCTGTGAATGCTGGACAATATCATCGAAAATGAGGACAAAACTGGAAGCGGCCGAAATGTGGTTCTACAGAAGGATGCTACGGATATCGTGGACTGAGCATACAAGCAACGACGAAGTGTTAGAAAGAATGGCAACAAAAGGAAATTGATGCTGAGCATCAGGAAGAGACAACTGAAGTTCCTGGGACATGCAATGAGGAAGGACAGCCTGGAGAACCTGATACTGACTGGTCAGATAGAAGGAAGGAGAGACAGAGGAAGGCAGCGGATAACATATTTGCAGGGCCTGATCAGGTGGATGACGGAACGGGGGTTGCCAGGAGCAACAGGAGCAAACATACTAAGAGCCACAAGGGATAGGGAGACGTGGAGATCCATGATCGCCTACGTCCTGAAGGGACAGGGCACATAGAAGAAGAAGAATTCCCATTCTTTTATTTCTCCCTTCTTGTTAACGTTTTTTTTTCTATTTCTTATACTCCTTCATTTTCAGTAACACATTCTGTCTTAGTAGCTTTATTGCCTTGCTTGGGGTGAAAGGATTGAAAAAAGTAACTATGATCGACTGATAAAAGAAAGATTGACAGCAACATCTCATCATTTTACAGTTCAATGCTAACAGTTTCTTCTCTTGAAACTCTCACCTGTGAAACGTTATTCCGGGTTCGTGCTTCCCAGTCTTTAAAAAAAATTATTTGATAGTTATCTTCTATCTTCTTTACAGTTGTTTTTAGTGCTTTCTCTTAACTAATGTGTTTTTATGATGTTCATATTGTTTTACACTCGGAATCACTTGCGTCTTAGGGGCTTTATTATCTCAATTGCGGTGAAATTATCACAGAAAGATATATATATATTTATAATTTATGTAAAGTTTGTGTCGATGATGTAAGTTAGGACCTAACTTGAATAATTCCATTGCAAACTAGTAAGTCAAATGCTTATTATTTTATTAAAATCAGCTATAATTTCTAAATTGAAAATATTTTCACGTATATATATATATATATATATATATATATATATAATCTGTTCTTTTAATTAAAATTAATATAGTTTACATTGCGACACGAAAATGTCTATGTTTTGAGATTTGTACCTCGTCATCAGGCAATGTTAAATCATTGTTGTGAAAATGATTTTCATTTGAATATAAGAAACAATACATTTGTTAATGGATATGGGAAGACAGAAAAACTTATGCGTGTGCTTAATTTAAGTAATCAGAATAGAGATTTACTTTAAATGCTTATCATTTTATTAAAATCAGCTATAATTTCCTTGAAAATCTCTGTGTATAATTACACAAATGGACGTCTATTTCAAATGCGAGAATCAACTATATTAATGTTAAAAGTAATAAAAATGTCGGATAAAAATAAATCAATTAATTCTTTTGGATACAAATCAAAATTCAAATTTGTTAGATTTTCCAAATCGTCAGTTGAATATCAGCACTAGTTACATTGCTTTATACAGTGCTTAATTTCCTGTAATCTTTAGCTAAATGCTGAGTTATCGCGCTTCGGACAAGTAATGAATTTATTTCAATAACTAACCAATTATAAAATTATAAGTCCAGGTAAAGAGAACCAACAGTTTTACAATTCAGAGTTCTCTGGCAATAACTTTTTTTTATAAAAGTGTTCAATGCAACAAATATTGTAGAGGGTAATATAATCATATAATTAAATTTGTTTTTTTAAATAAAAATACCTTGCGACACGGAAATTTTAATGCTTCGCAAGTTCTATCTCGTCATCAGGCAATGTTGGATCATTGTTGTGAAAATGATTTTCATTTAAATATAAAAAACAATACGTTTGTTATTTATAGATATGGGAAGACACCAGATTTGAATCTATGTAGGATATTTACACTCTAAATAACAGAGTTAAAACTTAACCTGTATAAAATGTTAAGTTAATCCCAATTGATTAAAATGTAACATTTCTAAAAGAATTCTAAAATTGATTGAAATGTTTTTTAACGGCATAGCTGCTCCTTTCTTCGTCATGCCGAAATTCATTTTTCTTGTGAGCTTTAAAGTAATAAAAATATGATATATGTTGATCTGCTTTCACAATTGAATACATGGTAGATGATACTCAGCTTTTATATTTTGATTTGATTTGTTTGTTTAATGGTCTGTCAACTGCTTATGGGTCATTTAATTGTCTTGCGAGATTCGAAGTCATAAAAATGTGATATATGCAGTTCTGCTTTTACAATTGAATACATTTTCATGTGCATATATATATATAATTTGTTCTTTTATTTAAAATTAATATAGTTTACATTGCGACACGAAAATTTCTGTTTTGAGATTTCTACCTCGTCATCAGAAAAAATTATGTGTTTAATTTAAGTAATCAGAATAGAGATTCACTTTAAATTAAAAAAAAAATTATACTTCTGGGGAATATATGATTTCTTCCTTCACTCTTAGGCTTACGGTCATATCACGTTGAATACATCGGTTCTCGCTCGATCAGCGAAGTTAAGCAACGTTGAGCCTGGTCAGTACTTAGATGGGTGACCGTTTGGGAATACCAGCTGCTGTAAGCGTTTAGTGACGGATGTGCGTTGTGGTGCAATGGATATCGGCTCGGAAGGAGAAATCGGTGAGCCGAGTTCGAATTCCAGTTGACTACTCTGCATTCACTTAAGCACTGGTACCCTTGGGAAAGGTATTAATCTGTCCCTCCCTTCCAGTTATGGGTAGGAATTGGAGCCCTTGCCCTTAAAAACAAATCCCAATGAATCTTGATACTCGAAAAGAAAAAAGTATTACTAGACACAACAACTTATATAAAAACAACAATAAATTGTTGAAAAGGAAAAAGGTATTACCAGCAATAAATAAATAAAATTTAGTTGGCAATAAATGACCCGCCGAGATTGATATGCCACAAAACAACCAATCTTAAAGGCCAAAGTGTCAACTTATTTTAACCTTTGTCTACACCCTATTTCCGTTGATTTATCCATTATTGTTACAAAACATATATTGCGTATATCTAGAGAGCATTTTTTCATGTTTCATTAAATAATATAGACAAGTTTTGTCTATTTTATGTAAATTATTTTCATATCGTCTGATAAGCTTAATAGCATTATCAATGAAAGAAGAAAGAATATCACAATATTGATACATATTTCTTAATAATCCAGTCTAAGCTCTCGGCTTAAATAAGCTATTATCAAAGATGGTAATTATATTACAATATATTAAACAGTTAATGGACGAACAATTATGATAGTCTGTTTTTGTTTACATGAAAGATTTTCAAAGCGACGACAAACACGTGCTTTCCATACTTAATACTTCTCGCCTTCACTTTTGCGTAGTCATGTGTGACGTCATGAGCAGTGGTGCGATTGTCGCTGTTAGCATCCCGTACGGAACAGAAATTTCTATTTTTTCGAGATTTCTATCCCGCCATCAGGCAATGTTGCATGTTGGTTGTGAAAACGGTTTGTCTAAAAACGATTTGTATAAAGAATTGTATTTATTTCTTCATCTCTTTGTTTTCTAAGAGAAGAGGTCAAAATATGGAGAAAGCTGAAAGGGATATTTTTGGGTACACGAATGTATACATCAAAGGATCTAGTGAAAATAATTAAAAAAAAAAGAAAGAAAAAGAAAATTCGGTTAAAAGTAGGTTGACATTTTGACGTTTAGGGATGAAAATGGAAATATGTATTCCCTAAAAATAGAAAATACTGGCCAAATTTCAAAGTGAATCTTTATTCTGATTGGTTAAAAGAAACACACACATAAATTTCATATCTTTCCCACATACATAACCGATTGTTTTTGTATTTAAACAATAAATCGTTTTCACAACCGACATTCAACATTGCCTGATGACGAGATAGAAATCTCGAAACATAGAAATTTCCGTGTGGCAATGTACCTTAAATTCATAATTATAATATTATATAATATTTATTGTATTGAGCACTTAAAAAGTTAATGCCAGAGAACTCAAAATCGTAAAACCTTGGGTCCTCTTTACCTGGATATATATATATATATATATATATATATATATATATATATATATCCAAGTACGACGATCCATAGTGTGAAACCGCGGTAGGTTTTGGCTCGCTTGAGATTTTTTGTGTGTCTTTGCTCTACTTTTGTATATATTTTGTACTTTGTATCGAGCACTTTTTCTTGTGGTTGGTTCCGTTTGGGGTTTTTTTTTCTTTACTGCGGAGTATTGAATGTTTTGTTCTTGTTCCGTGGATTTCTTTTTTTTCTCCCCATTCATCCGACGCCTCAGTGCACCGGATTGTAACGGAATTAGGTTCTGTTTGTTAATGGTTTTTTAAAGGTTTATCTTAGTATAAATTTACAACCTAAATACTTACAGAGTCTATTTAGTTATTATATATATAAGCGTTTCACCCCGAGCAAGGCATGTCACTGTCACTACTGCGCAGGGGGGCTACGTAGAGTGGAGAAAGGATGATTAAATATAGGAAATGTCAGAGGGTGGGTGATAGGCGGGTAAGGATACCGAGAATGAGGGTTGGGTAGATGAGAGTGTTCTAAGAATAGTTAGTTAGTGTGATTGGAGGTGTCTATTGACCCTACATTTAAACACCTGGAGATTGTAACTGTCGGGAAAGCAGACTTGTGGAAGGGAGTTCCACAGGCGGGAAGCGCGAGAAAAGAAGTTGTTGGAGTAGAATTTACGGTTACATCTTATTTGTTTAACTGTAAAAGGGTGGGACTTAGTTGCTAATCTAGTATCTCGTGTAAATTCGTGCTTAGGCGGCACCAGTGATCTAAGCTCATCGGAGCAGAAGCCATGAAAGTACTTGTAGAAGAGGCACAGGGAAGCCACATCACGCCGGTGAGAGAGCGGCTGCAACCGGTCTGCCAAGTCAGTATCAACCACGTTACAGATCCTCTTTGTATTTTGTCAAGAAGCCCAAGGAGAGCAGCAGGGGCACCCGACCAGATATGGCAGCAATATTCAATACACGCGAGATTTACATGGTAGATTTGTATATATATATATATATATCTAATTTCATGCATGCACATTTTGTTTAGATTTTATCTACTACGAATTATGGTGGGGTCAGTCTGACAAAAAGCGCACCATGACATTGCAGAGGATTCTGGAAGAGATCGCTGATTTACAAAGATGACCACGTTATGTCTTTACCATTTTACAAGGATATTCACCATTTTACATGGATACAGATTCAATGCCGCGGTCTCCATCAAGTACTTTAAAGAGGTGTAACGGCCAGAAGACCTTACCCCTGACATATGTCCCTTTCCGGGACATATTTTAAGCGTAATATATATATATATATATATATATATATATATTTATTCATCCGCAGACAGATCTGCTTCGCTGTATCACAGCTCATCAGTACGGTTAGACTCCGATTGCTTTTTAATCCAGGATTGAAACCTGACCGAATTGGCGTCAGTCCGCTATTCTACCTCTCAGCTATGGGCGCTCGGTGTCATCTAAGGTAGTTAAGTGATTAAGCAAATGTAACCGGATAGAACAATCCATAGCCGTAATGACGGTACTTGTAGTATGTAGTATCCTGAGACGTATTCGTAGTCAATAGTCGTAGACCAATGGTGGTAGATCTCTAGTGAAAGATCAATAGACCTCTAGTGGTAGATCTCTGGACGTCCTCGCCTTAGTCCATATTTATGGCTGACACCAGCCAATCACATTCCAGTAAGGGGGAACCAGTGTGTATACATATTCCTGTCCTATTCATTACATCAGCCTGGCAAAAGGATTTTGCACCATGTCACACAAGTAGATGCACCCAATCATGGCTGTCATACAATTTCTGCCATTACATTACCCCTTACATCTTGTTATGGTGCCCTCCTACGAGGAATGTACGTTTCCTCTTGCTATACATAAATTACCAGAGTGATTTCTAGAGAGCAGTTAACGAGCAGTTGACTACCTCTCGCATTGTCGAACTCTCTGCCTTCGGGCGGAGTGTAATAACCAAGTCGAGGCTTCGCTGGGTAAAGTCTCGTCTGGGGAAAATCAGACAAATTTTTGCCCGGTCTATATAGCCCTGATTGCCCATATTAAAAAGGTCTTGTGCCACATTTTGTCTTAAGTGAGAAGGTGAATAAATACTGCAGTTAACGAGCAGCTGACTACCTTGCGCATTGTCGAACTCTCTACCTTTGGAGACCCTTTTACAGTGAAACTGATAAAATGCAGCCGCAACTTCTACTCCAACAGTTTCTTTCCTCGCACTTCCCGAATGTGGAATTCTCTTCCACACGATTGCTTCCCCGACGGCTACAATCTCCAGGAGTTTAAATGTAAGGTCAATAGACACCTCCTAACACACTAACCTGCTCCCATTCTGCATTGTCGAACTCTCTACCTTTGGAGACCCTTTTACAGTGAAACCGATAAAATGCAGCCGCAACTTCTACTCCAACAGTTTCTTTCCTCGCACTTCCCGACTGTGGAATTCTCTTCCACACGATTGCTTCCCCGACGGCTACAATCTCCAGGAGTTTAAATGTAAGGTCAATAGGCACCTCCTAACACACTAACCTTCTCCCATTCTATGAAACACTCTTCCCATCTGCCCAACCCTCATCCTCGATATCCTTACTCATCTGTCACCTTCCTTCTGACATTCCCTATGTCTAACCACTACTTCTCTTTACCTTCCCCTATGTAGCCCCATGCGCAATAGTGGCAGTGGAATGCCTTGCTTGGGGTGAAATGATTAAAAAAAAACACTCTTCCCATCTGCCCAACCTTCATCCTCGCTATCCTTACTCATCTGTCACCTTCCTCCTGACATTCCCTATGTCTAACCACTCCTTCTCTTTACCTTCCCCTATGTAGCCCCATGCGCAATAGTGGCAGTGGAATGCCTTGCTTGGGGTGAGATGATTAAAAAAAAACAAAAAAACAAAAAAAATCTAATAACCCAGGATAGAGTTTCGTCAGTGGAAAATTAGACAGGAATCTTTTGCCGGGCTATATGGCCCGGATTACCCACATGAAAAAGGTCTTGTACAACATATTTTCTTAAGTGGGAAGACAGATAAATACCACAATTAGAGAGGAGTAAGAGCAGTCAACTTTTTATAAAACGACAACTGCTAGTCAGACAGCGTAATAATACATTTGGACTTACTCATTTCTATTTTACTTATTACTGACACTTCTTTAGGATATCTTGTTTCTTGTTATACTAATACACTGTTTTGAACCTACCTTCTTGTTCCGTGTCTTACTTCCAGCACAAACCGGTCACTATAATTTTGCGGCGAAGTTTCGTCACAACTCCACGGCACATCTGGACAGCTAACTCCCCAGCCTTCAAACCCCTTGATTCTGATGTGTGGGGCAGAGTTGAGCGAAAGTTAAGCAAAACTTCATTTTATACCAAAGATCAACTGAAGGCAAGTATTTAACAACTTAAACAAGGAGACCGTCCAAAAGAGATGCAGAAGTTTCTGAAGTCCTCGGGAGGCTGTGCTGAAACCAACTTCGATTTCACTGAAGAAATTTACTTATTATTGTTTCAAGATATTTTTGTGTAAATTTGGTAAATATATCTGTCAAAATGAGACGTCTGTGCTATTTTTAATTTTTGTGTAATTTTGACAACAATCCATGCATTGTACTCATAAAATTCTAAAGTTCAATCAACACGACTTGTTTCCTTACCACTAACCCTCCCCCCGCCAACATCCCTTACACAACTGACCAAGTATAAGAATAGAAATTTAAAATTTGAAATTTAATAGAAAAAAATCGGTTTCCAAACAGTCATCTAATTAAAAATTTAATAGGAAAAATCTATTTCCTAAATTCAAAATTAAGATTAAATATGCAAGTTTACATTAATTACATTGACTCTGCTTAAATACAAAAATATTCTGTACAAGATAAGCATCCCACCCCTTACCGGCTCTTCTAAGAAATTCAAAGGATATAGTCTAGTCACAAGATAATAAAAACTTACATTCTAACTGCTAATGTTAAATCTGCCTAGAAATCAAAGACTCATTAATCAACCATTTTAATTACCCACAACACTTTCTTCAAAATTCCAACGGTCAATACACGTGACTTGTTCCCCTATCACTAACCACCACTAACATCCCAAACACAACTGACCAAATATAAGAAAAAAGGCTTTCCATTCCTATACATACCGCCTGATGAGACATTGAAGTTTCAATGCCGAAAGAAATATGCCTTTGTAGTGGATATATATATAAATTATGTACATGTTGTAAAATATAATTTATATATATATATATATATATATATATATATATATATATATATATATACAAATGAAAAAGGAACGAAGAAAACATTAACAACGTTCAAAACATTAGATTAAAAGAGTGCTCAATATAGACATAGATCTATGAATATCTATAATAAATTATAATTTAGAATATGTTCAAATTACAATTAGATCACTGGTGCCCCCTAAATACGAATTTGCACGAGATACTAGATTAGCAACTAGATCCCACCCTTTTACAGTGAAACCGATAAAATGCAGCCGTAACTTCTACTCCAACAGTTTCTTTCCTCGCACTTCCCGACTGTGGAATTCTCTTCCAAACGATTGCTTCCCCGACGGCTACAATCTCCAGGAGTTTAAATGTAAGGTCAATAGACACCTCCTAACACACTAACCTGCTCCCATTCTATCAAGCACTCTTCCCATCTGGCCGACCCTCATCCTCGCTATCCTTACTCATCTGTCACCTTTCTCCTGACATTCCCTATGTCTATCCACTCCTTCTCTTTACCTTCCCCTATGTAGCCCCATGCGCAATAGTGGCAGTGGAATGCCTTGCTTGGGGTGAGATGATTAAAAAAAAAAAAAACAATCTACTACAAAGTGTACATTTTTTTTTCGACATTGAAGGGACAATGTTTCATCAGGTAGTACACGCAATGTTTTGAAGAGAGATGTAAAATTCGCGTCCTTATAATGGTAATTTTTTGTGTGCGCGGTAAAGGTGGGTAGGGAAAATGGGAAGCCAGATTGCTCTCTTTCTCTCCTGTTTTCCTTTTTTTTTAAATCATTTCATCCCGGGCAAGGTGTAAATGCCACTGATGTGCGGGGGGCTACATAACTGAAAGAAAATTAATTAGAGGAGAGAGAAGAGGATTACAAACCAATTCGAAAGAAGCAATAGAAAGATGAAAATGCAGGTGTGATGACAGTTGCAAGGGGGAAGAGAAAGGGAAGGATAAACGGGGTGGGGGAAGGGCTAGATTCAAGTGTTTAGTAGATGAGTATTGACATTGCATTTAAATTTCTGGAGGTTGTAGCCGTCAGGAAAGCAAGAATATGGGAACGAGTTTCACAGACGGGAAGTGCGAGAGAAGAAGCTGCAGGAGTAGAATTGTCGTCTGCATCTGGCTAACCTAAGTGTGAATGGGTGGGACCCAGTTGCCATTCTGGTTGCACGAGTAAACACCTGTTGAGGAGGCACCAGTGACTTAAGTTCGTCTGAGCAGAAGCCATGAAAGTACTTTTAGAACAGACAAATGGAGGCCACATTTCGTCGGTGGGGAAGTTGTTGTAGTCGAGCTGCCATGTCAGCACCTATCACGTTACTAACTCTCCTTTGGAGCCTGTCGAGAACACTGAGGTGAGCGGCAGGGGCGTCTGACCATAAATGGCACCAGTACTCCATACAGGGTCGAATGGTAGACTTGTATATATGCAGTATGGATTCAGGCGGAAAGAACATCCTGGATCGACACAGTGACCCAACCATCTTAGCAGTGGATTTAGCTATGGATTCGATGTAGCGGTTCCATTTGAGATCAGAAGAGGGGGTAAGGCCGAGGAGGCGCAGTGTATTGCACTCTTTTTGTTCTTTTTTTCCTCAATGCACCATTCACGATCCCTCATTCTGTTTTTGAACATGTTCTAAATTATAATTTATAATATATATATATATATATATATATATGGTGGTATATATGGTGGAGTGTGTGTGTGTGTGTGTGTGTGTGTGTATTACTCAACCTGCGAGAAATCGTTCTTCCGCTTTGCGATTTCAGAAGTTGGATGTGCGATGAGCAAATGAATTGGCGACTGTGCGATGAGAAATCTGTGTTGGGAGAAGAAGGATTTTAAGCATTAAAATGTGTTTCAACATACTCTACGCGAGAGAAATATTCAAAGTAGACAAGCAAAAACCCTGTATAAAAAATCAGGGAGTAAAGGCGAACAATTAGGTCACATTCCTAGATAAGATATAAGTATCACCGAAAAGAATATTTTAGTATTTTCTGTAGTTTTCATAAACATTCAAAGAGTTCTTAAGAGGAAATACCTTTACAAATATAAATAAGACCAAGAAGAACAAAGAATATTTTGGTATTTTCGAGTTTTCATTAACATTCAATTAGTTCTGGAGAAATATTTTTTTCCGAATATAAGTAAGAACAAGAAGAACAAAGATTATTTTGATATTTTCTATAGATCACAATTGAAATATTGCACCCTGTATATCTGTTAAAATAAGATGTCACTGTTATTTTCATTTGGGTCCCATTTACACGACAATTTATCTATCGCATACTGTATATCTGATAAAATAAGATGTCACTGTTAATTTCATTTTTGTCTCAATTAGACAACAATTAATCCATCGCACCCTGTACATCTGCTAAAATGAGATGTCAGTGTTATTTTCATTTTGACCTCATTTAGACTACAATTATTACATCGCACTCTGTTTATCTGTTAAAATGAGATGTCAGCGTCATTTTCATTTTGGCCTCATTTAGAGGACAATTAATACATCGCAACTTGTATATCTGTTAAAATGAAATGTCAGTGTTATTTTCATTTTGGCTTTATTTAGACGACAATTCAATCATCGCACCCTAAATATATGTTACTTTCATTTTGGCCCTATTCGGTGCTAAAATAACGGGCTGATCTGCAAGAAGATTGTTTTGCTTCTAACCATCGAGCGAAGAGTGCTTGCGTCGATAACATTTACATGCCATCTGTTTTCTATACAACTTTTGTCCTTGTGCCAAACTTATTTAAGCTTTGTTCTTTCCAACAGATGCTTGTTGATAAGTTTTTTGTCTTCGTTTGTCTTTCGATATTTTCTTCGTGTCAAATGACTAACGATGCAGCACATCCAAATCAGGATTATCTTCTTTTGTCAGGAGAAATAAAATGTATTTCTCCGTAAATGATCTTCCTTGCTTGTCGCGGAGGATTACAACGTAATCATATTTAAAAGAAAAGAGAACATTAATAAATTACATAAAGCCGAATGTATTGTTTTTAAAAGTAAAATTAACGATTATTACTACTTTTTATCCTCTGCCTCAGTTTTATTAACCCATATCCCTTAGTTCCAGTTTAAACTGATCTCCTATTTTTTGCCATATATCGAAGCAATTAAATAGAATTTCTGTTTAAAATTCTAGGATGGAATGTTATCATTATTTACACTATTTTTCAGCAAAAAGTTAGTGCCATACTTGATACACGCATTGGGCGATCATGCTTACGACATATCACGTTGAATACACTGGTTCTCGTTCGATCACCGAAGTTAAGTACCTAGATGGGTGACCGCTTGGGAATACCAGGCCCTGTAAGCGTTTCAGTGACGGATGTGCATGGTGGTGCAGTGGATGTCAGGTTGGAAAGAGAAATCGGTGAGCCGAGTTCGAATTCCAGTTGAATACCCTGCATTCACTTAAGCACTGGTACCCTTGGGAAAGGTATTAATACGTCACTTCCCTCCAGTTATGGGTTAAATAGAAGGATGGGGCCTGGAGGCAACCCATCTAGTGTTGGTGTTCTATTCACAATAGAAACACGCTGGGTAGCCCTGGCGAAGCATCAAGTATTTAGCTATCTATTTGACAAGATTATTAATTTCGCTATAAACTGCGCCAGGGTTTCAAATGCACAAGAAATACTGGAGGTGGGTGTAGTGAGTTTTATCTTGGCCAAGGCCGCAGGACGACGACGACGAAGTCTCAAAAGAGATATGACTGACTAACTGGGCAGAAGATTATCCCGCAGTAGGTTACCATTGCTTTCTGCGGTGGCCTGGTTGCCGGCTAAGGCTATAGAACCTAGTCTTCCTTATTATTTAACCCATAACTGGAAGAAAGAGACGGATTAATACCTTTCCAAAGGGTATTTGTCTGTAAGTGTGCAGGAAATTGAACTGGAATTCGACCTCGGCCCCACGATTTGTCGTTCCGAGTCGATATCCACTGCATCACAACGCACATCCAGTAAAAAGAGTTACCCAAAATGCCGACTACAACTCGGAGGCCCTAAAATTAAACCGGCACAGAAATTTAAATACCTAGGAAGTATTCTTTTAGGGGACTTAATGTACGACACTAAGATCAGAAGAAAGACTGACATGGCCAAAGACTCATGTTCAAAGAGTATTGAGAAACAGGAAGACTTCGGTGGATACAAAAAAATGAGTGCTGGACTGCTATTGATATCTGTCTTACACAGTTACCGAAAAATTGTCGCACAGCCTCCAATGATTGCCGTGCAGTGTGTGATGTCGTTCCATCCTGTTGAAACCAGGTTTCTTGAACGTATGAAAGATTGTTTAATTCAGGTGTAACGAAGGATTGTAATATCTCCACGTAACGATTCGCAGTGACAGTGACTGAGATCTTCTGTTCATTTTCAAAAAAATAAGATCCGATGATCCCATGTAATGAAACAGCCTACCATACTATCACCTTACTAACGCGTAAAGGGCGCTCATGAACTTATTTACGATTTGTGTCTGCCCAGTAACGGTAGTTCTGCTTGTTCACGTAACCGGTGAGATGAAAATGGGCCTCATCTGACATCAATAACTTTCTTGATCCATGGTTACTGATATGGCAGTGTGTTTACTTCGTGAGGCCACTGTTTCGCAGTGCTGCCACTTGTTCATGTCTGCCAATACACACTTCAAAAATTCCTGTTTTTAGGGGTCACCCTGTATTTTAATTTCATTCTTTTTCGAGTGTTCTTCTATGTGACGTGTCCCTTCAGGACGTGTTTGCATATACCTCTCCATAACTTCATATTGTTAATAGTCCTTAAGTTTTCAACCTATTCCTCTTAGCTTTTATTCTGTTTAGGTTCTTCTGGCCTTCATCATGCGTTGTTAGTGTCACGTTTTCCTATCCTTCTTTCCTCGTTATGTGTCTTGGAAATTGCCTCTTTCTGACGTTAAGTAGGAGTATCTTAGTAAATCACCCTTACAACTACTTTTACGGTTGAGTATAGAGTTCGATCCTCACCAGGTCTTCCGTATTTAAGCGTTGTTACACTTCTAATCTTCGCTTAGTAAATCACCCTTACAACTACTTTTACGGTTGAGTATTAAGTTCGATCGTAACCAGGCAGGTCCTCCATATTTAAAGGTTGTGACACTTGTAAACTAAAAAAATAAAATATATTAAAAATAAATGAAACCTTAAAACATGCCATTTAAGAAAAATGATGGAATTTTTATTTTTTAAAAATTCCGTCCTGTAGATGGCGTCCTTTTACGGTTGAGTATTGAGTTCGATCGTAACCAGGCGGGTCCTCCATATTTAAAGGTTGTGACACTTGTAATCTTCGCTTAGTAAATCACCCTTACAACTACTTTTACGGTTGAGTATTAAGTTCGATCGTAACCAGGCAGGTCCTCCATATTTAAAGGTTGTGACACTTGTAATCTTCGCTTAGTAAATCACCCTTACAACTACTTTTACGGCTGAGTATTAAGTTCGATCGTAACCAGGCAGGTCCTCCATATTTAAAGGTTGTGACACTTGTAATCTTCGCTTAGTAAATCACCCTTACAACTACTTTTACGGTTGAGTATTAAGTTCGATCGTAACCAGGCAGGTCCTCCATATTTAAAGGTTTTGACACTTGTAATCTTCGCTTAGTAAATCACCCTTACAACTACTTTTACGGTTGAGTATTAAGTTCGATCGTAACCAGGCAGGTCCTCCATATTTAAAGGTTGTGACACTTGCAATCTTCGCTTAGTAAATCACCCTTACAACTACTTTTACGGTTGAGTATTAAGTTCGATCGTAACCAGGCGGGTCCTCCAAATTTAAAGGTTGTGACACTTGTAATCTTCGCTTAGTAAATCACCCTTACAACTACTTTTACGGTTGAGTATTGAGTTCGATCCTCATTAGGTCCTCCGTATTTAAGCGTTGTTACACTTCTTCTCTTAGTAAATCACCCTTACAGTTACTTAGTGAAATGGATCCTCGCCGTCTGCACCATACTTTAGGCCTTCTGCAACACATAAACTTCGCTTAGGAAACCCCCTTTTCAACTGAGGTGCGTTCGATCCTCACCGGGTGCTCCATAATTTTGGTCTTGTGCCGCATCAAAGTTACGTTTAGTAAATCACCTTTCCGACTAGGTAGTAAGTTCGATATTCGGGATAAACATTAGAGTAATCAGGATCCTCTACTGGTAGCAAACTGCCTGCATATGCACAAGAAATGAGTTCAGCAGATATACAATGATGGAAAGAGGTGCAAGGCAAAGATGTGTCTTCTCGCCAGATCTATTCGACTTATACAGCGAGACAATTATGAAAGCTCTAGAAGTCCTACCAGGATTTGTCATTGACGGCCGCAATCTGAACAATATCAGTCAGTCAGTTAAGTGCCATACGTGAAACACACTTGGGCGATCATGTCTCGAAAGAGACATAACTGACTGGGCAGAAGATTATCCCGCAGTAGGTTTCCATTGCTTTCTGCGGTAGACTGGTTGCCGACCAAGGCTATAGACCCTAATCAGTCCTGTTATTTGTCTCATAGCTAGCGGGGGAATAGATGTATTATATTATTAATTAGTAATTATCGGGGGATCAGTTTATTACTTCATAACAATAGAAAACCGACCCCCCACTTTACGACCACTAGAAGTTAAAATTATGTTTCCAACTATTATATTCAGTCAGTTAGTTAAGTGCCATACGTGAAACACACTTGGGCGATCATGTCTCGAAAGAGACATGACTGACTGGGCAGAGGATTATCCCGCAGTAGGTTGCCATTGTTTTCTGTGGTAGGCTGGTTGCCAGACAAGGCTATAGAACCCAACCTGTCCTGTTATTTAACCCATAACTGGAAGGAAGAGACGGATTGATACCTTTCCCAAGGATATTTGCATGTAAGTGACAAGGCTATAGAACCCAAACTGTCCTGTTATTTAACCCATAACTGGAAGGAAAAGACGGATTAATACCTTTCCCAAGGTTATTTGTATGTAAGTGAATGCAATGAATTCAATTGGAATTCGAACTCGGCTCCCCGATTTGTCGTTCCGAGCCGATATCCACTGCACCAAAATGCACATCCTCCATCTGAACAATATAAGATATGCAAGATACGCAAATGATACAGTGCTAAGAGCTGACACGGAAAGAAAACTACAAACCTCCTGCAGGACGTACTTAAAGAAAGCGAGAAGAAAGAACTACACATAGACTAAAAGAAAACTGATGGCCATTAGTAAAAAGAGAAGCCCAAAATCCCGTGTAATTGTCTAATTTTCAAAGCCTTATTTTCTTATCATGGGACCCGGTCTTTTCAACTTTCTCTGTTTAATTCTATCTACAAGTGTCCTTCTTGAATTCAATTCAGCTTTCTCCGCTGATTTTCAATATTTTTTCTATGTAGAAATATGTTTACATTGTTTAAGTTTTTTCTTCAGATTCTTATTTTGTTCACGCCAAGCTAGGCAATAAAGCCCCTGAGACACAAGGCGTTACTGAATGAGAAAGAAGTAGAAAACTAAAAACATTACCTCCGTACCGCTGCAGTAAGTACCAGACGCCTCAGGCTATCCACTGATTTTATAAGAGCCAAAATCAGACCGATAATGGAATACTGTGGCCATATATGGACATGAACAGATAGGCAAGACCTCACTTTCGAGCCTTGACATAGTTCAAAAGCGTCTCCGGGTCCTTGTCGAAAAATAATTATTTTCTACACTTGAACGTCTCTTTTAAAGGCGGAATGTGGCGAGTTTCTCACGGCTCTATAGCTACTACCATGGAGAGTGCTCAGACGAACTTCATTATCTAGTCCGACCAGGTCTGACTTTCACCACTAGAACCCGTTATGCCCATTATATCGTCGTAAAACCACACACACTATCTCCTCTGGCAAGAACTAAATGCCACTCAAATAGCTTCTAAGGGGATGTTTACCCGATCACTACAGTCTTGAAATGTTTAAGTCTAGAGCCAACCGTTATGTTCCTCTCATATCCATCTAAACTAGGGCAGCTCGAGGTGGTGTAATTGTTAGCAAGTAAGCTTGTCTCGCTAGAATCATTACAATTGATAAGTGAGTTCGATTCTCATTGGGTGTCCCATATTTTCGACCTTGTGCCACATCTAAGCTGCGCTTAGAAAATCACGATATCCATATAAACTATTCCGTAACTTAACGTTCTACCTCAGGTGGTCCTCGATCTGGTACTGGGTGAATCATATAAAAAATAATTAAAAGCGAAAACAAAAGATGAGTGATCAGGCCGATAGTAGATAGCGATTGATATTGTATTTATATATATACTTTTTTTTTTTGAAGATTAAAGACTGGAAAGCATGGAGCGAGTTCCATAAGCGAAAAACGCAAGAAAAGAAATTGTTCGCATAGAGCTTACAAATAAATTTAGCCAGCCTAAAATTGCTGCTAATCTATTACTTAAATCCATAAATTCTAGATAATACAGAAAACTGATTATCATGCAGCCATTTATAGAAAAAGCACAAGGAGGCAAATTTACGGTACTGGGAATGTGACTGAAGCCGAAACGTCAGACCTGGACCAGTAATATGCAAGCAATTCGTGCAGCATTTTTTTTTTAATCATATCACCCCGAGCAAGGCGGTAACGCCACTGATGTGCAGGGGGCTACATAAGAGTGAAAAGATTGGAAAAGAGAAAGAAAGCCGGAAACCACATCCTAAACAGGAAACAAGGGATGAGCCTCTTCACCCGTTCAATAGACATGGGTGGAGTGTGAACCGGGCGATAGTTTAGTCTATCTACTCCAATTTAGAACAATTGTGGGTTTCTCAATCTTTCTGAGGTCTGATTCAGCTCTGCGCTTCTAGAGACTCCACCAGGACTGTAAAAATTTATTTACTAAATATTTTTTCGCTCTTAACGTTAAAAGTTTTTGAGGCACCTTGAATGGATCTTGAACCTTGTATTGAGTGAACCATCATCAAAAGAACAAATTCTATTTAGTTTTGCATTACTCGCAGGACCTACTTGCGAAAAGCGCCCAGCTCCTTCCTCTAATATGACTAAGGTAACATCAGTCACTTTGCCACAGTGTGTTCGTCTGTCCTTCGGTTCGAGCACATCCCCGGTGTTTTGAACGAGAGTTGAATTTTTTTCTACTGGTTTCCTGTTTGTGACTGGGTTTCCGTGTTCATCCAATGTCTTCTTCAACTCTATACTCGTAACCTCTCCGACAGAGCTCTGAAATCTTATTCACCAATTATTCATCCTTTTCTTTTTCTTCTCTTCCAGTAGCAACAGATATATTCGTTTATTGGCCAATTCACACTCCTCTTCAATCATTTGAACAGTTGTAAAGCCTCATTCCTTATTTCCTGTTTAGGATTGTGTTTCCGGTTTCTTTATACTTTTAACGTCACTGACTGAATTCTGAAATGATATTCATTAATTAAATCAAGACTCTTCAATTCTAGAGATAACTGTTATCTTTCCAGCATACCCCTGGGTACTTTTTACCCTTTTATACATTAGGACAACACCACAAAGTAATTCCCTACCTTGAGTGGATTTTATACCTTGAATTTAGCTTTTTAAATGGAGAGTGCGCTATTTCGTTTTACAGAGTCGAATTTTCCACTCTATGCTATATTTCACTGATAGTTAAATTTGACGAGAAATTTGAATTTGAATTTACTGGCGTGTGTTTACATTGTATACAACACGCTAAAGTCCGCCTTCCTCTACCGACTGCCTATAGCTCAGAGGTAGACTCGCCGACTGATGCCAATTGGGCCGGGTTTTAATCCTGGCTAGGAGCAATCGGATGTCTAACCGTAATGATGAGCTGTGATACAGCGAAACAAATCTGTCTGCAGATGACTATATCGTTCATTTAGCAATGAATTAGAACACTCTCAGCTATTGGGCGTGTATAATGATAATATAATATCACCGACTGACGACAATTCGGTCGGGTTTCAACCCCGGAGTCTAACCGTACTGATGCGCTGTGATACACCGAAACGGATCTGTCTGCAGATGACTATATATATATATATATATATATATATATATATATATGGGGGGGCGATAAGCATTTTGGTTCAGTGAATATCGACTTGGAGAGCCGCATTCAATTTCCAGTTAAATTCGTTGCATTCACTTACGCCAAAATACCCATAGGAAAGGTATCAATGCATCTCTTCTCCATCCATCTAGAGATTAAATAATAGGACAGGGCAGGTAAGATTCTATACCTTTGGTTGTCAACCAGTCTACCTCGCTCGGAGGATAAAGGAGTTTGCGTAAGTTCAACACCGGGAGTCAAGTGGATACGGACTGAACCTACAGCGAGGTAATTTCCGCTTAGTCAGTCACTTAGTTGACTTTTATCTCTCCCTTAGTATAAAATGGTTTCTATTGGTTCAACACACCTCCTGTTAAAGTTACAGAAGCATTGAAGACCCTCTCGTCGACGGAGAGGGACCGTCAATGACCTATGCTTCACTGAGGGCGATGTGTGGTAGGTGTTTTTGTGCGTATTTATAAGTAAAACTTTAAAAAATATGCACAAAGAGTAAAACGTTAAAAGGTTTTTGAGGCACCTTGAGTGGACCTTGAACTTTGTATTGAGTGAACCTTCATCTAAAGAACACATTTTATTTAGTGCTGCATTACTCGCAAGACGTACTTGCGAAAAGCGCCCAGCTCCTTCCTCTAACATGACTAAGGTAACATCAGTCACTTTGCCACTGTTGTATGTAACTTTCTTGTGACTTGGCTATTCAATTACTTCTGTAACAATGTCACTGATTGGTTTAAAACATGTGATTCAGCTCGCAACGGTACTATATTCCGTTCCTGCATCTTAAAAGCAAACCACGTGGACGCAAATTTCTTGACAAAGCTGATTGCTCCCTTGTTTATCTTGTTCTTTTTACTCGTGTGAATTGCCGAGTGAGAGAGAAAGAGAGACCGACGACCGACAACTGTCACTAATTATTAAACTGCACGCTACTGGGGAACATTCAGTCCAAAACCGTCTGACTCACGGGTCAGCCAGCATCTTTCTCCTCCAGGTTTAACAGCCTCAGAGCCTCTCATCGACCAGAGACTTTCTGTCTTTATCCTAAAACACTTCTTTTTATCTCACGCCTGTTTGTGTGGAGAAACAGTTCCACTTCCGTCCCGAGACGCTTCTAAAATCGCCCAGGGTCTTCTAGAAATGATTAGATTTCTCGTAAACCATCCTGAATTGGAACTCTTTTATTTATTTTTTTTAGATGAACAGATTCTTGGCCTAATTATAACTGGCACTGGTCAATCGATTTCATCCGTGAAAGTTTGCCGTTCCCCTGCCAGCCGCACTGATATTTCTCATTGAAGGGTCGACTTTGAAAAGGTTTTCACAGAATAATGTCTGTTGTTTGGTCCTGGGTATGATGGTAAACTGCATCCGGCAGAAAGGCCTCTGATTGGGAGGTTGTGAGGAGCAGGAAACCACCTCTTAATTGCTGTTGTTCTCAGGTCCACCCTGACCCGGAGTGGTACCACTTGTTAGATTCCCAGCTATGGGCAAATCGTTAAGTTGGGTCAAAACCCTATGAAGGTATAAAAATAGATTTTTATAGAAATATATACATAAAAATAGATTTTTATAGAAATATATACATAAAAATAGGATTTTATAGAAATATATACATAAAAATAGGCTTTTATAGAAATATATACATAAAAATAGGCTTTTATAGAAATATATACATAAAAATAGACTTTTATAGAAATATATACATAAAAATAGACTTTTATAGAAATATATACATAAAAATAGGTTTTTATAGAAATATATACATAAAAATAGGCTTTTATAGAAATATATACATAAAAATAGACTTTTATAGAAATATATACATAAAAATAGACTTTTATAGAAAAAAATATCCATGTTTTAAGGAAAAATATTACCAAAAATACATTTCTAAAGAAAAAAAATATTACCATAACATATTTTTGAAGGAAAAAATATTCTCAGCAAAAACATATTTGAATACAAAACTATAAGACATTTCTAGTTTTCTAAAACAAAGATGAATAAAAACAAAATATTTTCATTCAAATCTGACTAAATCAACCTTCTAACTATAATCAAATATTAAAATAATACCTTAGAACCCCACCTTTTTGGAATTAAATAACCCACAGAGGTTGATATACCGTTAAACAAAACACAAACTCAATGTCTGTTGTTTGCTGACTGGATGACTAATGAGTTCACATTTCTAATGTTACTAAAATTCCTGTTTTTTTTCTTTTTAAGAATATAAATTCGCTCAAAAATTAATCTGACAGTTTAAATTTTTAAGAAATAGAAAATAACAAATTGAAGACAACGATCGTGCTTTCCCTCCCTCGACCAAAGTACTGATGATGAAGGGAGTTATGCCAATTACATAGTTGAGATAGGAATTATCTTCAACAGAAAATCAACATTAAGTGTTCCAAGAAATAGAACTCAAGAGAAACGTTTCCAAAACAGAAACAATGCTCAATGGGATAAAAGCCCCGATGACCAATAAAGTGAAAAATAACCAGTTGTTTACATGTTGAGGAATGCTGCTGTTTTCTTGTGAAACGTAAATTTTCACCTGGTAGAGATGGGATCACCTTTCAGGACAATACTTTGATATATTTGGTTCATCTGATTTACTAGATTGACACTAAGTCTGTGAGATATTCACTGTCATTTTCCAGTTAGATAGGGCGATTATATATTTTCCTGCAATTCAGTCAACCCTACTTTCATATCAATTAGGGTGAGTTCAGTGTCCACGGAGATCATCAGAGAACAACGACTTCTTATTGACATTAAATTCGATTTAGCTAACCTGGTATTTTGACGATTTTGATAGGAACGCCTTACTAAAGAAAAAATTAACTTAAAATATTAAATACACTTGAACGTGAGAAAAGAATAGATGTGATTACATTTTTAGAATGAATTCATACTTTCGATAATTGATGCTAAAAATTCTGCCAATAGTAAAAGAGCCTAAAGTGGATGATCAACTTGCGATCGGACATTATATCTCCCCACATTTCCCTATACTTTGTCGCTGTTAGTAAAGTTTGTCTCTTAAACCCTATCCTGTCAACCATTTACACCATCTCGTCAGGTAGGTTATGCTCTGCTTTCTTCTATCCCACTGGCCTTCAGTATGTCTTGTGACTATCAAATTTTCCAAGTCTACTTTTCTCATTATGTGACCGAGAAATTTCAAATGACTATTTCTGATGCTACTTTTAAGAATCAGTTT
Organism: Ascarosepion bandense; assembly: GCA_037127315.1. Taxonomy (NCBI): domain Eukaryota; kingdom Metazoa; phylum Mollusca; class Cephalopoda; order Sepiida; family Sepiidae; genus Ascarosepion; species Ascarosepion bandense. The sequence continues at coordinate 8,186,052 of JBBBDQ010000151.1, forward strand.
TGTTTCCATTTTTTCTTAAAGCTGATCGTTGATCACATGGTCAGTTCATAATATTACCAACATCCCTCTGTTAAAACAGATTTCTGTTGCCTCAAGTATCTTCTTATTTGGAATGAGATTGTTTTGCGTTGGATGCCATAATAGACGCCAGATATTACATGAGAGTTCGGCCCACTTTTCTTCGTTTCTATTTTTTCTCAATACTATGAGAGGACGGAAGGTGCGGCACTGAGATCCAATAATCATCATCATCATTCTGCGGTCTCGGCCGAGATAGAACTCATACCCTTCCAGTATTCCCTATTTGTCATAGCTCCTGTAAGGTCTTTCTTGGCGATAGATGTATCTCTGTCTAAGCTGTCCGGAAAGGTTAAACTACGAGATCGATTGTGAGATGATGGGTGCCTCCATAATACAAACGATAAAACAAGTTCATCTGTGGCACGTGCACAATGTCCAGCAAACTGGACACGTCTCTTTTGAACTAAGGTTAATACTCTTGGTAGGTCTTCAAATATCATTTCTGGAATTGGGTGGTTTCGCCATGAAAGATCAAGTACTCTTCTGAGAAGACGAGTATAACATCCATCTAAATGACGCTGTTGTTTTTTCAGATCTTTAGAGTAAGATTGGTTCAATAGGTGCGCGAAAAATTGTTATGGACAAGGAAACATTTCAGAAGCTGAACAGAGTGGCAAGAGACAGGCAAATCTCGCTGGAAACAAAGAAGAGAGTAACTGACTGTTATGCATTTTTTTATCGTTTCAACCCAAGCAAGCACTGGTGCGCACAGGGCTACATAAAAGAAGAGTGAAAGTTTATCCAGGGGAAGAGCGAAGAGAAAGACTAACCACTTACAGGGAGTGTCGGAAAAAGGGCAAGAGAAGGGTGGGTAGAGTGAGAAAAGAAAAGAACAAAATACACGAGGTGATGGGGAAAAGGCGAGGGAAGGAGTGGAGTCAAGTGGACAAGTGACATTCAAATTTATGGAGATTGTAGCCGTCAGGGAAGCAAGTGTACGGAAAGGAGTTCCACAGGCGGGAAGTGCGAAAAAGCCAGTAGAAAAAGTAGAGGTGTCGGCTGTAGTTGGTTGACTTAACTGTAAAAGGGTGGGACCTTGTTGCCGTTCTCTGGGAATGTGGTTTCTGGCTTTCTCTTTTCCAATCTTTTCACTTTTCTTTTTTATTTTTTTTCAATTGGAGTAGATAGACTGAACAATCGCCCGGTTCACACTCCACCCACGTTTATTGAACAGGTGTAAAGACTCATCCCTTGTTCCCTGTCTAGGATGTGGTTTCCGGCTTTCTCTTTTCCAATCTTTTCACTTTTCTTGTTTATTTTTTTTTTCAATTGTAGTAGATAGATTGAACTATCGCCCGGTTCGCACTCCACCCACGTCTATTGAACAGGTTTAGAGGCTCATGCCTTGTTCTCTGTTTAGGATGTGGTTTCCGGCTTTTTCTTTTCCAATCTTTTCACTTTTCTTGTTTATTTTTTTTTGCAATTGTAGTAGATAGATTGAACTATCGCCCGGTTCGCACTCCACCCACGTCTATTGAACAGGTTTAGTGGCTCATGCCTTGTTCTCTGTTTAGGATGTGGTTTCCGGCTTTCTCTTTTCCAATCTTTTCACTTTTCTTGTTTATTTTTTTTTTCAATTGGAGTAGATAGACTGAACTATCGCCCGGTTCACACTCCACCCACGTCTATTGAACAGGTGTAGAGGCTCATCCCTTGTTCCCTGTTTAGGATGTTGTTTCGGCTTTCTCTCTTCCAATCTATTCATTCTTACGTAGCCCCCTGCACACCAGTGGCCTTACCGACTTGCTTGGGGTGATGTGATTAAAAAAAAAAAGGGCATCAGTGAGCTAAGCTCGTCGTCGGAGCAGAAGCCATGAAAATATTTGTAGAATATTGGGAAGCCACATCCCGCCGGTGAGAAAGTGGCTAGAGTTGAGCTACCAGCTCGGGATCTATCTATCTATCTATCTATCTATCTATCTATCTATCTATCTATCTATCTATCTATCTATCTATCTATCTCTAGTCTGTTCATATCTATCTATCTATCTATCTATCTATCTATCTCAGTCTGTTCATATCTATCTATCTATCTATCTATCTATCTATCTCAGTCTGTCATATCTATCTATCTATCTATCTATCTATCTATCTATCTATCTATCTCAGTCTGTTCATATCTATCTATCTATCTATCTATCTATCTATCTATCTATCTATCTCAGTCTGTTCATATCTATCTATCTATCTATCTATCTATCTATCTATCTATCTATCTATCTATGTCTGTTCATATCTATCTATCTATCTATCTATCTATCTATCTATCTATCTATCTATCTATCTATCCCATTCTGTTCTTATCTATCTATCTATCTATCTATCTATCTATCTATCTATCTATCTATCCCATTCTGTTCTTATCTATCTATCTATCTATCTATCTATCTATCTATCTATGTCAATGAATTTCCATCTATCTATCTATCTATCTATCTATCTATCTATCTATCTATCTATACAGCACATATAAGTTTTTTTTTTATCATGAACCTAGTTTATTCCATTCTTTTATTTTGATTCAGAAAGAATGTTGAACAATCTCATTGAAGATAAAAGAAAGAATTGAATTAATCGAAATATGGTACTAAAGAAGGACGCTGGGGATACCATGGACAAAACATGAGAGCAACGATGAGATTTTGGAAAGGATGGACACGACAAGCAAACTGATAATTAACATCAGGAAAAGACAGCTAGAGATTCTATGCCATGTAGTGAGAAAGGAGGGCTTGGAGAATCTGATGCTCATGAGACGGACAGAGAGAAGGAAAGACAAGAGAAAGCAACACGTGACATAGTTCATGGACTTGAGCAGATGGGTGGCGGAACAGGGTTTGAGCGTGATAACAGGAGAAGGGTTTTTAAGAGCTACAAATGATAGGGAGTTGTGGAGAGCCATGACCACTTACGTCCACGGCATATCGAAGAAGCTTTTAGAAATCATATTTCGCTCACTCAATGGCCCATCGGATTTCGCTGGCAAATTTTTCGTCTACAGTAAAAACGCATATTTTTATTTAGATTTTCATCATTTACATTGTTGGGATACTTGTCTTTATCTTTTTTGCCTTGTTTACGACGTTGTGCGCTCCGGCTTTCTTCACGTGCTAGGAATATAGAACCGAACCTTTTATTATTAAGAGAGACATCGCTCAGTTGATATAAACATTGTTTAGTTCCATTAATTTGACCGAGACGGTTCTGAGTTCAATACCAGGCTACAGCAGTGGAGTTAGGTTAAAGGAAGATCTAAACTTATTTATAAATGGAACTTTGTCAGTGTGTGTGTGTGTGTGCGTGTGTGTCTGTGTGTGTGTATCCATTACCTATAGACTCCGAAACGGCTGAACCAATGTTCTTTACACAGTTGTACTATAAGCGTCGGAGAGTGTTCGTAGCTAGGTTTTGTGTCGAGGTACCCCCGATAAATATCAAAAATCGATAATCGAAAAAATCGGGTTATAGAAGGAGTGGTCCGATGTTAATCAATTTGATACACTCAAAGACAAAAAAATAAGAAACGATATTCAGAAGTTTCAAGGTTGCAGTTCTTACAATAGTGCAGAAAATCGATAATATATATATATATATATATATATATATATATATATATATATGAGACAAGATGTTTGTGTGTGTGTCTGTTTATCTGCCTGTATGTCTGGCTGTATGTCTGTATTTTTTCAGCCCTTTCATTTTAGTTTTTGCTTCGGGTTTGGCTCTAAGTAGGTATAATTGTAGTTCTTAGTCTCAGCCATGATACTATTTACTCAGAAGACTTATTCAGCCTTCAAAATTCAGTTTACCACGAAAAAAATTTATTTGATATCGATACTAGGAAATCAAAATTTGACTTACATCCATT
>JBBBDQ010000151.1:8192500-8250000 GCA_037127315.1 Ascarosepion bandense
TCTATCTATCTATCTATCTATCTATCCCACTTGGTCTTTATCTATCTATCTATCTATCTATCTATCTATCTATCTATCTATCCCACTTTGGTCTTTATCTATCTATCTATCTATCTATCTATCTATCTATCTATCTATCCCACTTTGGTCTTTATCTATCTATCTATCTATCTATCTATCTATCTATCTATCTATCTATCTATCTATCTATCCCACTTTGGTCTTTATCTATCTATCTATCTATCTATCTATCTATCTATCTATCTATCTATCTATCTATCTATCTATCCCACTTTGGTCTTTATCTATCTATCTATCTATCTATCTATCTATCTATCTATCTATCTATCTATCTATCTATCTATCTATCCCACTTTGGTCTTTATCTATCTATCTATCTATCTATCTATCTATCTATCTATCTATCTATCCCACTTTGGTCTTTATCTATCTATCTATCTATCTATCTATCTATCTATCTATCCCACTTTGGTCTTTATCTATCTATCTATCTATCTATCTATCTATCTATCTATCTATCTATCTATCTATCTATCTATCTATCCCACTTTGGTCTTTATCTATCTATCTATCTATCTATCTATCTATCTATCTATCTATCTATCCCACTTTGTCTTTATCTATCTATCTATCTATCTATCTATCTATCTATCTATCTATCTATCTATCTATCTATCCCACTTTGGTCTTTATCTATCTATCTATCTATCTATCTATCTATCTATCTATCTATCTATCTATCCCATCTCTGTCTATCTATCTATCTATCTATCTATATATCTATCTATCTATCTATCTATCTATCTATCCCACTTGGTCTTTATCTATCTATCTATCTATCTATCTATCTATCTATCTATCTATCTATCTATCTATCTATCTATCTATCCCACTTGGTCTTTATCTATCTATCTATCTATCTATCTATCTATCTATCTATCTATCTATCTATCTATCTATCTATCTATCTATCCCACTTGTCTTATCTATCTATCTATCTATCTATCTATCTATCTATCTATCTATCTATCTATCTATCTATCCCACTTTGGTCTTTATCTATCTATCTATCTATCTATCTATCTATCTATCTATCTATCTATCTATCTATCTATCTATCCCACTTGGTCTTTATCTATCTATCTATCTATCTATCTATCTATCTATCTATCTATCTATCTATCTATCTATCCACTTTGGTCTTTATCTATCTATCTATCTATCTATCTATCTATCTATCTATCTATCTATCTATCTATCTATCTATCTATCCCACTTTGGTCTTTATCTATCTATCTATCTATCTATCTATCTATCTATCTATCTATCTATCTATCTATCTATCTATCTATCCCACTTTGGTCTTTATCTATCTATCTATCTATCTATCTATCTATCTATCTATCTATCTATCTATCCCACTTTGGTCTTTATCTATCTATCTATCTATCTATCTATCTATCTATCTATCTATCCCACTTTGGTCTTTATCTATCTATCTATCTATCTATCTATCTATCTATCTATCTATCTATCTATCTATCTATCTATCTATCTATCTATCTCACTTTGGTCTTTATCTATCTATCTATCTATCTATCTATCTATCTATCTATCTATCTATCTATCTATCTATCTATCCCACTTTGGTCTTTATCTATCTATCTATCTATCTATCTATCTATCTATCTATCTATCTATCCCACTTGTCTTTATCTATCTATCTATCTATCTATCTATCTATCTATCCCACTTTGGTCTTTATCTATCTATCTATCTATCTATCTATCTATCTATCTATCTATCTATCTATCTATCTATCTATCTATCTATCCCACTTGGTCTTTATCTATCTATCTATCTATCTATCTATCTATCTATCTATCTATCTATCTATCTATCCCACTTTGGTCTTTATCTATCTATCTATCTATCTATCTATCTATCTATCTATCTATCTATCTATCTATCTATCTATCCCACTTTGGTCTTTATCTATCTATCTATCTATCTATCTATCTATCTATCTATCTATCTATCTATCTATCTATCTATCCCACTTTGTCTTTTATCTATCTATCTATCTATCTATCTATCTATCTATCTATCCCACTTGTCTTTATCTATCTATCTATCTATCTATCTATCTATCTATCTATCTATCTATCTATCCCACTTTGGTCTTTATCTATCTATCTATCTATCTATCTATCTATCTATCTATCTATCTATCTATCTATCTATCCCACTTGGTCTTTATCTATCTATCTATCTATCTATCTATCTATCTATCTATCTATCTATCCCACTTTGGTCATTATCTGTCTATGTATTTATCTATGTCTGGTTGTATCTATTTGTATATTTGTGTGTTTCTACAGGTCTATCTCTCTCTCTCTCTCTCTCTCTATATATATATATATATATATATATATATATATGCGTTTCTTCTAGTCTATCTATCTATCTATCTATCTATCTATCTATCTAACTATCTCAGTCTAATCATGTCTCTCCGTCAATCTTGTAATTATCACCTTCTCCGAACATCGCATCCACTTTTCAATTATTGGCTTGTCTAGCTAATAGGCTACAATTTTCTTGCAACCACCCCAAAGAGGTTACACGCCCCATACAACTATAAATATGAGCCCACTGATGTCTTAGAGTATGATTGATGTATTGTTATACGCTTCACAAATTGTCATTTTAAGACATACGTCGTATAATTCGATAATTTCTATATTAGTCTGGCTGCTGCCTATCGCAACAGGCTGATATAGCTCTCAGTGAATAAAATTGAACGGGAAGTCTGCTTTGGAGAACGGTATATTGAAGATAACCCATTTCAATCTAATTTAATAGATTTCAAGATTAAATGTTATTTGTTAAATATGGTGGAAATTTAAAACGCATATTATGCGATAAACAAATATCTCGCAGTAATGCACAGGACAAAACTTATTGCTAATAGCTGTAACGTTTTCAGCATTGTAGTAGATAGGAAATTTAGAATTAAAATCAATAAATTTTTTTTTCACTTTTACAAAGAATTTACAATGACGTGTGAATGTTATTTTTTACCAAACAGAAAAAGGACTGATCACGTGCTTACAGAGAAAGTCTAAACCGGATTTCGTGAGTAGATGTTAAAGTAGTTTTCTGACCAATGAGAGCGACTTGCAAGTTTAAAAAGACTTTTGCGATCTATTACGAAAATCGAAATTATTATAAAAGGCACTGGTCGGCGTCAGACATATGACTGCAGCAGAGACGACAAGAAAAATGTAACTGAGAAACTTCAAGTTGATCCGGACATTCGTCCTCTTTCTCCTTCTTTCTTGTGTGCTGATTCCTTTTATTTCTTCTTCTCCATTCAAAGACATTTCTACCTAACAAACGCTCAAATATGTATACATACGTACGCATAAACGCTTTCCAACAAATTAATACTACAAACATTTGATATCCTTAACTCATTACTTGTTTCTCATTGAACATTAATTTCTACCACAATTCATGTTACACTTTCATTAATAATGTCCTATTTTAACATGAAAAATGTATATATTTTATTCTTTCACTATTACTCTATTCCTACACAAATATACACTTCAAACATACACAAACCTTCTGACAAAAACCTTCTGATAAGTCTGATGATAATTCTAAATAAAACTTGTAAGCTGTAGGGAGTTCGGTTATGTATGACACAAGGCCGAATTAATTAAACATTAACCATCTCCCTTTTGATTCAGTATAACAACCAAGATTAGAATAATGGTCCGAATAGCAAAGTATATAATAACTAGCAGTATGGCCCGGTGTTGTTCGGGTGTAATGAAAGCTTTAAAACTAATCCATGGTCCTGGAGCTCAGACTCAGCCGAAATAATATTTGTGTGAAGTTTGGTGAGAATCGCATAAAAATTGTGGATTTGTATAAAGGGCATACAGACAGATTTAACAGACACACACACATCATCTTGCCTTATATATATATATATATATATATATATATATATATATATATATTATCGATTTTCTGCACTATTGTAAGAACTGCAACCTTGAAACTTTTGAATAACGTTTCTTATGTTTTTGTCTATGAGTGTATCAAATAACCCGATTTTTTCGATTATGGATTTTCGATATTTATCGGGGGTACGTCGACACAAAACCTAGCTAAGGACACTCGCAGACACTTATAGTACAACTGTGTAAATTTTCAAGAAAATTGTTCAGCCGTTTCGGAGTCTGTAGGTAACGGACACACACACACACACACACACACACACACACACACACACAGACAAAGTTCCATTTATAAATAAGCTTAGATAGATGATAATTCCTTATCTCAAGAATTCCGATTAAAACTATCAAAACAGTTATATGTGACACGTTGCGAGTATAACAGCCAAAATGAGAATAATGGTCCGAATAGCAAAACATATAATAATGGTAATCCCTCATTGGATATAATTGTAATTAATAAACCTCCTTAATATTAAAGAAATATTTTTTTAGGATTTATTCACTGTACGTCGTATTATCTGCGAAGTTTGTTAACGTGCGTAAGTAGAGTAGTACTTTGACATTTTGAAGCCATCCATAAGTTTTTGGAACTTTCTAGAATATTCTGGAGCCTCTCTAGAATTTAATGAATTCGTCTAAAATTTGTGTTTGTTTATTTGTAAGTTTATATGTTATGCTATAACTATGAACAGCTAAACGCATTAAAAATTCATAATTATTATCTAATTACAAAAAGGCAAATTGAAAAATAAAGCTTCTGCAAATTTTGTTAATTCCAGTAAATATTCGTTGTAAGTCCCGACGTTTTTCCCCTTCAAATTTATCCAAAATAGCTTTATTTCTATGCAAATGTATATACTGAACTCAAATCAAGTGTTAGTTATTGAAGAAACTTACCTTTTTTTTTATCTAAATGTCCATAAAAAAACGAACTATATCTTGCACTTTTTCTCTCCCGTAACGAAGTCATATAATTACCTGTAGAATGACGTACTGCGCATTTGAACGAATTTTGGCAGATTTTTCTTCATTTACTGATACTTCCGGCGATGTACTTCCGGAAATTAAAGTTATGCGCTATTGTATTTCTACACTTGTTAGGAAGTACATCGCCGGAAGTTTCAGTAAAGGAGGAAAATCGGCCAAAATTCAAAAGAAAATGTCTGCCTACGTAGAACGTCATTCTACAGTTAATTACATAACTTCGTGAGAGTTACGGGACAGAAAAAGTACAAGATATATTTCGTTTTTTTATGGACTTTCAAAGCAAAAAAGGTACGTTTCTTCAATAACTATTGTTGATTTGAGTACAGCGTATACATTTGTACAGAAATAATGCTATTTTGGATAAATTTGAAGGGAAAAAAGCCGTCGGTACCTAAAACGAAAATTTACCTTTATTTCTAAGGTTGTAAGTTATGTTATAGCCATAAACTGTTAAATGAGTTGAAATGCATCAGTATTTTTCACTCACATCATTACAAAATTAAAAAATAAAACTTTTTTTTAAATCTTTATCTAAATTTATTTATAAATGGAACTTTGTCTGTGTGTGTGTGTGTGTGTGTGTGTGTGTGTGTGTGTGTGTGTGTGTCCGTTACCTATAGACTCCGAAACGGCTGAACCGATTTTCTTGAAAATTTACACAGTTGTACTATAGGCGTCTGCGAGTGTTTTTGTGTCGAGGTACATAAATATCGAAAATCGATAATCGAAAAAGTCGGGTTATAGAAGGAGAGGTCAGATTTTAATCAAATTTCATACACTCATAGACAAAGACATAAGAAACGATATTCAGAAGTTTCAAGGTTGCAATTCTTACAATAGTGCAGAAAAGCAATAATATGTATATAGAAACAGGCAAGATGGTTGTGTGTGTGTCTGTTTATCTGCCTGTATATCTGTATTTTTTAGCCCTTTTATTTTAGTTTTTGCTTCGGGTTTGGCTCTAAGTAGGTATAATTGTAGTTCTTAGTCTCAGCCATGATACCATTTACTCAGAGGGCTTATTTAGCCTTCAAAATTCAGTTTACGACGAAAAAAACTTATTTGATATCGATACCAGGAAATCAAAATTTAACTTACATCCATTAATTTTTCTTTCAGTCTACGGTTTCGCTTTAACTGGAAACAACTATTGCTTTTTAGCCTTTCATGCGAACGTCCAAAGAATTTGAGCTCCAGGATCATGGATTAGTTTTCAAGCTTTGATTACACCTGAGCAACGCTGGGCTATACTTTTAGTTGAATATAAAGTAAAATAAAAAATAAAAAATTTAAGAGCAAAAAAAAAAAAATGAATGCTTTGTTCTGAACAAAAGTTTTGCAGTTTAATAGTTAGGAACTTAAGGTTATAGAAAAGTCATGACCCTAATCCACATATTACATTCCCTGTCACTTTTTTTAATAGTTCAAGCCAATATCCGAGACTTATGCTTAAATAATATAAAGGACTAACAGCAATAACTCATTTTGAAACCCCGAAATTAATAATTTGAAGTAAATTTCTGAGGCCTAATTAAACTTAAGTGTAAGCTTAACTACGTGTGACACTTATTAGCGTGATAAACATATTATATTAATACAAGGCAGAGGGGTTTTCAAGCGATATTTTAATCCTTGTTAAAGCGAAAAAGTAATGCTTTTGTTCTAGGCAGACGATAAGCAAAATATATTTTAGTACACATTACAAAGAAAAATACTTCATAAATTCAAAGGCAGAGGGCTGGCAAATGATATATTAATACTGGTTAGAGATGAAAAATAATTCCCTAATTCAAAGTCAAAGTGCTGGGAAGCGGTAATTTAATACTTGTTACAATGAAAATAATACTGTATTGATTTTTGTCTGACAAGCATTATTCAGTAACTATTACAACGATAATATATTATACTAATTCTACGCTACTGGGTTGGCAAGCAAATATTTAAATATTGGTTAGCGCCAGACAATACGAAATTGATTTTACGCAGAGGGTGGACAAGCTATATTTTATATTTATGTTACAGCGAAAAAATACTACATCGATTCTAGGGCAGAACTCTAGTTAAACGATATTTAGATATTTGTTTTACCGAAAAAAATGCTACATTGATTCTAGGTAGCCGTCTGGCATGCGTTATTTAAATACTTCTTACACCAAAAAAGCACCTCATTAGATCTAAACAGATGTTTAGCAAAAGCGAAGATATTTTAATACTTGTTACAACGAAAAAGCTCGCAGATTATTTTTAACAAGGGTTGACAAACGATATTCGAATACTTGTTATATCGAAAAATGAATATATTGATGAAAGGATGAGTGCAGCCAAGCGATATTTTGATACATGCTAAAGGGGAAAAATTAAGACAATGATTCTAGGTGGAAGGTTGGTAAGCGATACCATAATTTTTACAGCATAAAAATAGTCTTAATTCTTGGTACAATGTGGTAAACGATACTTTAATAGTGGTTAGAAGGAAAATACGACTGATTCTAGGCTGAGGACTAGCATACGATATCTTAATAATTGGTAAATTGTAAAAATACCACATTGATAGGCAAATGTTTGGCATACAATATTTTAATATTTGTTTCAAAGAAAAGGAAATACTGAAATGATTCTGTAGTGAATAAAAAATTAAGAAATAAAATCAACAGTCTTCTTCACTTTTACAAAAATCTACAATAACGTGTGAAATCCTGGGTTGAAAAAGGGTTGACCATGTGCTTAAAGAAAAAGTCGAAACCAGATTTCGCAAGTAGGTGTTAAATTGATTTTTGATCAATGGGAGCGATTTACAACACTTGAGGACTTCGCGAGTCAGTGCGAAAATCTGAATCGCCCGGTTCACACTCCACCCACGTCTATTGAACAGGTGAAGAGGCTTATCCCTTGTTCCCTGTTTAGGATGTGGTTTCCGGCTTTCTCTTTTCCAATCTTACGTAGCCCCCTGCGCATCAGTGGCGTTATCGCCTTGCTCGGGGTGATATGATTAAAAAAAAACTATAAAAGGCCCCGGCCAGGGATGGAAACAGCAATGACCACAAGCTAAAATGTAACGAAAGGCGCTTCAAGCTGACCCGGACATTCGTCTTCTTTCTCTTTCCTTCTCGTGTCCTGATTTCTTTTACTTCTTCTTCTCCATCCACAGACATTCCTACCAAAACAAACACATACATAGATACGTACGCATATACTCTTCCAATAGTTACTACTATGAACATCTTCTTCAACTCTTGATACCTTTAACTTTCTCATTGAACACGACTTTTACGCTTAACTTCTTAATAATGTTTCTAATTTGCATATTAACTCCTACAACTTATTGTTAATCTTTCCTTTTAATAAATTTCTATTTTAAAATACAAAATGTATATTTTTATTCTTACATTATTCCACAGAGTTCCACATATACCAACCTGCCGACAACAAATTTTCTGATCAAAACCTTCTGATAATAATTCTAATGATAAATGCTGCATAAAACTTGTAAGTTGTAGGGAGTTCGGTTATGTATGACACAAGGCCGAGCCAAAAAACATTAACCAGCCCCCTAAGGCTTCAATTCCAGTGAGATGGTTGGCAAACGATATTTTAATGCTTGTTACAGCGGAAGAATACTGCGTTGATTCTAGGCAGAGGGTTGGCAAGCAATATTCATTACTTGTTAGAGCGAAAAAACTGAACATTGATATAAGGCTGAGGGCCGATATTCGATATCTTTTATACATGTTAGAGCAAGAAAATACGACATTGATTCTAGACAGACGGTTGACAAGTGATATTACAAATAATTTACATTCATTCTAGACGGTTGGCTGACAAGCGATATCTAATTCTTGTTACAGTGTAAAAAATACTACACTAGTTCAAACGCAGAGGGCTGGAAAGTGATATTTTAATTTTAATTTTTTTTTTTTTACTGCGAAAAATACTATATTGAGTCTAGCCCAAGGATTGGCAAGCGATATTTTAGTATTTGTTACTGTGAAAAATACTGAATTGTTTCTAAGCAATCGATATTTTCATGCCTGTTATAACGGGAAAATACGGCATTCATTCTAAACAGAAGACGGAAAGCGATATTTTAATACTTGTTAGAGTTAAAAAAAATAACAAAAAAAAAAACTACATTGTCTCTAGACAGAATGTCAAGCGGTATCTTTTTTTTTTTTAAATCATCTCACCCCAAGCAAGGCATTCCACTGCCACTATTGCGCATGGGGCTACATAGGGGAAGGTAAAGAGAAGGAGTGGTTAGACATAGGGAATGTCAGGAGGAAGGTGACAGATGAGTAAGGATAGCGAGGATGAGGGTTGGGCAGATGGGAAGAGTGTTTGATAGAATTGGAGCAGGTTAGTGTGTTAGGAGGTGTCTATTGACCTTACATTTAAACTCCTGGAGATTGTAGCCGTCGGGGAAGCAATCGTTTGGAAGAGAATTCCACAGTCGGGAAGTGCGAGGAAAGAAACTGTTGGAGTAGAAGTTACGGCTGCATTTTATCGGTTTCACTGTAAAAGGGTGGGATCTAGTTGCTAATCTAGTATCTCGTTCAAATTCGTATTTAGGGGGCACCAGTGATCTAAGTTCATCGGAGCAGAAGCCGTGGAAGTATTTATAGAAGAGACACAGGGAAGCCACGTCGCGCCGGTGGGAGAGAGACTGCAGGCGGTCTGCCAAGTCGGTATCTATCACATTACAGACCCTCCTCTGAACCTTATCGAGAATCCCGAGGAGAACACCAGGGGCACCCGACCAGATATGGCAGAGGTATTCAATGCACGGGCGGATGGTAGATTTATATCTATCTAAATCTAAACTTATTTATGAATAGAACATTGTGTGTGTGTGTGTCTGTGTCCATTACCTATAGACTCCGAAACGGCTGAACCGATTTTCTTGAAAATTTACACAGTTCTACTATAAGCATCTGCGAGTCTTCTTAGCTCGGTTTTGTGTCGAGGTACCCTAGATAAATATCGAAAATCTATAATCGAAAAAATCGGGTTATAGAAGGAGTGGTCTGATTTTAATCAAATTTGATGCACTCATAGACAAAGACATCAGAAACGATATTCAGAAATTTCAAGGTTACAGTTCTTACAATAGTGCAGAAAATCGATGATATATATATATATATATATATATATATATATATTTAAGGCAAGATGTTTGTGTATGCCTGTTTATTTGTCTGTATGTCTGTATTTTTACTGCCCTTTCATTTTAGTTTTTGCTTCTGGTTTGGCTCTAATTGTTTTTGTTAGTCTCAGCCATTTTACCATTTACTCAGAGGACTTATTTAACCTTCAAAATCCAGTTTACGACGAAGAACAATTTATTTGATATCGATACCAGGAAATCAAAATTTGAATTACATCCATTCCTTTTTCTTTCAGTCTACGGTTTCGCTTTAACTGGAAACAATTATTGCTTTTTAGTCTTTCGTGCTAACGTCCAAAGAGTCTGAGCTCCAGGACCATGGATTAGTTTTACAGCTTTCATTACAACCGGGCAACGCCGGGCTATACAGCTAGTTTTAATTATTTTCAATTCTCTACTACGCCGATCCTACACAGTGAGCAATAACACTAAATAGACTCCAAATTTTGAGTGACAATTTTTTTATTTGTTGCAAGACACTGATCCTCATTAAATGGCTGTTGTTAGGCATTTTGTTATGTCCTTTGTCCTTTATTTGCTTATTATTAGATTTTGCTGTTGGCATTTTTAATATGATTTGTCTTTCTGTTGACTTTTTATTAAGAATTTTATGGCCTATGTATTAGGTTTTTATTGCAGAAACACATTTCCTCATCTTTATTGGCTTTTTGTTTTTTTTACATAAACGTTTGTTCTTTGTTGTGGCCTCCCAAGTCCTTCGTGCTCACTGCTCATACTTTGCTTTTCTCTTCCTTATCGAATTAGTTGCATGGTCTTTGTATTCCGGTTAAGGGAGTTGGGTAATTTACATATCACCATATCTACCTATAACGAAAGAGTTTTATGCATAAAAAAAAATGTCTTCTCTGTGGGTGTCTCCTCATTTTCTTGTACTAAATTTTCTCATTCGCAGAATATCACATGGTTAAAGAGCTTTGATTTGTTTTCCCATTAAGGCCGATATACTCTGTAGAATCTCTGAGTGTGTTATGGCGTTGTAACTCAAAAGTAGCCAAAGAAAAAATACTTCCTCTTTCTTTTGCGAACATGTCTTCAAACAAAACTTTATGGTTTGGACTATCCTATCGGTGACGCCATTGTTGTGAAGTGCTATGTCCTTTAATCTCATATGTAGAATATTGATTTTTTTAGAAGAATAAAAAAACTGTGATACCAGGCCGAAAAGGTGGGTGAGTAGAGGGTGATCTTTCATTAACTATCCTATATACCTAGCTAATCACATTTACGACCCAATCACTCTTAACATTTTCTCCATTTAACACAAGAACACATCCACCATCTTACGATCCTACATATACCATAATACCACCTATTCACAGAGAAACCTAAAAAGGGCATATTTATCCCTGTAAGATACAAGAAATGTGGCACAAAGGTGGATAGAAGGTAGTCTTTGTTAATTATCCTATACCTAGCTAATCACATTCACGACCCAATCACGCTTATCATCCAGCACGAATCAATGTAGAGGATTCATAAAAAAATCAACGACATAATATTAGATGTTTTTGTGCACTTTTATGCATTTCTCTAAGATGCTATACTCAAACTCAACCAAAATCTACTCACTGATAGATCAAGGCCTGATGCCTTGATATGCGAACAAAAATTCAATTGAAAAACAGGGTGCAAATTTTCACGTTTTTTACAAGGTGCTCATCCTTCTGACGTTGCAGAGACAATGAATCCACTTTTCTGCGTCACAACGTCATCGCATCACATTACAGGCTCCCCTATCGCCCATCCCTGTTCTTCCAATTGTACATAAATCATCTCCGTTTATTTTCAAAATTGACTAAGCATAAATCCTGTTTTACAAATACAACAAAACTAATACGTACTTCGCATTTTTTTAACTTACACATCACGACAACCTCACAGTAGAGCTTTCTGAATAAGCACATGACGTTACCATTTCAACATAACCACAAAATATCCCGAGCAACACCGGGTTATCTATCTATCTATCTATCTATCTATCTATCTATCTATTTATCTATCTATCTATCTATCTATCTATCTATCTAAGCCTTTCTGTCTTATCTATCTATCTATCTATCTGTTTTCTGTTTTTATCTAAATGTTGTTTTCATTTATTTATCTATCTCTCAATCTATCTATCTCATTTTGACCAGGTCTATCTATCTATCTATCTATCCCATTTTAATCATATCTATTTATCTGTCGATTTTGTAATTATTATATCCTATCGCATCAGCTCTTCAATTATCGACGTGTCCATCTAATAGAACCCAATTTTCTCGCAACCTTCCCAAAGTTGTCACACATGACGCCTTGCATTAGCAATAAGATGAGAGGCATCTTAGTGCATGGGTGAGATATGGATATTGATATCGCACAACTGTCATTTTTAAGACGGGAAACTTATATTTCGAAAATTGCAATATTAAACATGATGTTGACTATCCACACTACTTCAATTAAAAATTTAGAAAGGAAGCTTCTATCCCTACTGGTCAATACGATAACTGTTACGGGACTTAACTAAAAATTATTTTAAGAGGAATATTTTATAAATTTTAAACGACAACAGCACTGGCTGCTCAGTCAGTGAATATATGGGATATAATGGATATCTAATGGATATAGGGAAACGGCTGATATTATCATAAATAATAAGGTGAAATTTTTTCAATAGGAGCAGATATGTTTGCCTTTCGTCCGGCTCGTAATCCTCCACAGGTTTTTAAACAATAATAGATACTTATCCTTTTTTCCTGTTAAATACTAGATTTCCGTTTCTATCTAATTTTTCCCCATTTTCTTTCACTCACCGTAAACAGCTTGCATCTTAGTGGCTTTATTGCCTTGCTTGGGGTGAATTGGTTAAATAATAGAAGAATATTAATAGTTATTTCGACGTCGAGAATTATCTGCATTTTAATCAAAAATATCATGACAACTTCAGTCAAACCGAACCTCACATGGTGCTTCGTAATTGTGTCCTTTTGACAAACTTGGATGAATTTATTAAATATAAGTGTTAAATGCTTGTTTGTAGAATCGAGCGGGTGAACTCACGCCACGACACGTGCAAAGGCTCCAAATATATACAAAGAAGAAAGGAAAAAACGGGTCGGCAAACTAATTTGAATTTTACACCAAGGAAAATAAATAAACACTCAACATGTTTGTATATCTTGTTTTTTCTTCTTTTCATCACTTTTCATCGACCCTGAATAAGAGGCGTAGGTGAAGAGGCACCTGGCCTTCGTCAAAGCCACTAATCGACAAAAAAGGCACAGATGCTCTATCTATCTATCTATCTATCTATCTATCTATCTATCAACAGACGGTTTTTATCTATCTATCGACTATTTTGTTTCTAGCTAACTATCTGAGTATCTGTCTGTCTACCTGTCTGTTTCTATCTATCTATCTATCTATCTATCTATCTATCTATCTATCTATCTAGAGATTATATTTGACTGTTTCTGTACCTCCTCCTCTCTCTCTTTCTCTCTCTCTATCTCACCGTATATATATATATATATATATATATATATATATGCCTGGTTTCTTTCTTTCTTTCTTTCTTTCTCTCTCTCTCTCTCTCTCTCTCTCTGTATATATATATATATATATATATATATACATATATATATATATTGTTGAATTCGTAGCATTCACTTGCGCGCAAATACCTTATGGGAAAGGTATTAATCCGTCTATTCCTTCCAGTTATGGGTTAAATAACAGAACAGTTTGGGTTCTATAGCCTTAATCGGCAACCAGTCTACCGCAGAAAGCAATGGCAACCTACTGCGGGATAATCTTCTGCCCAGTCAGTCATGTCTCTTTCGAGACATGATCGCCCAAGCGTGTATCACGTATGGCACTTAACTGACTGACTGATCTATCGACTATTTTGTTTCTATTTATCTATCTGAGTGTCTGTCTGTTTATCTGGCTGTTTCTATCTATCTATCTATCTATCTATCTATCTATCTATCTAGCTATCTATCTATCTATCTATCTATCTAGAGATTATATTTGACTGTTTCTATCCCCCCACCTCTCTCTGTCTGTCTGTCTGTCTGTCTGTCTCTCTCTCTCTCTCTCTCTCTCTACATATATATATATATATGTGTGTGTGTGTCTATCTATCTATCTATCTATCTATCTATCTATCTATCTATCTATCTATCTATTACAGTCTGATTCTATCTATCTATCTATCTATCTATCTATCTATCTATCTATCTATCTATCAAGAAACTAGATCTGACTGTTTCTATCTCGATCTATTTATCTATCAAACTATTTTTCTCTCTTTCTATATATATACATATATATATACCTGATTCTATCTATCTATCTATCTATCTATCTATCTATCTATTAAAAGGCTATATCTGACGGTTTTTATCTCTCTTGATATCTCTATGTGTCTCTACCTGATTCCTTCATTCATTCATTCATTCTTTCTTTTTTTCTTTCTTTCTTTCTTTCTGTCGTCCACGTTCTATAGATATCATTTTAACTATTCAATTATCAGGGTGTTCATCTTGCAGAACCCAATTTTCTCGCAACCACCTCAAAGACGTTCTACGTCGCGTTCCGCTTTGCAATAAGCCGACACACATATTAGTGTCTAGTTAAGTTACGTCTATACATACGACAAAATTATCCTTTTAAAATGTCGGTCTGTAAGGTTGACATTCAACACTACTTCGAACAAAAGACTACGAAGGAAACTACTACAAATACTGGAAAGAGATATATTTTGTTGCACTTACGAAACCTATTTTTCTGAAAAATTGTTTTAAGATTTTACAAAGCTGGAATGTCAGCAACACTGGCTGCGCTGTCAATAAATATAATAATACTACCATTAAATAATATTATAGTATTACCATTAAATATGAGGCGAACAGTTGCTAAAATTTAATCCCAGTACAATACCCAAGAGTGAAGAAAAGCCTTCAGTCAGTTAAGTGCCATACGTGATACACGCTTGGGCAATCATGTCTCGAAAGAAACATGACTGACTGGGCAGAAGATTATACCGCAGTAGGTTGCCATTATTTTCTATGGTAGACTGGTTGCCAGCCAAAGATATAGAACCCAATCTGTCCTGTTATTTAACCCATAACTGGAGGCAAAGATATTTGCGCGTAAGTGAATACAGGGAATTCAACTGGAATTCGAATTCGTACCGCCGATTTCTCGTACCGAGCCGATATCTACCGCACCACAACGCACATCCCAGATGTAGTAATGCCTTCTCGATTAAAGAATACCGAATGTTTCCTTCTAAGGAAACGGCTAATATTACTATTACTAGTAGCATACCCAACTTGTTCTGTTACTAAAAGTTCTAAAATTTTAAACCGGTTTTAAATTCTTTTATATATCTCCTCCTTTTTAAATGATTGTGATCATGGCTCTCCACAACTTCCTCATTTTAAAAACTTTATTTCTTCTGCCATTTCACAAAAAATCGTTATTTCGAATTGATTTTTTGTATTTAGCAGGTTGCATTTGGGTTTATTTTTTCAGACTCTCTTTTCTCTTTATTTGCTCCATAATTCTCAACTTTCTCATTCTTATTGTCAGTATACGATTCCTTGTAATTTCTATTTTCATTAAGATTTTATTCCCAATCACGTAGTAGGTCTATGTTGATTTTTTAGCATTCATTTGAAGATCCACATATTTGTAGATTCTGGTTTCGTCTTTATTTGTGAAACAATTGTTCAACATTCACTGCCCTGGGGTTTTCAGATATTGCATGGCAGTTCAACACCCTCTTCTTTTAGAGACAATTTTCTACACCTTAACACTTTATATACATTTTCCGTTTTTTTATTTTATTTGGCTTTTGAAAGGCATCGTTCGCTATCCCAACGCTCTTTCAGATTTCAGTATCGCATGAATCATTTGCCCTCCGTATAGTTCGTGTTTTTGCTATAGATTTAAACTTTTTTTCTTACTTAATTTACTCAAGCAAACTACGTAGGCTAAGGATTGATTTCGACTGTCTGTCTTGTCTTCAATCTGTCCTGTGAGTATCAGATTTTTCCAGCCCTCTTTTTCTCAGTATCTGCTCTAGAAACCTCGACTGTTTCTTCCCGATGTTATATATCAGTCAGTCATTTAAGTGCCATACGTGATACACGCTTGGGCGATGATGTCTCGAAAGAGACATAACTGATTGGACAGAAGATTATCCCGCAGTAGGTTGCCATTACTTTCAGCGGTAGACTGGTTGCCAGCAAAGGCTATTGAACCCAATCTGTCCTGTTATTTAACTCATAACTGGATGGAAGAGACGGATTAATACTTTTCCAATGGTATTTGCGCGTAAGTGAATGCAAGGAATTCAACTGGAATTCGACCTCGTCTCCCCAATTTCTCGTTCTGAGACGTTATTCACTGCAGCACAACGCGCATCCTGATGTTATATACATGTTTCCTTTTTGCTTCCATTTTCTCTAAAATTCGTCATTTATCACATGTTCAGTCCATGGTATCATCAGCCACCTTCTGTAGAACCACATTTCTGCTATCTCAAGACTCCTTTTCATTAGTGAGGATATTGCCAAACATTCACTGCTATATAAGATCACTGATAAACAGTTCAGTACTCTTTTCTTTGTTTCTAACGAATTTTTTCTCTGTCTCAATACTTTGCTTAGCTTCTTCTTTGTCAATTGATGAATAGTCCTTTCTTATCGCAGTTCTTCAGCATATCTTATGTTGTTAAGATTGTAACCACCAATAATGAATACTGAAAGGACTTCTAATTCTCCAAGAATTGCCTCGTCAAAAAGATTGAACAAGTGAGAAGACGCTATATAGGTTTCGGGTTGTTTCCTTTCTACTTTCTATTTTCTATAAAATTCGTCATTTAACACATGTTCGGTCAATGATATCATCAGCCACCTTCTGAAGAACCACGTTTCTGCTGTCTTAAGTTTCCTGTTAATCAGTGAAGAGATTGCCTAACATTCATTGCCATAGAAGAGCACTGATATTGAGTAACAGCACTTTTTTTTTGTTTCTAACGGATTTTTCCTGTCACTTAATACTCTGCTTAGCTTTTCGAAATCATGCTATCTTTCTTCAATATGTGCTCTAGGAAACTCAATTGTCTCTGCTCCCTGATTTCTCGTTTCGAGCCGATATTCATTGCACCACTACGCACATCCTGATGTTATATATACGTTTCCTTTGTGCTTTCCATTTTCTTTCAAGTTCGTCATTTATCACCTGTTCGGTTGATTTAATCCTCAGCCACCTTCTGTAGAAACACATTTCTGCTGTCTCAAGTCTTCTTTTCCTCAGTGAGAAGATTAACCAACATTCACTGCCATATAAGAGGACTGATAATCAGTTCAGTATTCTTTTCTTTGTTTCTAAAGATTTTTTTTCTGATTCTTAATACTCTGCTTAGCTTCTGGAAGGCACCTTTATTAATGCCAATGCGCCTTTGAATTTTTGCGTCACAATAACCTGATTTTTAAATCTTAGACTTGTTTGATTTTGGTATCGCCAATTTGTAATTTGCGTCTTGGCCTCTTACTTTGGATAACAACCACGCATTCCATCATCGTGCAATTGACGCTTAGTCCTTTTTTCTTGCTTTCCTTCACTACCTTCTGTTGAAGACTTTGTAGTTTCCTTTCTGTGTATGCTATAAACATTATATCGTATCATATCTGACGAGTAATGCAATGAAAACACCTTCAAACTTTTCCAATACCATAATTATTTTATATTCAATGCGAAAAAAAACCAATGCATAAAAAATATTATCCAAATAATTCTATCGCATTTACAATAGAATAAATCTATCTACACTTAACGTAAAAAATGTTTCTTCTTCTTCTTCTTCTTCTTCTTCTTCTTCTATGTGCCCTGTCCCTTCAGGACGTAGGCGATCATGGATCTCCACGTCTCCCTATCCCTTGTGGCTCTTAGTATGTTTGTTCCTGTTGCTCCTGGCAACCCCCGTTCCGTCATCCACCTGATCAGACCCTGCAAATATGTTATCCGCTGCCTTCCTCTGTCTCTCCTTCCTTCTATCTGTCCAGTCAGTATCAGGTTCTCCAGGCTCTCCTTCCTCATTGCATGTCCCAGGAACTTCAGTTGTCTCTTCCTGATGCTCAGCATCAATTTCCTTTTTGTTGCCATTCTTTTTAACACTTCGTCGTTGCTTGTGTGCTCAGTCCACGATATCCGTAGCATCCTTCTGTAGAACCACATTTCGGCCGCTTTCAGTTTTGTCCTCATTTTCGATGATATTGTCCAGCATTCACAGCCGTATTGAAGAAAAAAATGTCGAAAAAATGTTACTACTACATCCAAACCAATAAAACATTTTATACAAACAAAACAATATGTTAAAATCCATCACCTGTAATAATAGTCACAAAAATACAAATGTGAAACCTCAAAAAATCTATATAAAATATTATCTGAACACAAAAATAACATTTTCAAAATATATCAAATGCGTTTGTTGCCCACCGTATTGAGACTGGCAACAGTTTTAATATAAAAATGTTACTTTGATGAAAATAGAAAGTAATTCACTAAGACATCTATAGAGTGCTTTGTCTAGAGTGGCTTAATTGCAAGAGCATCTACAATCAATTTGTGTCCTGACTCTGCAAATATGTTATCCGCTGCCTTCCTCTGTGTCTCTTTCTATCTATCTGTCCAGTCAGTATCAGGTTCTCCAGGCTCTCCTTCCTCATTGCATGTCCCAGAAACTTCAGTTGTCTCTTCCTGATGCTCAGTATCAATTTCCTCTTTGTTGCCATTCTTTCCAACACCTCATCGTTGCTTGCATGCTCAGTCCATGATATCCGCAGCATCCTTCTGTAGAACCACATTTCCGCTGCTTCTAGTTTTGTCCTCATTTTCGATGATATAGTCCAGCATTCACTGCCATATTGAAGAAAAAAATGTCGAAAAAATGTTACTACTACATCCAAATCAATAAAACATTTTATACAAACAAAACAATATGTTAAAATCTATCACCTGTAATAATAGTCACAAAAATACAAATGTGAAACCTCAAAAAATCTAAATAAAATATTATCTGAACACAAAAATAATATTTTCAAAATATGTCAAATGCGTTTGTTGCCCACCGTATTGAGACTGGCAACAGTTTTAATATAAAAATGTTACTTTGATGAAAACAGAAAATAATTCACTAAGACATCTATAGAGTGCTTTGTCTAGAGTGGCTTAATTGCAAGAGCATCTACAATAAATTTGTGTCCTGGCTCTTACAACATTTCATAATTCCTGACAGATCTTTTAATATCACAGTGTGGGATACCTATTAAAAAAAGTGACGGAAAGAAAAAAAAGTACTTTATATGAATTTGGCTTAATATAAAAAATACATTTCTGAGATGAGGTAGTATTTACAGTATTTAAATTAATGAGAAAATTCATAACATTCAATCGAAGTATTACTACGCAAGTGATTGTAGTTCGGTTCGAAATTCTTAATACCTGAAGAAGGCTTGAGCGTAAAACGGCCGAAACGTCATACAAATGGCACCAATGATGAGGACAATAGTCCGAATAATGTAAATACTTTAAAAAATAAAATCTACAATTCCCAGTATTCCACGTTCGTGCACATATGTAGTTGTATCAGACATGACAACTGAAGTCCGATATAGTCCTGAAGAACGAAACGCGTCACAAGCAAGCATTTCTAACGCAGTTCCTTTCCTGTTAGTGGATGTATTCCTTCTAATACGAAAACGCATTTAACTGCATCTACCATAAATTTTCAGCTTAATTACTCACAAACGATGGATTGGTGGACATTTTTTTTTAATCATCTCACCCCAAGCAAGGCATTCCACTGCCACTATTGCGCATGGGGCTACATAGGGGAAGGTAAAGAGAAGGAGTGGTTAGACATAGGGAATGTCAGGAGGAAGGTGACAGATGAGTAAGGATAGCGAGGATGAGGGTTGGGCAGATGGGAAGAGTGTTTGATAGAATGGGAGCAGGTTAGTGTGTTAGGAGGTGTCTATTGACCTTACATTTAAACACCTGGAGATTGTAGCCGTCGGGGAAGCAATCGTTTGGAAGAGAATTCCACAGTCGGGAAGTGCGAGGAAAGAAACTGTTGGAGTAGAAGTTACGGCTGCATTTTATCGGTTTCACATATGTGTATATGGACTTTTTTCCTTGGTTGACGTGAGGAACCCGCCGCAAAATTTTGTGAAATTATTTTTGATACACCCTCTATATGTGTGTGTGTGTGTGTGAGAGAGAGAGAGAGAGAGACAGAGACAGAGACAGAGAGACAGAGAGAGGGAGGGGGAGATAAAAATAAAATAAATATTTGAGATACAACAAAATATGTATATTTGTTGTTTCTCAAATATTTATTTTATTTTTTTATCTCACATGTGTCGGAATTTATTTTCGATTTTCCTTAAAATATATACAGTTGCGAGCATAAAGATCAGAATGATGTTAAGAAAAAGTCTAAATGTGAAATAACTTTTTATTTTAAAGCTTCATAGAACATTTTATGAGGGAAAAATTAGCATATAAAGGTAAATTATATAATCCCAAAATATAAAGCTCAATAAACCTATTTTGATAAAGTTAAAAGAATAATTACATAACATTAAAAAAAAGATGATCAAAAACATCAAAACAATTAACAAATTCATGCTATTATAATAGATACATCATAGCCAAATGAAAATAACGTTCATAATCCATTAGTTCTTGATGTGAAAAACCTTTATTTTCAATAACAGTTTGACATCTTTTGCTACATGAGCGAATTAATGTATTGCATTCATTTACAGGTATTTTCTCCCGTTCTCCTTTCAAATTAGTCCATAGTTCTTTGACGTTTGTTGGATTCTTTTCCTTAACTCTTTCATTTAATAACTTCCAACATTCTCAATAGGATTAATGCCTGGGCTTTGAGCAGGCATCTCCATAACAGTAACATTCTCCTTAGAAAGAAATATCTTAACAGACTTTGCTGTCTGACATGGCTATTTATCATGCATAAATACAGCTGATTGATTAATTACAGTTCTCAAATGAGGTACAACATGTTCCTTCAATATCTTTTTGTATACAGTTGCATTAATTTTACCGTGTAGCCTAACAAGAGGTCCCGTACCGTCTACTGAAATCATGCCAAACACCATCACACTTCTTCCTTCAAATTTAATGCTACTTTTAATGCAATGAGGCAAACATCGTACTTTAGAATTGTGTCGAACGAACCTCCCATCACAACCTAATAGGTTAAACTTTAACTCATCACTGAAATGAACACAATCTCATTGTTCTTCTGACTATATGGCGTGTTCAGTAGCAAATTTCAATCGACTCATTTGCTTTTTCTCGAAATGTAAGGCTTCGTAGAAATAGTATGCCTTCATTAAGTCTTCGAGAAAATAGTGTGCCTTGACATTTTAATTCCAATTTTAGCTCTTTTTTATTCTTTACCAATCCATCTGTCTTTCCTTGCAGTAGTTTTCTGAGGCCTGACAAATTGTTTCTTGGCTTCACATGAATCAGTTTCCTCAAGTTTTCTTAAAAATACTATGAATAACACTGTTAGATTTCTCCACACTCTTTGAAAAATCCCCAATTGTGAGTTTAACTTCAATAAGTAACTTAATTATCAGTTTTCTAAGTTCCAATGACGTCACAGACTTTTTCGATAATGTTTATAATGCCAGAGCCAGTAAAGAGCAGGGGGAATTTTTTAAAATACCCGATTTTATATTCTTACTCAAAAAATTTTCAGCAATGCAAAATAATCACTGAACTTAGTGAATTTATTTTATCGTTTTGATGTTTTTGATTTTTTCGGATGTTGTTTTTTTTTATTTTTTATAAGCATTATATAGTTATTCTTATAACTTTATCAAAATAAGTTTATTGAGCTTTATATTCTGGAATTATAAAATTTACATTGATATCCTTTTTTATTATTGATAAAATGTTCTTTGAAGCTTTAAAATAAAAAGTTATTTCATATTTAAACTTTTTCTTAACATCTTTCTGATCTTTATGTTCGCTATTGTGTATATATATATATATCTATCTACACGAGTGTGTAATGTATATACAATTTATATATATATATATATATATATATATATATAAGTATGTATAGATGTTAGGTCCGTAAAGGGCGAGGATAATTTAACAAGATCAACTTAATATAAAATATTAATTGTTATTTCTGTATAGGGAGCTCAATGGATGTTATCCAGAGCAATATGATATTTATGCAGGAAAACTCAAAGCGTCGTTTAGATTGGTTATAAAATATAATTCATTTCTATGAGCTTAATTAGGTCATTTCATCAGACCATACCATATTCGTTCCATTCGGTACAACTATTTTACCGTGATACGCATATCTTTAAAATGAAGGAAAACCAAGTAAAAAGATTTAAAAACAGAGATATATTAAAATATTTATAAAATATCTGTACCGAATGGAACGAATATAATGTGGTCTGATGAAATTAGCTAATTTAGCTCATAGAAATGAATTATAATTCATAACCAATCTAAATTACGTGTTGAATTCTCCTTTATATATATATATATATATATATATATATAGGGTGTCCCAGAAGTCGCGCACCATCCAGATTTTTATAAAAATATATATGAATATCAATTTTATTAATCATAATCATAACAGATGCTTAAATTGTTCACCCTCTGCATTAACACATGCATCAATTCTCTTTCTGGGTTTTAAGAATACAATGTACTGATGATTTGCTAATCGTTAGCTCTTGGCTTATTTTCCTTACTGATTTCACGGGGCTTCTACCAATATTTGCCAGAAACATGGTGGGTGTTTCTTCATCAGTTGCACTCTTTCGTCGACCACATCTCTCACGGTCAGCAACTGATCCAGTTTCTTGGAAGCGTTTGATCAAAATAAAGATAGTGGAATGTTTCAATAATTTTTTCTCGCTCATGATGACTACGGTTGAATTCTTGAGCTACAGAGCGGTATGTTGCCTCTTTCCTTTCAAACATAAAAACCAATTCAACTCTTTCTTGTACTGTTAGTTTCTCATCCATAACAGATTAAATCTGAAACATAGAAAAAATAAAAATTAGTATCTGGTACCCGACTTCCGGGACACCCTGTATATGTATATTTGTATATATATATATATGAATAAAGACAAAATTACAACTTATCTTACCCCATGTGTTTCGTCCTCTGATGGCCTTAATCGAGTTAAATGTGAGGGAGATTTTATTTTGATTTATAAGGACTTATAAACAAAACTTAAAATGCTATTTTTTAAATTTGTCAGAAGCTCATAAATACCCATTAGGCTAACTGAATATTCTAGTTGAATTATGTAAGACTAGCAGTATAGCCCGGCGTTGCTCGGTTGTAATGGAAGCTTTAAAACTAATCCATGGTCCTGGAGCTCAGACTATTTGTATGTTGGCACGAAAGACTGAAAAGCAATAGTTGTTTCCAGTTAAAGCGAAACCGTAGACTGAAAGAAAAATGAATGGATGTAAGTCAACTTTTGATTTACTGGTATGAATATCAAATGAGTTTTTTTCGACGTAAACTGAACTTTGAAGGCTAAATAAGTGCTCTGAGTAAATGATATCATGGCTGAGACGAAGAACTACAATTATACCTACTTAGAGGTAGGTATAATTGCTACCCGAAGCAAAAACTAAAATATAAGGGCTAAAAAAAATACAGACACACACAAACATCTCGTCTTTTATATATATATATATATGTATATATATATATATATTATCAATTTTCTGCACTATTGTAAGAACTGCAAGCTTGAAACTTCTGAGTATCGTTTCTTATGTCTTTGTCTATGAGTGTATCAAATTTGATTAAAATCGGACCACTGCTTCTATAACCCGATTTTTTCGATTATCGATTTTCGATATTTATCGGTGGTACCTCGACACAAAACCTAGCTAAGAACACTCGCAGACGTTTATAGTACAACTGTGTAAATTTTCAAGAAAATCGGTTCAGCCGTTTCGGAGTCTATAAGTAACGGTCGCACACACACATCCACACACAGACAAAATTCCATCTATACATAAGTTTAGATACGAAGTGCTGTATTTTAAAGCGTAATAAATTAGGATTTTTTGTATACTAAGTATTTATACACAGTAAAAGTTTTACACCAAGTTATTATACAAGTAAAATGTCGTTAGTTTTTTCAGAATTTTTAAATTTAATAATGATCACAAATATATTTCCGTATAACTAAAGATCAAGGTATACTGTGAAGGTTTTTAAGTAATGTACTTTAATGTCAAGGATGTGCGTTGTGGTGCATTGGATATCGGCTCGCAACGATAAATCGGGGAGCCGAGTTCGAATTCCAGCTGAATTCATTGCATTCACTTACGCGCAAATACCCTTGGGAAAGGTATTAATCCGTCACTTCCTCCCAGTTATGGGTTAAATAACAGGACAGATTGGGTTCTATAGCCTTGGTCGGCAACCAGTCTACCGCAGAAAGCAATAGCTACCTACTGCGGGATAATCTTCTACCCAGTCAGTCATGTCTCTTTCGAGACATGATCGCCCAAGTGTATATCACGTATGGCACTTAATTGATTGACTGACTTTAATGTCGAATATATGAAAGGAAGTGAATGTTTTTAATGATGTTATTGAATTTTTTTTTAAATTTAATATTAAGCTGTATCATCTTCTACTTCATATGCCGTCTCCTTTCTGGATGTAGGCGATCATGGACTTCCACTTACCACGGCAAAGGCTTATCAATTTACAGTTGAAATAATTAGACATAACCGTAAGTTCTATGTTGAAAGTTTCTTCTGTTGGTTTTCTTGCATGTGTAAATTTCTTCCAGTCTATTGTTTTTCAGTTATCTCTTGTTGATCATATTTTTCATCTTGGTGTCTCTCCCAAACCACGTTTCACCATCTACTCGCTCAAACCCAACAAGTATGTCTCATGCTGCTTTCCCCTGTCTCTTTTTCCCTCTGTCCGTCCTGTGAGTATAAGAGTCTCCAAGCCCTCCTTCCTCGTTATGCGTCCCAGAAACATCTGCTGTCTCTTCTTGATGCTAAGTATAAGTTTCCTTCTCGCTTGTACCCTCTCCAACATTCTGTCATTGCTCACTTGCTCGGTCTATGTTATCCTCAGCATCCTTCTGTAGAACAACATTTCTGTGGCTTCGAGTCTCTTCTTCATCGAACTATATTATTTCTGGCCATTGGTTTGTTGCTTTAACCAATATGCTATCAACGCAAAAATTTAACACGAAAGAGACGCACATGTTCGGTAATGAAAATCAGCTGTAAAAACAGTCGCCACAAGAAACAGAATCTAGTCTCTGCTCTTCACATTAGATCCATGTGTGGAAATGACAACAACAAGAACTCGTATTTTCATAGCCGCTCGGCTTTGTTATCTTCTCGTCACAATCAAAGCAGTGGAAGAATGAACCGACAACTCTCCTTATTTAGAGAACGTAGCTTTGTTTTGGCACAGGACACACATCCAGGATCGAACCCACTAATCAACAGTAAATTCGGAATTATCAAGCTTGTCATTACACTTTTCTTTTATCATTTCACCCCAAGCAAGTTATTCCACTGCCACTATTGCGCATGGGGTCATATAGGGGAAGGTAAAGAAAAAGAGTGGTTAGATATAGGAAATGTCAGAAGGAGGGTGATAGACGGGTAAGGATACCGAGGCTGAGGGTTGGGTAGATGGGAAGAGTGTTTGAAAGAATGGATGCGAGTTTAAAACGCAAAATTGGTTGGGTTGGAATTATTTTCTTGGAACATTTCCCAATCGAGAGCCATGTGGCACCCCTAATTATCCATTAACCAATAATAAAGTGAGGATAGCACGAATCAAAAAGCCAAGTTCAAATTCGACTGTAGTGCCGTTTCAAATACCTCCGCAGTAGTGCCTCTCATTAAAACATCAACCTTTCTCCCCTCTCTTCTGTGGATTATATAGCAAGTTAGACTAAGATGTGAGCATATATAAAAATAATGACTGAATTTAAAATTAAAAGTAATCGAAAACCACTCCACTGGCATCTCGGTTGTAGTTACTTCCCCATCTCCTCTAGACATAATGCTGCTTCAGTTTGCCTTTTCTAGAAATATTTTCATGACAGCTGCACCAAGACGCATATCGAGGTTTTGGTACCTCGATATGCGTCTTGGTGCAGTGGATATCGGCTCGGAACGAGCAATCAGAGAACCGAGTTCGGATTCCAGTTAAATTTGTTGCATTCACTTCCGCACAAATAACCCTGGAAAAGGCATTAATCCGCTTCTCCTCAGCTATAGATTAAATAGCAGGAAAAATTACATTCTGTATCCTTGGTTGACAACCAGTCTACCACAGTAAGTAATGGCAACCTACTGCTGGAAATCTTCTGCCCAGTTAGTCATATCACTTTCGAGATCGCCGAAACGTTTACCACGTAAGGCACTTTACTGACTGGCCTCTACCATGCAAATTTTAAGCGTAGTACTAGATTGGCAGTAAGGTCTCATCATTTTAGAAATTTAATTGCCAGATGAAACCATAAGTTCTAGACTAACAGTTTTTTTCTCTCAGATTTCTTGTCTGGGGAAATTTATTCTGGCCTCTTGCTTTCCAGTCAAATATGATGTTCAAAAATGTAAATGCAATGCCAATCATTAAATCTTCTTAATTTCCATTCTCTCCGTATTATTAGATTTGCGGCAAAGTTTCATCATTTTACAGTTGAAATAACGAGATGTAACCGTAAGTTCTATATTGAAAGTTTCTTCAATCGGTTTTCTAGCTTGCGTAAACCTCTTCCAGTCTGCTAGCTTTCAGTTAAACTTGATCTCAAAATATTAAATGCAATGCTAATCGTTATCTTCTTATTTATTGAGAGTTTAGATTTTGTTTTACGGCATATCAACCCCAATGGGTTATTTAATGCCGACAAGATTTTTACAATTTGCATGAATAGAATATATATTTTTTGGAAAAAATAAGTTCGTATATTTTTTACGCATTTTTTGTAAAATTAATTGCGTATTCTTTTAAGGCATTTTTGTAATGTGTTTTTCGTTGAGAGTCAGATGTATTGCAGATAGTTTTTTTTTTCGTTTGTTATTATTTTTGTTTTTTGTTTTTAAATGTATTGCTGGTATGTATTCTTTTTTCCTTATAAAATTTATTGCTGGCTATATATTTTTTTAAAAACATATTCCTGGAATTTTTATTATAAAGAATATCTATTTTTTATACTTTCATGGTGTTTTGACCGCAAAGAAGGTTCCATGCGCCTCGCAATCTCCTTGCTGCAATATGCAGTTTATCGTCATACCGAGGACCAGTTTTCTTATTTCCGGTTCTCTCTCTCTCTCTCTCTCTCTCTCTCTCTCTCTCGTTAACACTGTTTTCTTCTCATATTCTTTCATATCGGTAACCATCCGTATCTTAATGACTTTATTGCCTTGCATGGAGTGAAATTATTCTAAAAAACCTTGTGAATTTATAGATAAAACTTCATCGATGTACATGGCATTAGATAGATAGATAATTAACACATTCAGATAGATAGATAGATAGATATGAACAGACTGAGATAGATAGATAGATAGATCAGAAAAAAGTAGGCGTCATAGTACACCTTACACCTTGCGAATATTTGGGCCGACACTTTATCTAACGCATACGTTGGCAAATTCAAATAATAATAAAGTACACATTAATATAACGTTTGTGAAGTGAAAGTATGAACACGATTAAAAGCAAATTTTAATAAAAAATAATTAAAATGTAAGGGTGGTGTCAACATAAAATTCCACAAGTGTATTAAAAAAGAAAAAAAAACACTCAAAAACCCTCTTATTTAACACACACACACACACACACTCTCTCTCTCTCTCTCTCTCTCTCTATATATATATATATATATATATATATATATATATATATATATATATACTAGCAGTATAGGTGTTGCACGGGTGTAATGAAAGCTTTAAAACTAATCCATGGTCCTGGAGCTCAGACTCTTTGGACTTTGGCACGAGAGAATGAAAAGCAATAGTTGTTTCCAGTTAAAGCGAAACCGTAGACTGAAAGAAAAATGAATGGATGTAAGTCAAATTTTGATTTGCTGGTATCGATATCAAATACGTTTTTTTCGACGTAAACTGAATTTTGAAGGCTAAATAAGTCCTCTGAGTAAATGGTATCATGGCTGAGACTAAGAACTACAATTATACCTACTTAGAGCCAAACCCGAAGCAAAAAGTAAAATAAAAGGGCTGAAAAAAATACAGACATACAAGCAAATAAATAGACACACACACAAATATCTTGTCTTTTATATATATATATTATCGATTTTCTAGACTGTTGAAAGAACTGCAAGCTTGAAACTTCTGAGTATCGTTTCTTATGTCTTTGTCTATGAGTGTATCAAATTTGACTAAAATCGGACCACTCCTTCTATAACCCGATTTTTCGATTATCGATTTTCCATATTCATCGGTGGTACCTGGACACAAAACCTAGCTAAGAACACACGCAGACGCTGATAGTACAACTGTGTAAATTTTCAAGAAAATCGGTTCAGCCGTTTCGGAGTCTATAGGTATATAGTAAAAAAGGGGAAGCAAAAAAAAAGAAACAAACGAAGTACATGAACAAAAAGTCAAGCACTCGTAAGAAAGAAAAAACTCCAAGACGAAAACCCTAACTCTAAAGCGCTCAATACGAAAGTAGAGCAAACAAAGACAGAAATCTAAACAAGAGCCAACAACTGACCACGGTTTCTCCTAAAGGCTCGTCAGGGAGATATATATATATATATATATATATATATAGCGGTGAGGATAATCCAACAAGATTATCTTAATATCAAATATTAAGTGGTAAATCCATTTAGAGAGCTCGATTGGTGTTAACAAGAGCGATATGAAATTTATAAAGGAAAACTCAACACGTCATTTCGATTGGTTATATACTGTAGTGCATTTCAATGAGTTTAATTAGCTAATTTCATCAGAACCTACAATATTCCTTCCATCTGGTATAAAATTTCTGCCGGAATGAGTCTTTTCTTAAAATGAAGAGAGGAATAACAATAAGAATAATAATAATAAACATAAAATTACAAACAAAAAAATAACAATAAAAATAAGGAGAAAGAGGAGAAAGAATGAAAGAAAGAAATCAGAGAGAGTCCAGTTCCAAATATTGGCCTTGGATCTGTCTGGAGCAGTTCAGGCCGTCATGAAGAGGTTGACCTCTAAAAAAACCCAATTCCCTTGGCTGTTGGCGTCTGTTTGACCTCATCAGGCCAACAACCTACCTACTTATACTAACTTCTCTTGACATATACGTATGTGTACAGTCCCACAGATACTTACAATGTGACTTTGCTTATGTTTACATATCGTCACCGATTCTTATTTATTCATTTTTTCATTTTTCTTTACGGGTCCGAGAAATCTTGTAAGGAAAATATCTACCCTCCGGCAGGATTCGACCCTATAGCAAAGAGAAGCCATCGTTAGATCTGATGAGTTTTACCGCACGACCACAGATGAATTCATAGTCTAACAATGTCGAATTAAGCCGTAAATGTAGTTCATGATTTTTTCGGCAAACCTAACGACGGTTTCTCTTTGGTATATGAAAAATCGCAGGTTTGAATCCAGCCGAATGATAACTATTTTCCTTAAAATATTTCTGGAATATTCATGCTGCTGGATGTAAATGTACAGTTTAATTATAGAAAAACAGACTATATACTCAAATACTAGTATTTATTAGAAATAATGTTCAAAGAAACAAATAAATATGTATGTATAGATATTTACCCTACTCCCACACTGGAGCGAGATGTGACACATGGTCCTTTTTAACGTAGGAAACCCGACCACGTATAGACGGGCGAAGGAACAAAAATTCCTCAGTCCCCTCAGCCGCTGGTTGAGCTGGCCCCGGTGACGAGTACCTGGTCCACCTCTCTGCTGCAATAGGGTGACAGAGACAGAGACGTAACTGTGACATGATGTTTGGTCCCTCAGTTAAGTGCCATACGTGAAACACGCTTGAGGGATCATGCGTCGAAAGAGACATGACTGACTGCGCAGAAGATTATCCAGCAGTAGGTTGCCATTGCTTTCTGCGGTAGACTGGTTGCCAGCCAAGGCTATAAAACCCAATCTGTTCTGTTATTTAACCCATAACTGGGCGGAAGAGACGGATTAATACCTTTCCTAAGGGTGCCAGGTGAGTAAAATAAATATATATGTATATGTTATAAGTTGAAATTTTTATTCTTCCTGAAGTTTCCGCAATCCGACTAAATCTATTAGAGTTATAATGTCACCGTATGTATTGCAACCAAAGCAGCGATTGTGAGTCGAAAACTAGATAGACTGACAACGCATTTAGACTGTTTTTTGGATTCGGAGTTTATCCTTCTTCAACTGTGATTCTAACCTCCAGGCTAGTAGCGTAACGATTAGGGTTAAAATAGAAAATGGTTAAGAATAGAAAATAGATTAAAAACAAAAGTGAAAAAGAGAAAAAATAAATAAATAAACGCTTTTTCTTTTATGAGGAAAATTGTGGAAGAGAAAAGAGTATCAGATTACTGTTTTAAATCCTACCACTCTTCCGGTAAATATTTGACGCTTGACTCGGTGATTTGATGTGATAAGAGATAAAGTTCAGAAAATAGTTTTTTTTTTTTGAATGACCAGGTCAAAGGCTGTCTTTTACTGTATCTTAACCACACATTAATAATTTTCCGGCGGAAGCTTTATTAAGATAAAAAAAGATTTTTTAAAAAATCCTGGAAAAAAAATACTAAGGCTAAGTACAGACTGGATGTCTGCGGGATATTTACACAAAAGAAGGAAAATTTAAGTGCCCTAAAATTTCGGACTTGCAGTCGCCAATTCCTTATCAACCGGTGGTTTAAAGCATTTCCGGATTTCCGGATTAATTTTAAATAAATAGAGAGAGTCAGTAGAGTTGAGGGCATTTAGTTCCGCCGGGAGTGTGCTTGAAGTAGACCCTCCGTTCGTCTTGTTTCGGTCAGTTCGGATTTGTTGATCTCCATTAATTAGAGTTAGAGCTGTGTGTCACATTCGCCTGCCCCAACCGAAAAGGCTAACTCTAAACGAAATAAACTAAAGCATCCTTTCAACTCATCCCAGTTGTAGAAGTTCGTTCCTTATAGTTCAATCTTGTACCCCCAGCTGTTCGGCCGACATTTTCAACAAACTCCCGGCAAACATCACAGCGTGGAGAACGGCCGCCGGAGAAATTGTTCCGAACCATCCGTTGGGGTGTTACAGGGTTCATTTCGTGACTTTTTTTTCGCAATACTCCTTGGATTGAGATTCGTACCCTTCCTATTGAGAACTCTGCCACAGAGATTTTTTTTTCGTCATCAATGCATTTTTTCCTTCTCAGAAATGACATATAAAACTTCTCCCTACTTGAAACCATCCTGTTCTGCCGCTATAGCCGACATCAGTCACTACATCTGGATGTCCTAGCGTAATAGTTCCGATCACAACACAATCTTATTTGTATTTACTCGTAACAATTGTACACGTGTCATCAAATACGTTAAGTCTTCGACTGCAGATAGTGTGAGTTTGAGTTTGACGGCATATCAACACCTCTGTGGGTTATTTAATGCCAAACAGGTGAGGATTTAAGGTATTTTTTATAATGTTCACTTTTAGTGAAAAGTTTGATTTGGTTAAATTTTAATAATTATTTTTGTTTTTATTCGTTTTTATTTTTAAAAAAGCTGAAAATGTCTTCTAGTTTTGTATTAAAAAATGTTTTGTTATGAATAATTTTTTTCCTTCAAAAATGTGTTTTGGTAACAATTTTTTTCTTCAAAAATGTAGTATTTGGAATATTTTTCTTTAAAAAATGTATATATTTCTATAAAAGTCTATCTTTATGCATATATTTCTATAAAAGACTTTTTAAACTTTCATAGTGTTCTGACCCCACTTTCGGGGTTAACTCTTTGCTCATGGCTGGGACCCTAATAGGTGCTACCACACCGAGTAAGAGTGAACATGGGAACAACAGCAATTTAAGAGGTGGTTCCATGCTCCTCGCAACCCCCAGATCAGAGGCCTTGCTGCCGAATACAGTTTCCCGTCATACCCAGAACATCGACTGCGGATAGAATGAAACGGTTTTTCCGAAGTACTGGCGGTTCAATAATTGTGTTTTAAATATGAATAAGTTTCTCCTCCTTTCTTCACTCAAATTAAAATGTTAACATTTTATTTTTAATGTTTTGCTCGTAAATGTTTTGTCCAATTCTCCTCTTGATTAATTGTATCTTTGTCTGATTTTCCACTTAGCACCGTCTGTATTATGTTATATCTAAAAAGTGGCGGTTAACATTTGCTAGTTCAGCAGTAAAACAGTGAGACCTTATTTGCCAATCTAATAGCGCGATTCATTTTAAACAGTTGAGATACTCGGGAAAATAAACTGTTTAGAAAATATGCCATCAAAATGTTTGTAAAAAGGAGAGAGGGGAGTCGGAGATAGATAGATAGATAGATAGATAGATAGATAGATAGATAGATAGATAGATAGATAGATAGATAGATAGATAATAAAGACATAGATAGATAGATAGATAGATAGATAGATAGATAGATAGATAGATAGATAGATAGAAACTAAATTAAAGGCGGTAGATAGATAGATAGATAGATAGATAGATAGATAGATAGATAGATAGAAACTAAATTGCGGTAGATAGATAGATAGATAGATAGATAGATAGATAGATAGATAGAAACTAAATTGCGGTAGATAGATAGATAGATAGATAGATAGAAACTAAATTGCGGTAGATAGATAGATAGATAGATAGATAGATAGATAGAAACTAAATTGCGGTAGATAGATAGATAGATAGATAGATAGATAGATAGATAGATAGATAGATAGATAGATAGATAGATAGATAGAAACTAAATTCCGGTAGATAGATAGATAGATAGAAACTAAATTCCGGTAGATAGATAGATAGATAGAAACTAAATTGCGGTAGATAGATAGATAGATAGATAGATAGAAACTAAATTGCGGTAGATAGATAGATAGATAGATAGATAGAAACTAAATTGCGGTAGATAGATAGATAGATAGATAGAAACTAAATTGTGGTAGATAGATAGATAGATAGATAGATAGATAGATAGATAGATAGATAGATAGAAACTAAATTGCGGTAGATAGATAGATAGATAGATAGATAGAAACTAAATTAAACGGTAGATAGATAGATAGATAGATAGATAGATAGAAACTAAATTGGTAGATAGATAGATAGATAGATAGAAACTAAATTGCGGTAGATAGATAGATAGATAGATAGAAACTAAATTGTTGGTAGATAGATAGATAGATAGATAGATAGATAGATAGATAGATAGATAGATAGAAACGAAATTGCGGTAGATAGATAGATAGATAGAAACGAAATTGCGGTAGATAGATAGATAGATAGAAACTAAATTGCGGTAGATAGATAGATAGATAGAAACTAAATTGCGGTAGAGAGATAGATAGATAGAAACTAAATTGCGGTAGAGAGATAGATAGATAGATAGATAGATAGATAGATAGATAGATAGATAGAAACTAAATTGCGGTAGATAGATAGATAGATAGATAAATAGTTAGAAACTAAATTGTGATAGATATATAGATAGATAGAAACAAAATTGCGATAAATAGATAGATAGATAGATAGATAGATAGATAGATAGATAGATAGATAGATAGATAGATAGATAATGAAAAGACTTAGATAGATAGATAGATAGATAGATAGATAGATAGATAGATAGATAGATAATGAAAAGACTTAGATAGATAGATAGATAGATAGATAGATAGATAATGAAAAGACAGACAGATAGATAGATAGATAGATAGATAGATAGATAATGAAAAGACAGACAGATAGATAGATAGATAGATAGATAGATAGATAGATAATGAAAAGACAGACAGATAGATAGATAGATAGATAGATAGATAATGAAAAGACTTAGACAGATAGATAGATAGATAGATAGATAGATAGATAGATAGATAGATAGATAGATAATGAAAAGACTTAGACAGATAGATAGATAGATAGATAGATAGATAGATAATGAAAAGACTTAGACAGATAGATAGATAGATAGATAGATAGATAGATAATGAAAAGACTTAGACAGACAGATAGATAGATAGATAGATAGATAGATAGATAGATAGATAGATAGATAGATAGATAGATAATGAAAAGACTTAGACAGATAGATAGATAGATAGATAGATAGATAATGAAAAGACTTAGACAGATAGATAGATAGATAGATAGATAGATAGATAGATAGATAGATAGATAGATAGATAATGAAAAGACTTAGATAGATAGATAGATAGATAGATACATAGATAGATAGATAATGAAAAGACTTAGACAGATAGATAGATAGATAGATAGATAGATAGATAGATAGATAGATAGATAATGAAAAGACTTAGATAGATAGATAGATAGATAGATAATGAAAAGACTTAGACAGATAGATAGATAGATAGATAATGAAAAGACTTAGACAGACAGATAGATAGATAGATAGATAGATAGATAATGAAAAGACTTAGACAGACAGATAGATAGATAGATAGATAGATAGATAATGAAAAGACTTAGACAGACAGATAGATAGATAGATAGATAGATAGATAGATAGATAGATAGATAGATAAATAGATAATGAAAAGACTTAGACAGATAGATAGATAGATAGATAGATAGATAGATAGATAGATAGATAGATAGATAGATAGATAGAAACTAAATTTCGATCGATAGGTAGATAGATAGATAGATAGATAGATAGATAGATAGATAGATAGAAACTAAATTTCGATCGATAGATAGATAGATAGATAGATAGATAGATAGATAGATAGATAGATAGATAGATAGATAGAAGTGAAGCTGACTACAATAGATAGATAGATAGATAGATAGATAGATAGATAGATAGATAGATAGATAGATAGATAGATAGATCTTAACAAACTTAGCCAAGTCAATGGAGGCTAAAAAACATGTTCTAATGGTGACTCATGTTACTTTGGTGCCGACTTGCTGATGGTCTTTTATTCGTGTTCATTCGTCTGTGAAATGTAAAATGGGGGAAGCTAGTTGTTTCTTTATTTGAGAAAGAAATGACACCATATTATATGACTACAAAATGAATATTGCTGAAGAGAAAGGACTGTGCAAATATGGAAATTGTGGTTGAGGCAGGAACCGGAACTGAATATCGAGAATAAAAGAAACGGGAAAACTGATATAGGAAGCAAGCAATGGAGTGAAAAGTCATCAAAAGTCTTAACCCGAAGTTGAAAATAATAATAGAAAGGGAAACAGAGAAGGACAATGAAAGAAAGTAATTTGAGAAAGAAAGAAAGGAAGAAAGAAAGAAAGCAAGTACGCGAGAAGGAAAGTTCCCAGAAAAATAAATGAAGTATGAATACTAAAATGAAAGATTGCCAAATGAAAGAGGGAAAGAAACAGGAAGAAAGAAAGTATACTAGAAAGAAGGGAAAAAAAGAATCATTCAAAAAGAAAGAAATAAAAAAGCAGGAATGTAGGTATACTACAAAAAGAAAGAAAGAAAGAAAGAAAGAAAGATAGAAAGAATTTACCTGTACTAGAAAGAAAGAAAGAAAGAAAGAAAGAAAGAAAGAAAAAGAAAGAAAAAATGAAAGAAAGAAAGAAAGAAACGGTGGTATAATAATATAGAAAGAAAGAGAAGAGAAATATTGGTGGGAAGAAAGGAAAGAAAGAAAGAAAGAAAGAAAGAAAGAAAGAAGAAAGAAAGAAAGCAGGTATGCTAGAAGGAAAAATTCAAAAAAATAAATGAAGTTTCATATTAAAAAGAAAGATTGCTAAATGAAAGAAGGAAAGGAAAAGGAAGAAAAAATGTTTAGTAGAAAGAAGGCAAAAAAAAAAAGAATCATACAAAAATAAATAAATAAAAAATGTTACTGAATGAAAGAAATACGGGCACAATGTATATTAGAAGAAAGACAAGAAAAAAAAATATACTAGAAACAAAAGAAGATAATCTCCTAGAAGAAAAGAGAGAATTCATACTAGAAAAAAAAAAGAAAGAAAGAATGTAGGTATACTAGAATAAAAGAAAGAAAGATAAAGAAAGAAAGAAAACACAAAGAACGAAAGCAAGAATGTAGGTATACTAGAAAGAAAGAAAGAAAGAAAGAAAGAAAGAAAGACAGAGAAAGAGAGAGAGAGAGAGAGTGAGAAAGAATATAAGTCTACTAGAACGAAAAAATGACAGAAAGATAGAAAAAGAATATCGGTATAGTAGAAAGAAAGAAAGACAGAAAGAATAAACATATACTAGAAAGAAAGAGAGAATGTATGAAAGAAAGAAAGAGAGAAAGAAAGATAGAAAGAATTTACGTGTACTAGAAATAAAGAAAGAATGTATGAAAGAAAAAAGAAAGAAAGAATATAGGTAGAGTAGAAAGAAAGAAAGAAAGAAAGAAAAAGAAAGAAAGAAAAGTGCGAAAGAAAGAAACAATACAAGTATATAATCGATATAGTAG
This sequence comes from Ascarosepion bandense, assembly GCA_037127315.1. Lineage (NCBI taxonomy): Eukaryota > Metazoa > Mollusca > Cephalopoda > Sepiida > Sepiidae > Ascarosepion > Ascarosepion bandense. The sequence continues at coordinate 8,229,450 of JBBBDQ010000151.1, forward strand.
AAAGAAAGAAAGAATGCATGAAAGAAAGAAAAAAGAAAGAAAAAAGAAAGAAAGAAAGAAAGAAAGAAAGAAATAATAGAAGTATAGTAGAAAGAAAGGAAAAGAATATACGTAAGCTAGAAAGAAAGAAAGAAAGAAAGTATATTGGTATTGTAGAAAGAAAGAAAGAAAGAAAGAAAGAAAGAATAAAAAATAAACGCATACAAAAAATAAAGAGAAAGGTTTAGTAGAAAGAAAAAAAGAGAAAGAAAGAAAGATATATTGGTGTACTAGAAAAGAAAGGAAGAATGTCTGAAAGAAAGTACAAAAGAAAGAATTGAGATATATAAGAGAAAGAAAGAAAGAAAGAGAGAAAGAGGCATAAAAATTGAAAGAACAAAGGAAGGAAAAAAACGATACAAAATAAGAAAAGAAAGATAAAACCCAAAATGAAGAGATCAAAGACAGGAAGAAAAAAGTTATGGACAAAAAAAAAAAAAAAAAAAAAAAAAAAAAAAAAAAAAAAAAAAAAAAAAAGAAAGAAAGAAAGAGAAATCGTGTTTGATGCAAAAGCGGAAATTTAATAAAGCAAATAAAAAAAATTAATTAAATATGAGTTATCAAAAATTAAGAAGTAGAAGTCAAATATAAGCGAAGAAAAATCCTCCTCCACCTGAAAAAAAAAAAGAAATGAAATGTAGAGTAATCGACTATTAGTTAAATATAAATTTCCTCTGATTGTTATTATTATGAATCCATACCGTTAAGAATTACTGCAAAATATTTATATCGATATGCCGTCTAATATATATTGATGACTATCTTACATTAAGAAATACGAAAAAATACAAAATAAAAACAAAACAGGATGGAAATATACGATGCTTCGCTTTTGTCTCTCTCTCCATGATCGTGAAAGGAGGAAAGTATATTTAAAATGCACAACGGTCTTTATTAAAATAGAGATTATTATTATTATTATTAGGTTGTCATTTTTCATCATATTTCGATCTCTGCTTTGGTCGCACGACCAACCAAGTCTGCGCAAAGACCTAAGGCAGGTCGTGGTTCGTTGTTTGGCTCCATTTCATGCTTTTTCTATTTCCCCCCCCCCTCCCCCTCAGTGTGTAGGCTGTACTTTACAAGACAATGTTTTGTCCATCTGTTAAATTGGGATTTCTAAGGATCTTTCAATGTGTTGTTTTGTTCTATTTTTTATCATTCCAAGTACACCTACTATCACTGGCACGATACTTGTTTTTAATTTCCACATTTTTTTCTATTTCAATTTCCAGGTCTTTATATTTTGACAGTTTTTCGAATTCCTTAGTTGCTATGCTACAATCCGATGGACAAGCCATATCGATTAATAGGCAAGTTTTTTCTTTCTGGTTTGTAACATCAGTATCCCGCTTATTTGCTTCAATTTTTCTGTCTGTGTAGATGGTGTAATCCCAGAGAATGGTGGGATTTCTGTAACCGGAGCTGGGTGATGTTCCCACCAGTGTTTGTTTGCATATTTTCCATAGTGTTTGCACATTGTCTAATGTAAATATTGCCCCACTCTATCGTGACGATTTTTATATTCATTTGGGGCAAGTGCAGAACAGCCTGAGATTAGAGGATCTATTGCTTCTAGGTATTTATCACAGAACCTGTATTTTGGATCCACATTATTATGTATAATATTTGCCTGAAAGTTCCTACTGAAAAGACTTTGGTCTTGCGCTGTAAGAATAAAGCCTTCAGTCTCAGACTTTAATCCAGATTCACGTAACCATCGATGTGTATTAACTTTATCAACAATGGCAATTCTGGATATTCGCCATGCAGAGGTTTGTCTTGCCAGCGTTGTTTCATCTGTTCAAGAGCTTTATCCTTGGCTTGCATTTTCATATTTTTTACCGCAATAGTTGGTTTTTGGCTTTCTGTTTTTCCCACAGAATCTACCTAATGTAAATCTTGTTTGTATTTACTGCCTTATGTTGTTTGACAAATTGTATTATCCAGTCCTTTGTTGTTTCTATGTATGTTAGTAAGCCAATAGTTGTAGTATTGTAAGACAGTTCTAGCTGAATAAGACCTCTTCCACCTTCTTTACGGCGTATGTATAGACGGTCTACATCAGCCTTTGGATGATGCATCTTATGCTTAGAAAGAAGCTTTCTTGTTTTAGAATCTATTCGCCTGATGTCGTTTAGAATCCAGTTCAAAATGTTGAAACTATATTGGACCATTGGAATGGCAAGGCTATTAATAGCAATAATTCTGTTCTGAGAATTCAATTCAGTTTTTAATATCCGTCGTAGCCTTCTATAGTAATCTTTACGTACTATTTCTTTCATATTTTTATGGTTAATTTTTTCACTCTCTAGGTATTTATTATTATTGTCATGTCATTTTTCATCATATTTCGATTTCTGCTTTGGTCTCACTACCAACCAAGTCTGCGGGGAGACCTAAGGCAGGTCGTGGCGTGTTGTTATGGCTCCATTTCATGTTTTTCTATCTTCTCTATCATCCCTCCCTAGCGTTACATAGATAAAGTTTTCCTTAGTGTGTGGGCTGTACTTAATAAGACAATTTTTTGTATATCTCTTAAGCTGGGGTTTCCAGGTATTCTTTCAATGTGTTGTTTTGTTCCATTTTTTATCATTCCAAGTGCACCTACTATCACTGGCACAACTCTTGTTTTCAATTTTCACATTTTTTCTATTTCAATTTCCAGGTCTTTATATTTTGACAGTTTTTCAAATTCCTTGATTGCTATGTTACAATCCGCTGGACAAGCCATATCAATTCATAGACAAATTATTATTATTATTATTATTATTATTATTATTATTATTATTATTATCTATGCGATAATTGTTTTTCTTTCCTTTCGTTAGATGGAGCCTTAGTTCGTGCGACTGTTACACCTGCCAATAACTCACAAATAAAAATCGGTCGCTTCTAGTCTCGGAAAAGACAGCATCCTTGATATTACTGAATAAGTCATGTCAATTCGAAGAGAATAAAGAAAATAAATCCATGAAGCACCAGAGCTAGTTGTGTTCTAAAGGTCATTGCTTTAACAAAAAAAAAAAAAAAAGACAAGGATACAAAAAAAGCAAAAATGATTTTGTTTGGTTACCTGAATAAAGCTCCGGTTGAGAAACAAACTCACGAAACAAATCACGGTTAATCTATATTCCGTTTTTTTTTCTTTCTTGTATCTTTCAAATTAATTCTTTCTCTCTTTCCTACCTGGTATCAGCAAAAAGAGGAGTCCAAACTACAAGTCAGTGATACTGAAATCAAACAAGTACGAAAGTGTAAATACCTTGGAAGATCCGAAAGTGTATTGGCATGGTCAAGGATACATTCCAAGGACTGAGTAATGTATTAACACAGGAATATTTCATCCGGAACAAAGTGTCCTGAACTGTTATGTAATATCAGTCCTCCTATATGGCAGTGAATGCTGGACAATCTCCTCACAGATGAAGAAGAGATTTGAAGCAACAGAAATGTACTTCTACAAAGAAAAACGCCCTGAATTGTGATGTAATATCAGTCCTCCTATATGGCAGTGAATGCTGGACAATCTTCTAACAGATGAAGAAGAGACTTGATAGCAATAGAAATGTGCTTCTACAAAGAAAAGCGCCCTGAATTGTGATATAATATCAGTCATCCTATATGGCAGTGAATGCTGGACAATCTTCTCACAGATGAAGAAGAAGAAACTTGAAGCAATAGAAATGTGCTTCTACAAAGAAAAGACTCCTGAATTTTGATGTAATATCAGTCCTCCTATATATATATATATATATGTATATATATATATATATATATATATATAGAGAGAGAGAGAGAGAGACTTGAAACAACAGAAATGTGAGGAAAGATGTTAAGAATAAGATGGACAGAAAATGCCAGCAACGACAAGGTTTTCGAGAGGATGCAAACAAAAAAGAGATTTATACTTAGCATCAGGAAGCGACAGTTGTGGTTTCTGGGTGATGTAATGAGGAAAGAGTGTTTGGAGAATCTAATACTCACAGGACAGTTATAGGAATAGGGGAGCCAGGGGAAAGCAACGCGCGAGACATACTTGATGGGACAAGTGGATGGCGAAACGAGGTTCGGGAGAAATAACAAAAGGAAAATTGTTAAAATCGACAAGGTATAGGGGGCAAGTAGAAATACATGATCCCCCACATCCTAAAAGAACATGCCACCTAAAGAAGGAAATACCTTTTTTTCTAAGCTTCTTAATTAGCGTTTCTGACATTTTCTGGTATTTTCGCGAATATATCATTTCATTATCGCTACATTATGAAATTTTCATGTATTAAGATACACACTCTAGGAAATGTTGTTTAATTGTTATATGTTTAGATAATTATCTTCTGCCTCGATACACTTATATATATATATATATATCCGCAGACAGATCTGTTTCGCTGTATCACAGCTCATCAGTACGGTTAGACATCCGATTGCTTTTTAGCCAGGATTGAAACCTGACCGAATTGGCGTCAGTCGGCGATTCTAGCTCTGAGCTATGGACGCTCGGTAGAAGGAGGCAGATTTTTAGCGTATGATACATCATAGAGTGCTCTAATTCATTACTTAATGAGCGATATATATATATATATATATATATATATATATATATATATATATATAACATTAGTCTGGCCTTTTGTACTTTTGTATTAGCTCTGCAAATATTTTGTCTTCTATTTTTTTTCTCTGGTGAAAAATGACCGATTTACCGGTTCCATGATAGTTGGATATTTGCTTAGAACCAACAGTGTTCACGTTATGTTCGAATATTTTTTTTAATCATTTCACCCCAAGCAAGGCATTCCACTGCCACTATTGCGCATGGGCTACATAGGGGACGGTAAAGAGAAGGAGTGGTTAGACATAGGAAATGTCAGGAGGAAGGTGATAGATGAGTAAGGATACCGAGGATGAGGGTTGAGAAGAGTGTTTGTAAGAATTGGCGCGAGTTAGTATGTTAGGAGGTGTCTATTGTCCTTATATTTAAACTCCTGGAGATTGTAGCCGTCGGGGAAGCAATCATGTGGAAGGGAATTCCACACAGTGCTGAGTAAGGCTAATACTTACTAATTGGTGAAGGTTTTCGGAATCAATATACATTAAGTCCTATCAACCATCTCAACAAACAGGGGAAGTTGTTCTTTAGTGTAAATGTAATTAGCATTTAATGCTTTATATTTTACTTATTTTTAGCTTGTGATCTATATTTTTTGTTTATTTTTACATTTTTAGTCGCTAGGCACATTTTGTCATTTATTTTTACTTTGATGAGAGCGAACAAATATATTTCTTTTTTTTTCCTGTGTCGTATTCCTCCAAAACGTAGACGATCATGACCTTCACATCTTCCTGCTTCTTGCAGCTCTTAATAAGTTTTGCATTTTTATTGTTTTCTCCCAAACCCTGTTCTGTCATCCATCTACTCAAGCCGATCAAGTAAGTTACAGGCTGCTTTCTTCTGTCCGTGTTTCCCTCTATCAGTTCCGTGAGTATCAGATATTTACCAAGTCCTGCTTCCTTATTCAGTTAAGTGTCATACGTGATACACGCTTGGGCGACCATGTCCCGAAAGAGACATGACTGACTGGGCAGAAGATTATCCCGCAGTAGGTTGCCAATTGCTTTCTGCAGTAGACTGGTTGCCAACCAAGGTTAGAGAACCCAATCTGTCATGTTATTTGGCCCATAGCTGGAGGGAAGAGACGGATTTATACCTTTCCCAAGGGTATTTGTGCGTAAGTGGATGCAAGTAATTCAACTAGAATTCGAACTCGGCTCTCCGATTTGTCGTTCCGAGTCGATATCCACTGGACCACAACGCACTTCCTTACTATGTGCCCCAAAAAATATCACCTGCTTCTTGCAGGTGTTAAGTTTAACTTCCCTTTTTGTTTCTATTCTCTCTAAAACCTCAGTGTTGCTTACATGTTCGAACCATGTTATCCTCAGCATCTTTCTGCAGAACGATGTTTCTGTTCTTTCAAGGACCCTTCTTCATCTTTGGCGAGATTCTCTTGCATTCGCTTCCTCACAGGAGGACAGATATCACATAACAGTTTAATATTTTTCTTTGTTTTCGACGAAACTTTTCTATTTTTTAATACTCTGCTTAGCTTTTTGAATGCTCTTTGGCCATGCTAGTACACCTTCGGAATTCAGGGTCTCACTTTCTGTCCTCTTCACAATTATTTAAATTTCTGTATCTGCATTATTTTAGTATCCCCAAACCGTAATTGATATTTTGGGTTCCTCGTTTTGCTAATAACCATGAATTCAGTTATCTTGTAGTTTAGCAGGTCAACTGGTTTATCTCTTTTAAACGTTATCTTTCGGTTTTACCAATTTACGTTAATATATATTTGTCATGAAGTGTTTGTTTTAAGTGATGAATATTCATTTACTATGCGTATTTCTGTTGCTATAATTGAATAACGCTGTAAATATAAATACACAATTGAAAGCTTTAAAGAAATCATTAGATAGGTTGAATAAACAAAACAGAAAACAAGAATGAAAAATCAAAATTAAGAAGAATAAAGCTATGGATAAGAAAGGAAAAAATAAAGAAAAATTGGTAAAGAGAGTGTTGTGTTGTGGCTCGTACCATGTGACGCCCGGTCGCCCGGATGTATAAATGACAATGTGCGCTTAGAACGAGGTGTGTTATCATTATCACTGACTTCAGGAAGTTACACCTACTGTGTGAGACTGTAAATATTGTATATACATCTTTGTACCACTCTGTTAATAGATTAGTTTAAGCAACATTTCTTGGTGCATCTCTTCGTTCCACGATACATCATACAAACTGCCTTCTAACATAAGCCTCTACTTTGAGTGGGCCCCCTTGCCTTGTACAGGGTGAACATTAATATAAAAAAAAATAAAAAATAAAAAACTTATTGAAAAATGACAGTAGAATTGAAAAAGGTGCTGGACAGATATATTGTACCTAATGACATATATATTTTAGTGAATATTGGACAATCTCTTCACAGATGAAGGAAAGTGACAGAGATGTGATCCTACTGATGAATACAAAAAATTAAGAGAGGGTAAAATATCGTTAGAAACTCTCCTATCCATATGTTGTGACATGGTTTGTACCATGTGATATCCGGTCGCCTGGATGTATAAAAGACAATGTGCACTTAGCACGGAGGGTGTTGTCATTATCACTGACTTCGGTAAGTTACACCTACTACAGTGAGAGACTGCAAATATTGTATATACATCTTTGTCAGTCAACTGCCATACGTGAAACACACTTGGTGATCATGCCTTGAAAGAGACTTGACTGAGTGGGTAGAAGATTATCCTGCAGTAGGTTGCCATTGCTTTCTGTGGTAGACTAGTTGCCAGCCAAGGCTATAAAACTCAATCTGTTCTGTTATTTAAACCATAACTGAAAGGAAGAGATGGATTAATACCTTTCCCAAGGGCATTTGCGCATAAGTGAATTCAAGGAATTCAACTGGAATTCGAACTTGACTCCCCGCTTTCTCATTTTGAGCCGATATCCACTGCACTACGATGCACATCTATACATCTTTGTACCACTCTGTTAATAAAGTAGTTTAGCTACATTTCTTGATGTATCTCGATACAACAGAGACGAAATGAGATTTTAAAAAATGGAAGGAAAAACGGAATAATAAGACGTAGAGCATATAGAAAAGAAAAGGAAAAAAAGAAAAGACGGAGTGAAACGAATGAAAAGCGAAGAAAGAATAAAGGAAGCGAAAATTAAAAAAAAGGAAGAAGAAGAAGAAGAAAAGGGAGGAGGCGGAAGAAAAAAAGATGAAGGAGAAGAAGAAAAAGAAAAAGAAAGAAAAAGCAAAAAGAATGTCAAAGGAAGAGAAAAGTTAATGAAGAAGAAGAAAAGGCATAATGAAACATTGAGAATAAAGTAAAGAAAAAAGAATGAGAAAACAAACGAAAAAAAAGCAAAATTATCAAAAAATAGAGAAAAAGCAGGAAGCATATTAAAAACTCAGAAAAGAAAATGAAAGAAAAAGGAGGTTTAAAATGAAGGAATCATAAATTATGAAAAAAAGAGGAAAGACGAATGAAGAAAATCCGAAAAACAGAGCTAAAGACGAAAGAAAAATAAGGAGTGAATAAGATTGTAAGAGAAGAAAAAAGTCTTTGAAATGAAAGGAAGAATGAAAGAAATGACAGAAAAGAAAGAAATAAAAAAATAATTGAAAGAATGAGAGTAAGAACGAAAGAATGAATGAAACATGTGGAAAGTAGTGATGAGCGAAAGAAAGAGAGATATGCAAAAAAAAAAACAAAAAAAAAAAATAGATGTAAAAACGAAAATATCGAAAAAATGAAAAAAATGAATGAGAAGAAAAAAAACAAGAACTAAAATGGAAGAAATAATTGAATGATAAAAGAAAGAAATTAGATTGAAAAGGAAATGATAAAGAAAAGAGAAAAAGACACAAAACGGACGTAAAAAGAAACGAGAGAGAGAGAGAGAGAAAGAAAGAAAACGAAAGAAAATAAGTAGAAAGTAAGGAAAAATAAGAAAGTAAGCCAAAAAGATATCAGAAAATAAATGAAGAAGAAACGGTAAAAATGAATATAGAAAACAAAAAAAAAAACGAAATTAATAAAAGAAAACAAGGCTGGGGAGGAGAGGTAAATGAACTAGATACGAAAAACACGTAAGTAAGACAATGCAATTTAGGAAAAGCAATTTACCTACACGGCTTCTGGCTTTTATTTATTGTCTTTTGTATCTACGACTGACAACTCTCAAATTTGATAAACTTCTTTGATTCCCTCGTTGCCAACAACAGTCTGCAATTTTCGAATAATTTCTCATTACAGTGCACCCTTTTATCTGAGGTTTTAGTTACCCGCGGTCATCACTGAAAGAAATATTTCTTACATTTTATTTAAGAGTAGTTTTAAAAGGTAAGAGGCTTGTAATATGGATACGCCAAAGACATTCTATAAAATAACTGGCTTTCAGTGAAATGTTAAAATTTCTAAGGAAAATAAAACTGTATGCTGAGCTTATAAAGATCTACAGAATCTTCTATCTTTCACATAATTTTCATGACACTGTGTTGTTATAATCTTTTTTTAAATTATTATTAGATATCGTTAAGCCCATTTTGCTATATATTATCTGACCTCGAGTGTAAGTTCGCGCAGAAGTGTATTTAAACTGAGCAGATGTCATGAAACAGCAAAAATATGCATGCTGACTCAAAAGAAAAGAAATATTGTTTTGAAAATAAATATTATCATGAAAAGTTAAAGAACGTTAATGCTGGATGACGAGCAAAATTGTGCTTTGATAACCAGCGTAGCGAACGTCAGGTATTATAAATTGTTTTTAATCAATAGTAATCAGTCGGTCAGCAGTTGAGAATGGAAGAGAGACCGAGAGAGGCACAGGGATAAGGGTAGACGAGTGCGGTCTCTGGCCGCTTCCTTGAATGAGTGCGTAATGACTCCTACTCCCTACCACCTCTTATTCTACAGCCAACGTCAACGAGAAGCGAATAAAGATATGTTGTATACATTTATATATATATATATATATATATATATATATATATATATACGTGTTAGTCATCACTCTATCAGTGAAGAGAATATCGTTAAAACTTTGATTGCAGCTTAATCTTCCCTGTCGCAAAAGTAGAATGTAACATTATTGAACATATTAATTTGCTTATGACCTAATCACGTTGAACCATATATATATATATATATATATATATATATATATATATATATATATATTAGCAAGGAAAAAATAGAGGTTAGATGGCATTTTATTAAAAACTAAAAGAACATCAGGTTTCGCCCAGATCTTAATCAAGTTCTATTTCTGTTTTTTTTTTATGCATAAAAGGTGAAATGGAAACTATGATATCTCCTTTATATATATATATATATATATATATATATATATATATATATAATCATTTCACCCCGGGCAAGACGTAAATGCCACTGATGTGCGGGGGGCTACATAAATGAAAGACAATTAATTAGAGGAGGGAGAAGAGGATTACAAACCAATTAGAAAGAAGCAATAGAAAGATGAAAATGCAGGTGTGATGACAGTTGCAAGGGAGGAGAAAAAGGGAAGGATATACGGGGTGGGGAAGGGCTAGAGTCAGGTGGTTAGTAGATGAGTATTGACATTGCATTTATACTTCTGGAGGTTGTAGCCGTCAGGAAAGCAAGAATATGTGAGCGAGTTCCACAGGCGGGAAGTGCGAGAGAAGAAGCTGCAGGAGTAGAATTGTCACCTTCATTTAGCTAACCTGACTGTGAATGGGTGGGACCCAGTTGCCATTCTGATTGCATGAGTAAACACCTGTTGAGGAGGCACCAGTGACTTAAGTTCGTCTGAACCAGAAGCCATGAAAGTACTTATAGAACAGACAAAGGGAGGCCACATTTCGTCGGTGGGGAAGTGGCTATAGTCGAGCCGACAAGTCAGCACATATTACGTTACTAACTTCTCGCCTGTCGAGAACGCTGAGTTGAGCGGCAGGGGCGCCTGACCATAAATGGCAGCAGTACTCCATGCAGGGTCGAATGGTAGACTTGTATATATGCAGGATGGATTCAGACGGAAAGAACATCCTGGATCGACACAGTGACCCAAATTTCTTAGCAGTGGATTTAGCTATGGATTCGATGTAGCGGGTTCCACTTGAGATCAGAAGAGAAGGGTAAGGCCGAGGAAGGCGCAGTGTATTGCACTAATTTCTGGGGATGACACTCTTCGTTTTACGAATCTGAGCGAAGCCCCTGGGACCAGTTTTTGATGACAGTAGGAGTGGTTGCATTCTTTTTTAATTATTTCACCCCAAGCAAGGCATTCCATTGCCACTATTGCGCAAGGGATTACATTGGGAAAATTCATGAGAAAGATGGTTAGATATAGGAAATATCAGAAGCAGGGTGATAGACGGGTAAGGAAACCTAGGATGAGTGTTGGGTAGATGGGAAGAGAGTTTGAAAGAATGGATGCGAGTTAGTTTGTTAGGAGATGTCTATTGACCTTACATTTAAACTCCTGGAGATTGTAGCACTCGGGAAAGCAAGTATGTGGAAGGGAATTCCGCAGGCGGGAAGTGCGAGAAAAGAAACTGTTGGAGTAGAAATTGCGGTTACATTTTATCGATTTCACTGTAAAAGGTGGGACGTAGTTACTAATCTATTTTTTTTTTTTATAAGCGTTTCACCCCGAGCAAGGCATGTCACTGCCACTACTGTGCAGGGGGCTACGTAGAGTGGAGACAGGCTGATTAAATATAGGAAATAACAGAGGGTGGGTGATAGGCGGGTGAGGATACCGAGAATGAGGGTTGGGTAGATGAGAGTGTTGTGAGAATAGTTGGGAGTTAGTGTGATAGGAGGTGTCTATTGACCCTACATTTAAACACCTGGAGATTGTAACTGTCGGGAAAGCAGACTTGTGGAAGGGAGTTCCACAGGCGGGAAGCGCGAGAAAAGAAGCTGTTGGAGTAGAATTTACGGTTACATCTTATTTGTTTAACTGTAAAAGGGTGGGACCTAGTTGCTAATCTAGTATCTCGTGCAAATTCGTACCTAGGTGGCACCAATGAACTAAGATCATCGGAGCAGAAGCCGTGAAAGTATTTATAGAAGAAACACAGGGAAGCCACGACACGCAGGTGAGAGAGTGACTGCAGCCAAGTCGGTATTGATCACATTATAGATTTTGAGTTGTATTTTGTCAAGAACCCCGAGGAGAATAGCAGGGGCACCCGACCAGATGTGGCAGCAGTATTCAATACACGGGCGGATGTGCAGGATAGATTCAGACGGGAAAAAACTCCGGGCTCTGCACAGAGAACCGACTTTCATAGCAGCGGATTTAGCAATGGATTCGATATTGTGATTCGATTTGAGGTCCGCTGAGAGTGTAAGGCTAAGGAGGTGTAGTGTTTTACTCTCTGGGAGGCACGCCTGCACCATGCTGCGATTGTCTATGATGGTTAATTGATAGCAGCTTCGTTTTGAAAGCAATAAAATTTACGAGCCATTTCTTACCCCAGTCCACTACGGATTGGAGGTCTTTTTCAAGCTCGGCATCGAGGTTCGCTTAGTCACCCACACCAGATTTTTGAGAAAGGCGATAGTAATCGTATATGCCTACATGGGATCTTAAGGCATCGGGGAGATCATTAATGTATCTCAGAAAGAGCATAGGATCTAGGATAGAGCCTTGAGAAACACCCGCGTTTGTATGGTAGTTTTGGAAGGCATGTCTGTTTAATATCACCTTCAATGTGCGGTTAGAGAGGAATGACTCGATTAGGCCAAACAAATGTCCAGTTATACCATAGCTCCGCAGTTTGCATAGAAGGCCAGCATTCCAGAACCTGTCAAACGCTTTGGAGATATCCAACGCAACGGTTCGGGCTTCCCCATTCTTTTCGAGAGCCTGGAATATATACTCGGTGATGATCGTTAGCATATCAGCAGTAGACCTAGTGAAACGGAAACCATACTGTTTGTCCGAGAGTAGACTGTGGGCTGTGAGATACTGAACTACCTCGGCGTTGTTAATGGCTTCGAGCAGTTTGCCAAAGCTCAGAAGGAATGATAGGACGGTAAATATGCGGGGTCTGAGGGTTCTCCAGTATTCTTACAAATATAGGAACTACAGAGGAAGACTTCCAACAGACAGGAAAACAGCAAGCAGATAGGCAGAAGTTGTAGAGCTTAAAGAGGACAGGGGAGTGTTCAGGGGCACATTTCTCCAAGACTATGATTGGGATTCCGTCCCCTCCGAGATTATATTAGAAACCAACGAGAGTGTAAGGTGGACGTCATTCAGTTCAGCTTCAGTTCTAAGTGGGAAGTAGGGTGTAGAAAATCAAGACGAATCCAGTCTCGAATTGGTCGAGAATCTGCGAGCAAAGCATTCAGCCTTGTCGACTGAGAAGGTGAGGACGTCAAATTCATTGATTAGCGGGCGTATTGAGGATTTACTCATGTTAAGCACGCTTTTACAGAGTCGCCATTAGTCTTTGGCGCCGAACTTACAGGATGCTATGCGTTGCTTCATTCTGGCAGTAAATAACATCTTAGCTTTGTTAAGTATCTTTTTACACTTATTATGCGCCTGTTTAGGTCCGACGCGTAGCTTCGATAGAGCCAGAAAAAATGATTCCGATGGGCAATGGCGACCAAGCAAGCGGGCGAGAACCAGGAAGACGAATGGGATTTAAGCTAAAATTTCGTGGCAGGGATGAAAGCAGAGATGCCAGCCTTAACTCAAGAGGAGACCTCGGATGCACAGTCTTCGACGGGAAGACGAAAAACGTTGTTCCAAGGGACGTCACATAGGAAGTCTCGGAACGAATCCCAGTCTGCTCTTTAGTAGCAGTAGTATATTCTGCTGGTCTGTGTTTCTTGTGTAGTGTGGGAGTGGAATGAGATGTTGACGGAAACTACGGCGTGGTCAGATTTTCAGATTTTCAGATTTTGCAAGAGTCTGGGATAGAAATGAAGCAGAGGTTTAGTAGTGAGTCACTTCCGTTAGGGTTATTGGGGAAACGCGTTGGAAAGTCCACGACTTGCGTAAGCGATTGGGTGATTGAAAAATTCATGGTGTGGACACCAGCAAGGTCGGTGACATAGTTTTCCTACCACTTAGTGTGGTGGGCGTTAAAGTCAACAAACACAAATATATGGGCAGATAGATGAGAAGAAATGGCCTTGTCGATATTGTTAGAGATGCTATCAAGTATTGAACAGTCAGAGGGGGAGGGGGAGGGGGAGCGGTAGAGAAAGAAGAGATAGCTGACCGAGCTTAGAAGTGAGAGACGGAAGCACATAAAAGAATGCTCCAGGGATTCAAGAGATGTTTTTATATAAATTTCTCTTCTTTTGGAGTTATAATGTTGATTCCGCTAATCTGAAAATGCGTAGACCAAAACAAGTGTCAGAGTGATTTGATAAGGTCACCCGGAGGCTAAGGCCACTGTTTAGCACAAGAGTCCGAAATGACCCAAGCTGGATTCGGTTCTGTATGAGTTGGCATGATCTCATTGGTCGAGCTAAGACATCCGCAAATCGAATAGGCGGAGACCGATTTTCATTGGCCGAAGACTGTGAGCCGGCCGGATCACCAGAGAGGATCGAAATTGGATATAAAAATAGATGCTCGGCACGAAAGGTTCAGAGTTTTTGTTCATTGGGTGACAGTTTTTGAGTTAGAGCTGCTATCAGTCGAAATGTAGCGACTGGGGGAAAAATGGCCCCAGCCGGGGAGCCACGACCTACGGCTGGTCGCCCACCGTAGAACTTATGGCTAAAGAGTTAATTTCAAATGAAGCCTGCCGCAAATTAACTCAAAAAAGTTGATTTGGAAAAATGCGCCATCGACATGAATCCTGAAAGAACGTTATTGTTATTTTTTTTTTAATCACGGGAGAATCGAAAATTCTGATTCTTCGTTCGCTCAACTTCGGCAAACTCCGTTAAACTCCGTTAAGAACCCGAAAGAACTTTGCTGTTTTAGAAGTTACATAGGAAAATTGACATTCCTGATTATAGAGAATTAATGAAAAAACTTTAACGAAATACGAGAAGAGACTTTGGCAAAAATTTGAAGAGATCTGTTTATTTCAACGCTAACGAAACTTAGACATTTTACTTGAAGATGCTTTTGACGAACTTTCTCTCTTCCATTGTAAATATCATTTTTGACAACTGTATTCTTGGAAAAGAAAGACATTGTTTTTTCTTTATATAAAGACATTCTACGTAGCTCTCCAGGCGTGTTCGACTTCGTTCATTTATTTTATTTTAATTTTTTTTAATTTTTTTTTTTTTGGTGGCCGTGTTTATTTTTTTTTCAAACCACAAGTGTACACCAGTAACCGGATTGGGTGGCAGTGTCACAACTGGGATCGTCACGACCGTCAGGGAGAACGAGCGTCACATTAGACAGACGGCCCGGCCCGGCCTGAGGCGTCGCATCTGGTGCCGTTTCGACCAGGATCTGGCTTGAGGGCAGCAGTCCGCACTGCGTTAGTATCACATTAAAAAAAAAAGACCGATCCAACCGACTTACAATGCAGAGATCATAATCTGAAAGTTGAGTAAAAATTTCGAAAGACAATAATACCAAAATACAATTCAACTCTTTTTTTTTCAGATATCTGAGGCAACCAAACTGTCTGTTAAGTAGGCTAGAACGGAGTGAAATAGAGAGAGAAAGATAGTCAGAGAGGGAAAGAGATAATACAGAGCATGCGTCCAATGCCCAGGCTGAGGTGGGGGGAGTTAAAATGACCGATAGGCAAAGAACAGCTTCCCTTAAATTCTTTCATAGGACGGCATTGCTAAGAAAATAAAATAAATAAAACCTCAAACCATTTATATCGAAAAGAAACTTCAAAGTCAAAATAGTTTGCACAATCTTGTCCAAGTGCACTGCAAAAGTAAGTAGCAAAATACATAAGTTATGACAGGTTCTTATATATATATATATATATTGTTAAATATAAGAGAAAATGAATGTCTATTAGGTTTCCACGTGAGCAGTTCTAAACATCGTATTTTGGCTTTAATTTCAGGTGAAAATAAAGACAAAAATTCTTCAATTTTTTATTAAGTTAGATCCAACTTAATGAAAAATTATTCAAATTTTGGTGAATTTTTGTCTTTATTTTCAACTGAAATTGAAGCCAAAATACGATGTTTAGAACGGCTCATGATTAAACATAATAGACATTCATTGACTCTTATATTTAACAGTATATGTTTAGAAAATTATCTGCTTATATATATATATAAATTAATAAATACTATCAAAAAACACATTTTCAAACTTACAACTTTTTGTAGTTTTTCCTATACATATTAAGACAGTATACGTGGATCATCGGATGTGCGTTTGTGGTCCAGTGGATATCGGCTCGGAACGAGAAATCGGGGAGCCGAGTTCGAATTCCAGTTGAACTCATTGCATTCACTTACGCGCGAATACCCTTGGGAAAGGTATTCATCCGTCTCTTCCTTCCCAGTTATGGGTTAAATAACAGGACAGATTAGGTTCTATACCCTTGGCTGGCAACCAGTCTACCGCAGAAAACAATGGCAACCTACTGCGGGATAATCTTCTGCTCAGTCAGTCATGTCTCTTTCGAGACATGATCGCCCAAGCGTGTATCACGTATGGCACTTAACTGAGTTACGTGGGTCATCATTATGCTTAATATGTATAGGAAAAACTACAAAAAGTTGAAAATGTGTTTTTTGATAGTATTTATTAATATATATATATATATATATATATATATATATATATATATGATATTTCAACCGGCTCGGCCTTTCATCAGAAACAAATGATTTTATATAGTGGCTCTTTCCTCTCATTTCTTTCTCTCTTTTTTCCTTTTTGCTTTTTTCTTTCCTCTGTGTCTTTTTTCTTTCCTCTTTCTTTTCCATTACCCCTTTTGTTTTCTCATCTTTTCTGTCCTGTTCTTTATTTCCCTCTCTTTTAGTATCTTACCTCGTACAAAAAAGTTTTCCAAAAATAAAAAAAGTGTTTTTTTAAAGAATTGCCTTAAAAGAAAAGTTTATTACCATAATTATTATATGGTGATAATTATAGAAGGTGATATGCAGGGAGTTACATAAGAGAGTTAAAGAATTAGGCAGAAGGAGAGTGAAAACAAAGACGAACCAGCTACAGGGAGTGAAAGAGAAAGGGCAAGAGAAGGATGTGAACACAGGCGTGAAGACAGTTACAAAGGTAGAGAGAAAAGAAAAGAGCAAGATATCCAGGGTGATGTAGAAATAACTGGAGTCAAGTGGATAAAAGATGGGAATTGACATTGCATTTTTAATCATTTCACTCCAAGCAAAGCGTTAATGCCATTAATGGGCAGGGGGTTACATAAGAGAGTTAAAGTATTAAGCAGGAGGAGAGTGAAAACAAAAACGAACCAGTTACAGGGGGTGAAAGAGAAAGGGCAAGAGAAGGCTGGGAACACAGTAGTGAAGACAGTTGCGAAGGCAGAGAGAAAGGAAAAGAACAAGATACACGGGGTGATGGAATTAAGTGAATAGGAGATGAGAACTGACTTTGCATTTAAATTCCTGGAGCTAATAGCCATCAAGAAAGCAAGTATATGGAAAGGAGTTCCACAGGCGGAAAGCTCAAGAAAATAAGCTGCAGGAATAAAGTTGTCGCTTGCATTTGGTTGACATAACTGTAAAAGGGTGAGACCTTATTGCCAGTTTCTCGTGGGCCGAGAAAATTCTTGTGAAGTGGGCACCAGTGACCCAAGTTCGTCAGAGCAGAAGCCATGAAAATATTTATAGAAGAGACAGATGGAAACCACATTCCGACAATAAGAAAGTGGCTGGAGTTGAGCTCCCAGGTCGAGACCAATGATATTAAAGATTCTCCTTTGGAGCCTGTCGAGAACACTGAGACGAA
The DNA here is from genome assembly GCA_037127315.1 of Ascarosepion bandense. NCBI lineage: Eukaryota > Metazoa > Mollusca > Cephalopoda > Sepiida > Sepiidae > Ascarosepion > Ascarosepion bandense. The sequence continues at coordinate 8,246,959 of JBBBDQ010000151.1, forward strand.
AAGCAGGGGCGCCTGACCAGATATGACAACAGTATTCCATGCACGGCCGGATGGTTTTCGGAAAGAGAGAGAGAGAGAGAGAGAGAGAGAGAGAGAGAGAGAGAGAGAGAGAGAGAGATGAGTATGAACATTGAGATATATAGGCACATGAATATGTCCAAATGTTGAGGAAAACGTGATGAAGAAGCAATTTAAACGCATGTCTGATAAAGACAACTACGATTGGAATTTGTTGCAATGCCTTCTGCCATCACTGGCGATAGTCAATGCAAATCGAAGCGGAAGTTTCTCTTTCTCTCTGCTCTCTCGATAAACTAGGGACAATTCACTATCCCAAAGACTTTTATTAGACGGTAATATGAATCTTGGTTTTTTTCTTCTGACATGGTGGTTATTGACGTGGAATACGAAATTCGAGTGCCAGTGTAGAGTTCATGTCTTGTTTCTTGCTTTCATTCTTTGCACCAAAGCTACTATCAGTTGCTTCCATCCGTATCTTTTGCCTCCATTTTTGGATTATATATCAGTGTAGACTGAGTTCTCTCTCATTGTTTAGCCGGTCTAAGAGAAATAAAATTTCCATTTAAAATCAACCTAAAAAGAATGATGTTCTCAGGCTATCTTGCCCTAGTCGCACCGATAATGAAATGACCACATTACCTACATCAAACATCTTCTTCTTCTTCTTCTTCTTCTTCTTCTTCTTCTTCTTCTTCTTCTTGTTAAGGGCCTCTTCAGGGCGTTGTGGAATTATGGCTCTTCACATTTCTCTTTTATTTAAAATTATTAGGATATTTTAGCCTAAACTTTTATTTAATCACTTCATTCCAAGCAAGGCAATAAAGCAGCTCATAGTCAATCAAAAACAACAACGCGACGACGATTCAGAGCAACAATGAGAAAAACATGGATGCACAACTTCACTCTGGAGCCAAATCAACATCCATCTGAGTGGACAGCAGCAGTTGAAAGCCGTCCAAAGCGACCAAAGACGCAAATATTAGCAGGCAAGGTTTTAGGATGCGCAAAGTATTTTGTTGATCGATTATCCTGAGAACGAAAAAAAAATCAATTTTTAATATTAAATAGCAAATGAAAAAGAAAAAAAAGATTCTTTTTTTTTAGACCGAAGGATATAGCTTAAAGTCCGTACGGAGTGCGGCTTTTTTGAGTTGTAGATAAAACGAATTTGAACTCTGTCGAGGCTCAAAGGTTATGGAAATGGGCTACTATAACTCCAACATGTCAATAATACTTCATCTTTGGTCTAATCTATTATAAGGATAATGCATGGCGGAAGAAGCCAGGTACACTGAGCACGAGTTCAATCCTCACAGTGTACCCCGTAGTTGTGGTCTTGTCCCAATCCTAGGTTAACACAACAAAATTGACGATACGGCGTGTGATAATAATTTATAAGATTTTTCGATTGTCCAGTACAAAGGGGTAGCGACTGTTCCATTACTACGGCGTTGTATGAAAGTTGTTGGCACCGTAATGTGGAATATTCGTTAGCGAGCTATTCTAGTTGATTCTTGTTAATGAAAAGGGAGTTGGTCCTCAAGGGTTGCAGCATATTTGTTCGATTGTGCCATATTTGTTGCGTTGTGTTCAGATAAATTAAGAGTTAGATTAAATGAAAATTCGTCGATATTTTTAGAAATTGTTAAAATATGGAACAGAGGGTCATGGTGCTCTCTTAGTTCAAAGACGGGGCGCAACTCACCCTACTATACTGTGAAGTCAACAGAATGAAAATGAAACAACGCGCACGAACAAAATTAAAAAATACAAAATGGCGACAATATACTCATTTCTCCCTGTATATCTATATCTATGTATCTATCTACCGATATATATATATATATATATATATATATATATATATATATGATAAAATATTATTTTAAAGTACGCTACGTTATTGGGCTAAAGTGCTCAATATCAAGAACAGAGCGTATGCAAATATAAAAATGGACATTGACGTTAACAAATTACATGAGCATGAAATAGATTGTCGCTGCTGGGTGCTGGCCTTAATGTCTCCTTTATATATTTCTTTAGAAAATATGGATTCTTTTACTAAACCCCTTTTTCCTTGGTTAACATATATGTATATATATATTTTTTTCTCTAATATTTTTTCTCTATCATTTTTTCTCTAATAATGTTTAAACTGATAACTTCCTGTAATTGGCATTTAACTCGCTTCTACCTAAAAGGTTTAATCAAATAAACTTAAAATTTTTTTAAAATCTTATATTGAAACCCATTCCTTCTTGCCTAAATACACCTCTTCAAACAGCACCAAAATCTTAACTTTAAAAAGCAATTTAACTCATTTAGTTGTCTATCTTTATAAAATATGAACTACTATTCCTCCCCTTCCTAAATATACCATTTCAACACCCTGTAACCCCGCGACTACCAGCTCTGTCCTTTTCCACTTTGTGACTGTTGTTAACCAAAAACCTCTCCACACTCTAACTCAGGGCCTTCGCCATTTGGAAAAACAATGTCGCTGACGTGACGTAGAGTCTCTATTAGAGATCCTATGTCGAAATGTACATCCGACACCTTTGAATTTTGAAAATTTTCTCTAATTTATATATATATATATATATATATATATATATATATATAATTAGATAATTTTTTTGGATTATCCTCCCTACGGATCTGAGCGAACCCCTGGCAACCAGTCTACCGCATAAAGCAATGACTACTTACTGTGGGATAATCTTCTGCCCAGTCAGTCATGTCTCTTTCGAGGCATGATCGCTTAAGCGTGTATCACGTATGGCACGTAACTGACTGACTAGATTGGAGGCAAGGTTTCATTAATTTATTGTTAGTTCTAAGCTAACAGTTTCTTTTCTCGCACTTCCTGCTTATGAAACTCCCTTCCGTTTCCACGCTTTCCAGCCAGCTTTCACCTGCCAAAATTTTAATGTAATGCAAATAACTATCTTCTATCCTCCTGATTACTCTATTTTCTTTATACTCATTGATAATCCTTCTGTTTCAAATTATTCCACACCC
>JBBBDQ010000151.1:8255000-8257500 GCA_037127315.1 Ascarosepion bandense
GTAACTCTCTTCCTTTTTCTTGCTTCCCTGGCAAGTTTTCATAATTTTACATTTGAATTGGCTTGATTTAGTCGTAAGTTCTATGCTAAAAGTTTCTTCTGTTGCATCTCTTATTTGTTGAAGTGTCTTCTTGCTTCCCAATCAGCTTTAATTTTAAAAAATGTAAATTCAATGTCAATCGTTATATTCTATCTTCCTTTTTTTTGTTGTTCTATTGTTCACACTCATTAATAGTATTTTTCTCATATTTTGTAGCACTCATTAAACAATTATGGCTTAGTGGCTTTATTGCCTTGCTTGTAGTGTAATGATTTTAAAAATTGCACATTAGTAATTTGCATTAAACAAAACTATTTTATGCAAATCTATAATTATTTAGTATATTCAGTTTCGGAAGATCATTAAAAATGCAAGACGCTGTTATGGTTTATAAAATGGCGAGTGTTCTAAAAATAGAAAAAGATAGACACACTGTCGCCAAGTATTCAAAATTGGGCGGCAAAATAAGGAACTGTTTCTTTTGGTAGGAGTAGGAGGTAAGGACAGTAGTTTTGTGTAAGAGATTTGAAAAGGGGAAGACGCTAGGCAGTTGACAACTAGAGTCCAGAAGGGATAGGCTCGTTTACTACTAGCATCCCACAGTGAAGAGAATTTAGCTTGTCTGCTCCGGTACCCACACAAAATTTAAAGGTTGTAACTTGATGTAAAAACCTAAAGTTTTATACCAAAAATAAACATCATTAATTCAAGCTTGTGTTATCTTCTAATTATACCAAAACGAAGCAACACAACCACTCCTTAACAGGGGGAAATAGGGTAAACTGATCCACTTTTGTCTCCTGCCTTATGTACTCGGAGGAAGTTTCTGTTATTCTTAGACATTTATTCTGAGCAACGTAGTAAATAATGACATAATATAGATGTTAAAGTTTCATACAACTCCGGAAAAAAAGGGTAAAAAAAGAAACCTCCCTTTTTTTTTCTGGAAAGTGTGATAAGAGCGAACTTGAGAAAACAATACACCTGAAAAACTTGACTCGATGAAAAGTTAAAAAAAGACAATTTTTTTAAATTTAAAGCGATAATAGCATTAGCTGTTAGATCAACGGATTCCGAATATTGCAGGTTAAGAAAACAGTTATTCCTATCTATCTATCTATCTATCTATCTATCTATCTATCTATCTATCTATCTATCTATCTATCTATCTATCTATCTATCTCAGTCTCTGTTCAGATCTATCTATCTATCTATCTATCTATCTATCTATCTATCTATCTATCTATCTATCTCAATCTCTGTTCGAATCTATCTATCTATCTATCTATCTATCTATCTATCTATCTATCTCAATCTCTGTTCGAATCTATCTATCTATCTATCTATCTATCTATCTATCTATCTCAATCTCTGTTCGAATCTATCTATCTATCTATCTATCTATCTATCTATCTATCTATCTATCTATCTCAGTCTCTGTTCAGATCTATCTATCTATCTATCTATCTATCTATCTATCTATCTATCTATCTATTACACTTTGATCATTTTCTATCTATCTATCTATCTATCTATCTATCTATCTATCTTTTTTTTTTTTTTTTTAATCGTATCACCCCGAGCAAGGCGGTAACGCCACTGATGTGCAGGGGGCTACGTAATATTGAAAAGATTGGAAAAGAGAAAACCGGAAACCACATCCTAAACAGGGAACAAGGGATGAGCCTCTTAACCTGTTCAATAGACGTGGGTGGAGTGTGAACCGGGCTATCTATCTCAATCTCTGTTCGAATCTATCTATCTATCTATCTATCTATCTATCACACTTTGATCATTATCTATCTATCTATCAAATGATTTGTTTGAACATTATTTTGATCGATACTATCGATATGTGTCATTTGGCAGGATTAGAACCTGCGACCCCTATCCACATTCGGATAGCCACCAATTGATCTGGTGCGTCTTACACCTCGCGACTACGAATAACCAACTGTTTAAACGAAATCAAGCCTTTATGATACATTTCAGTGCAGATATGGTTGTTTACGTTGAATCGAAAATTGTTTTATATAGGAATATCTACTTAAATACGAGTATCTATCAAAAATACAGTTCAAACAAATCATGACAAATTGTTGGTTGTTCAAAGACCATTTCGTTAATATCCGTCATGTATATATTACTAATTATTACTCTAGAACATGTACAAACTACAAACTACTACAAAATTGTACATTTTGTTTCGACATTAAAAGAACAATGTCACATCAGATAGTTTATAATGATAGTAATAAAAGTTATAGTGAAAAAATTTTTTAAAAAATTTTATGCAACAATTATTAACTAACTGATGAGACATTATTCTTTCAATGTCGAAACAAAATGTACAATTTTGTAGTACTTTGTGCATGTTCTAAAGAAATAATTAATAATAAATATTCATTGCTCTATTTTCATATTGAGCACCGTTTTAAATTAATGTTTTGAACGTTGCAAT
>JBBBDQ010000151.1:8260000-8372500 GCA_037127315.1 Ascarosepion bandense
ATTTTAATCTTTTAAAATTCTGTATTAGTTTATACTGGTTAGATGATATTGTTATCAAGTAAAATCTATATTTATTAATTAAGAATGGAAAATTTTAATACAATCAGCGCCTCCTAGTATTTTAAAAATAATTGATTTTTTTTTTTGTGCGTGTGAGATTACGAACAGAACTCCTTGTAACACCAAAGATAAACTAAAGGTTATTATATCTGTTAAAATGAGATGACTGTTATATTGCTTTTGACTTCATTTAGACTCCAATTCATTTATTCCAACCTGTATATGTGGTAAAATGAGATGTCGACGCTATTTTCATTTTGGCCTCATTTAGACGACAATTCATCCATTTCACCCTGTATATCTATCAAAATGAGAAGTCAACGTTATTTTCATTTTGGTCTCATTTAAACAGAATTCATCCATCGCATTGTATATTTGTTAAAATAAGATGTTAGTGCTATTTTCATTGAGATGACAATTCATCCATTTCACCCTGTATATCTATCAAAATGGGATATCAATGTTATTTTCATTTTAGTCACATTTAGACGACAATTCATCCATTCCTCCTCGTATATCTCTTAAAATGTTATTTTCATAACAATGTTAATGTTATTTTCAATTAAAAATTAATTATTAATGTTATTAATTGACATTAACAATGTCAATGTTATTTTCATTTTGGCCTCATTTAGATGACAATTCGTATATCGCACCTTGTTTATCTGTTAAAATAAAATGTCAGTGTTATTTTCATTTTGGCCTCATTTAGACGACAATTCATCAATCGCATCCTGTAAAATGAGATATCAGTTTTATTTTCATCTTGACTTCAGTTAAACGGGCAATTCATAAGATGTTATTGCTATTTTCATTTTTATGGAATTCTGTCAGTCGCAATATATATATATATATATATATATATATATATATATATATATATACTCATAGAAACTCAGAGAAACCCAAACGAGATACTCAGAGAAACCCAAACGTAAAACAACGAATTTGTTCGCCTGAAGAGAGTCAATTTTAGACTCGAAACACGTGTAGCGCAAATCATGACGAATTACTACTCCATAACTTGTATGATTACCAAAACAATAAATATATATTTTAAAGAAAACGTTCACGGCTTCTCACACTTTTTATTTTATACTAATTACTCTCGTTGCAAAAACCCTATTCCTTTATTCGATATATATATATATATATATATATATATATATATATATATATAAATGGTATTTTATATAGACTATAGACAACAACTCTTTTAAAAAATCCATTTCTCTTTCGTTTATGTTGCGAAATATAGTCCTTTTTTCGCATCGCTTTCTGCATGGATTGAATTTCAGAGTATTCCTTCTGCTAGACTAACTGCCAACCAAAGCTACATTATTCTGCTTACCTTAATTTTTGGCTCACAGAAGCAAAGGCCTGATTCTTGTTTTCGCCAAATCCATTTAAGAGTGAACGCAATAAAATCGCCTGGAATCTGAACTCTGTTCTGTGATTTCATTTTCAGCAACGGTAACCTTTACGCTACCAAAACGGTCTTTATATATATATATATATATATATATATATATATATATATATATATACATATATTTTTTTCAGTAATGTCATTCCTGTCAGTATTTTTTGCCTGATTTTTATTGCACCTATTTGCGTTATGTTTCTTGCAAAGAGATTACCGTCACAAACAAAATAACAGAAGAAAGGCGAATTTTGATGTTTAATCACCCAAGTCTTTTTATATTATGTAGAATAGGCGCGAAAGATAAATCATTAGCGATGTTCGGTGAAGCTGAACATTTGTCTCCGCATACCAGGTTCAAATGGAGTGGATGGGAAATTGTGACTATCATTATCGCTTTAATCGTATTTTTACACCGCAATAATTTTCTGTTATTTGATATGTTGAGCAGGTGCATAAATTTAACAATCTCGTTAAAGTAGTTAACATTCGGTGGATGTTTTTCAGCTAGGTCTCATCCGTTTGCAGTTAAAATAGCTAGATGTAACCATAAGCTAGATGTAACCGTAAGTTCTATTCTAATAGTTTCTTCTCTTGCGTTTCTAATATGTGTAAACCTGCACTGGCTTCTTAATTTTCAGTCAAGTATGAACGACAAAAAATTAAATGCAATTTTAATAGCTATATTCCGACTTCTTAACCACCGTTTTTTATTTATCTCTCTCCTGAATAGAGTTTTATTTTTACCCATATTCTCTTGCACTCAGTATCAGTTTGCTTGTAGATTTATTTAGCTGGGAACAAATAGACCATGAATTCTGAATTTATTTTCTCACTCACTCCAGTTGTTTATAGTAGTTCTAGGAAGAAAATAGTGCAGAATGTGGTCGTCTCACTACATCACAAACATTTCCATCTCTAACCATGGGTTATTCAGCAGGTAAATACAATATTTACCCGCGTCCTACAATCACCATATTTCTTAGATCCCGCCCCATTGCAACTTTTTCCTCCCTAAAAAATAAACTCCAACTTGAAAAGGCGATGATTTCAAGACCTTGAGGAAAGCCAAGATAATGCGATGAGGCAGCTCCTCGGTATTCCCAAAAAGGAATTCTAGGAATGTTTCCATCAATAGAAACGTGGTTGCGTCGCTTCAGAAAAGACCTAATTTGAAGGAAGTTAAATGCTGAATTGATATATGCTATAGTTTTCATTTTATAGCACCTGCACCGTTACTTTTGCTCGTTGTGGTGCAGTGGATATCGGATCGGAACGAGAAATCGGGGAGCCGATTTCGAATTCTAGTTGAATTCCATGCATTCACTTAAGTGTAAATACCCTTAGCAAAGGTATTAATCCGTCTCTTTCCTCCATTTATGGGTTAGATAATAGAACAGACTGGCTTTTATAGCCTTGGCTGACAACCAGTCTACTGCAGAAAGTAATGGCAATTTACTGCGGGATAATCCTCTGCCTAGTCAGTTATGTCTCTTTCGAGACATGATCGCCCAAACGTGTATCACGTATGGCACTTAACTGACTGACTGACTGACTGACGTACTGACTGACTGTTACTTACCTCGTATTGCTTATACCCACTAAAGAGTGAACGGGCATGTTCGTCTAAGAAACTCTAGAGTCTGAATTCTGAAGGCAGCATGTTGGTTGTTACAATTCTCTCTCTCCCCCCCTCTCTCTCTCTCTCTCTCTATATATATATATATATATATATATATATATATAGGGAGAGAAAGAAATAATGATGTCAATTCCGTAAACAGAAAGGATAATCCAAAAATATCTATTTAATAAAAATTATTTAGAGATGTATTTCTTTTTTGTTTTTTTTTAATCGTTTCACCCGAAGCAAGGCGGTACCGCCACTGATGCGCAGGGGGCTACATAAGAGATTCTTAGATAGCAGGGGAGTGAGGACAAAAAAGAACCAGTTACAGTGGGGAGAAAGAGAAAGGAAAATAGAAGGATGTGAACAGAGAAGTGAAGACAGTTGCGAAGATAGAGAGAAAGGAAAAGAACAATATACATGGGGTGATGTAGAAAGGGCTGGAGTTAAGTGGATAAAAGATGGGAATTGACTTTGAATTTAAATTCATGCAGGTTGTAGCTGTCAGGAAAGCAAGTATCTGGAAGGGAGTTCCACAGGCGGAAAGCGCGAGAAAGTAGAAGTGGAGTAGAATTGTCGCCTGCATTTGGTTGATTTAACTGTAAAAAGGTGGGACCTTGTTGCCAGTCTGGTTTACCCGAGTAAGTTCTTGTGGAGGAGGCACCAGTGACCTAAGTTCGTCAGAGTAGAAGCCATGAACATGTTTATAGAAGAGACAGAGGGAAGCCATATAGAGAGCCTAATGGATATTATCCGCAGCAATATGATATATATATATTGGAAAACTCAACGCATCATCAAAAGTGGTTATAAAATATAATTTATTTCGACGTCCGTATAAACCAATTTCTTCAGTCTAGGATTTTATTTTGAAACAAATACGCCAAGTCATTCACGATGACTTGCGGCTTAGTGCTAGCATTGCTGTCTGCATAGATCCATCGAACCAATTTCACTCAGAAGGTTTATTGCGGTTTTCCAGTATGTTTTCAACGGTATTTTTTATTGCTGTTTTCCGGTATTTCTTCAACTGCGGCACATACTGGGATTATCTCCCTAGGTTGACAGCATAAATGAGAAACCGATCATATTGAGATTTGAACTCGAATAAAAACCACTCGGATACTAAACCGTATGATGTAACTATATTGCTATTGATTTTCGATTCGAATTCCAGTCGAATTCTTAACATTAACTCGTGTGTAAGTACACTTAGGAAATATACTAATCCATCTCTTCTTCCTCCAGGTATGAGTTGAATAGCAGGACAAACTAGGTTCTATAGCCTGGGTTGGCAACCAGTCTACCTCATAAATAAATGGCAGCCTACTACGGAAAAATCTTCCGCCTAGTCAATCATAGATCAAAAGAGACATGATCGCTCGAACGTGTATCACGTGTAGCATTTAACTGCCTGGTATGGATAAAAGGATTGAATAACAAGACAGACTGGATCCTGTAGCCTTGGTTGGCAACTCGTCTACCGAACAAAGAAATGGCAGTCTACCGCGTGAAAATATTCAGCCTAGTAAATCAACGATCGAAAAGAGACATGATTGCTCAAACGTGTATCAACACGTATGGCACTTAACTGACTGATTTATTTAGAGCATACAATGAGGAGAGAGGGTTTAGAAAAGGTGAAACTTACAGGGCATATTTAAGGTAAGGGACAGAAGAAAATAGCGCATAAACTACCTCAGGAGCTTACGTAAATGGATAGCCGGACGTTGGGTTATGAGAGGCTAGCAGTATAGCCCGACGTTGCTTGGGTGTAAGTTTTAAGACTAATCCATGGTCCTGGAGATCAGACTCAGCCTAAAGAATATTTGTGTGAATTTTGGTGAGAATCGGATAAAAATTGTAGATTGTATAAAGGACATACAGACAGATAAACAGACACACATCTTGCATTTTATATACATATTATCGATTTTCTGCACAACTGTAAGAACTGCAACCTTGAAACTTCTGAATATCGATTCTTATGTCTTTGTCTATGAGTGTATCAAATTTGATTAAAATCGCACCACTCCTTCTATAACCCGATTTTTTCGATTATTGATTTTCGATATTTTTCGGGTATACCTCGACACAAAATCTAGCTAAGAACATTCGCAGACGCTTATAGTACAACTGTGTAAATTTTCAAGAAAATCGGTTCAGCCGTTTTGGAGTCTATAGGTAATGAACACACACACACACATACATACACAAAGTTCCAATTTTAAATAAGTTTAGATAAAAAAGACAAACTTTAGTAAGATTCATAAAGAACAGGATAATTGGCGAGAGAAATGACTGTCAACGGACTGAAAAAATATGGAAAAGTATGGCACGGATGTGCGTTGTGGTACAGTGGATATCGGCTCGGAACGAGAAACCGGGGAGCCGAGTTCGAATTCCAGCTGAATCCATTGTATTCACTTACACGCAAATACCCTTGGGAAAGGTATTAATCCGTCTGCTTCCTTCCAGTTATGGGTTAAATAGCAGGACAGATTGGGTTCTATAGCCTTGGTCGGCAACCAGTCTACCGCAGAAAGCAATGGCAACCTACTGCGGGATAATCTTCTGCCCAGTCAGTCATGTCTCTTTCGAGACAAGATCGCCCAAGCGTGTATCACGTATGGCACTTAACTGACTGATGGCACGTAAAAGTAAGATCCATTCGACTTATACAAGAGCATATTTAGTTAAGTCATATTCGTTTGGTAAGACCCTTCAACATATCTAACATAGCAGTTTATGCACCAACATCTCAAAGCACTGAGGAAGAAATAGAATCATTCTACTCCATACTGGACAGTACCAAGGCTCAGTGCAAAAGCCAAGAATTTAGGATCATTAAGGGTGACTTGAATTCCAAGGTAGGTAAAGACAGGGAAGGAGACACGACCGGCAAAATCGGACTACGAGATCGCAACAAACGAGGAGAAAAATGGGTCCAATGGTGCACAGCAAATGACCAGGTAATAACTAACACCTGCTTTCAAGAACACCCACGTCTATAGACATGGAGAAAACCAGGAGGCGACACGAAGAACCAAATAGACTACATAACTATAAACAAGAGATTCAGGAACGCAGTGGTTCAATGCAAAACCTATCCAGGTGCCGACTTAACGAAACTAAACACCCGATCGACATCGCATATGTTTAACGCGCGCCAGATTTATCGTTTTCAAAGAAGCAATAATTTTGGGATGCTCGTCTTTTCTTTGCCTTACACAAGAAGGCAGAAAATTGCCGCTGCTGAGAGCAAATTTAACGACGATTGCTTGCACCAGGGGCTTCCTAACATTTTAAAATCGCGACCCACTATTTATGACCACAGCTTATGGCGACCCATTCAAATTAATAGGGGGGAAAAATTAACTTTTAATTGTCGATATCTATATTTTTTTTAATTTTTCATTTTTAGATATCCTTTTTAAGTAGAGATCTAACCCTTGAACACAGAAGTTTACTTTTTATTTGTAATAGCATAGGCTTAATGACTGGGGATGCATTATATCTCCATATAATCAAGGGATACATTAAAATATAAAAAAAAACGTAGATATCTATAATCAACAGTTAAAATTCTTCAATCAACTGATAAAACCGGTAAAGTGATGTGATGTCTGTCCTTCTGTATGGAAGCGAATACTGGACGATCTCATCAAGGATGAAGGAGAGGCTTGAGGCAGAAGAAATGTGGTTTCACAAAAGGATGCAGAGGATACCATGGACTGAACGCGTGTGCAACGATGAGGTGTTAGAAAGGATGCAAACGAGAAGAAAATTCATAATACCAGGAAGAGACAAATGAGGTTCCCGAGACACGTAATGAGGAAGGAGGGCCTGGAAAATTTAATACTCACAGGTCGGATAAACGGAAGGAAAGACAGGGAAAGTAGCGTAAGACGTACTTGTTAGGTATGAGCAAATGGATGGCGGATCGGGGTTTAAAAGAGATACTAAGAGAAAAATTATTGAGAGCGACAAGAGACAGACCTAAGTAAAAGCCCATGAGCACCTACATCCTGAAAGGACACGGCACATGAAAAAGGACAAGACTGCATGAATAGGTGAAAATTGATTTTCTTTTTACGATAACGAATAATTAGATGGAGAGCATTAACAACCCTGATTCGTTAAGCATACTGCTTGATACTACAGCCTGGCAATAAAAGCACCGATATCTTGAATTATCTTAACAAACAGCGTTTAATCGAAGCTAATGGGTAATTCTTGTATAACTTTTTACGACCCACTAATATTCCGCGTGAGACCCACTATTGGGTCGCGACCTGTAGTTTAGGAAAATGGCTTATATTATTTTTTTCCTCCTCTCATCTTTCTAAACTCCTTTTTATATTAATTCCTATTTAGTTATAGATTATCTTTTTGAGATAATTTCTTTTTTTCTCTTTCACATCATCTGTCCAGCGAATCATGTCTGTTAGAGACATGATTGTCCAAGCGTGTATCACGTGTGACACTTAACTTACTGAATCTTAGCTTCCACAGACACAGGGCCACACTAGTAGAGCACACAGTGAAGAATTAACACGCTTGATCAGGAGTTACCAAACTTTTTAGAATCACGACCTACTATTCATGACCCTAGCTTATGGCGACCCACTCAAATTTACTGGACAAAAACATATGAAAGAATATAAAAATTATTATTTGTATGAATAAGTGAAAATTGATTTCTTTTTTAAGATGACAAATGATTAAATTGAGAGCATGACGAACCCTAACTCGTCAAAAAACCATACAGTTTGATGCAACAACAGCCTGAAAATGAAAGCCTTAGCCTTGAAATATCTCAACAGATAGCGTTTAATCGAAGCTAATGGGTAATTCTTGTATAACTTTTTACGGCCCACTAATATTCCGCCTGAGACCCACTAGTGGGTTGCGACCTATAGTTTAGGAAAATGGCTTATATTATTTTTTTCCTCCACTCTTGTTCTCATCTTTCTGGATTTCTTTTTATATTAATTTCTATTTAGTTGTAGATTATCTTTTTGAGATAATTTTTTTCTCTTTCACATTTTTATAGACATTATTTTCATTCAATGAAATTCATTCATTCAGTTTTTTTTTTCAGTTTGTTTTCAGTTTTTTATTTGTTATCATTCAACAGCTTTTGATTATTCTTCCTTCTAGTGTGTGCTTACGTCAATTCTGCTCCGATGAAAGCTCACTGATGCCCCCTAGATATGAACTTCCTCGAGCCACAAGATTAGTAACTAGGTCCCACCCTTTTACTGTGAAACCGATAAATTGTAAACGCAAATTCTAGTCCATCAGCTTCTTTTCTCGCACTTCCCCTCTGTGGAATTGCTTTCCGTTTACTTGCTTCCCCAACAGCTACAATCTCCAACAATTTAAATGTATAGTCAATCGTCATCTCCTATCTCACTAACCTGCATCCTCTCTCTCATGTTCCTTTCTCCGTCCACTCCACTCTCATCAGTATTCTCATCTTTCTTTTACCAACTTTCTGACACCCCCTATAACCTGTTACTCTTTCTCATAACTTTCCTCCGATGTAACGAACCTGCAAAACAGTAAAAGGCAGTAAAATGCCTTGGTTTGGGGAGATATGATTATTAAAAAATATCTTTTTTTCTATATTTTATTATTCGTCCATTTTCATCCTTGTATTATTTTTCTTTTTTTTCTTTGATTAATTCTTTCTTCCTTTTTACATAATTAAACGTTAAATGCTGCACATGATATACGTTCGAACGATCATGTCACTTTTTATTCTGACTAGGCAGAAGATCTTATGGTAGTAGGCAGCCATTTATTTCTGAGGTAGACTGGTTGCTAACCAAAGCAATAGAACCTAGTTTATCCTGCTATTCAACTCATATCTGGAGGAAGAAGAGATGGATTAGTGTCTTTCCTAAGTGTACTTACACACGAGTTAATGTTAAGAATTCTTCCTTAGCCCCTCAAAAATTCATTTTCATTCATTTTACCTTACCATGTTTTATTTTTCTTTCTTTTTTTTTTTTGTTTCAACATTATATTATTCGTTCTTTCTTTCTCTCTGATCCGTTAACTTTTTGTTTTCGTTCATTCTTCACGTTGTTTTTAATTTTTACATCCTTCTGTTATATATCGCCGTACGACGACAAAATAACGAGAACACGCATATATAAAAATATAAGGTTATATTTTTATTCTTGACGACGAACCCGTGTGGAATAGAGAATGGAAGAGTGAGAGCGCACATAGAATGGGTTGACGGGAGTGTAGTCTTCCCTGAGGTGTCTTTCTGCTTCCACTGGCCGTTCTCTGCTGGCGAATCCGTGTGTCGAGGTCTTTTTATAGTCTTCTAGAACCGGGACTTTCCTTCCGGTTTTGCCTCGCCCACGCTACGCCCACGTAATTCCAAGAGACACCTGTTCTGTTTGCCTCCGTAGTCATTTCCGCCGCTGTCGGAAATAAGGTCAAACGACATCCGCTCCAGGCCCCGACAGGATGTATTTCTCAAACACCTGTCTTGTCGTTCGCCGACCCCTTCACCGACGGGAAACACCATCGCTTGCATCAACCTTCCTCGGGTGGGGCCAGATTGCTATATTACACTTCTTTACTTCTTTCTTTCTTTCTTTTTATTTTATTGCTTCACCCCAAGCAAGGCAATAGGGCCATTGAGGTTCAGGTGGCTATATAAGAGGACAGTGAAGGGTTACACAGTAGGAGAACGAAGAGAAAGAGGAACCGGTTACAAGAGGTGACAAAGAATGAGTAAGACAAGGATGGGAATACCCCGGGAAGAGAGTTTCATGAGAGTTATAGGAAAAGGGAGAAGAAAAAGATACAGAGGGTGTAGAGGAAAAGTAAGAGAAGGATGGGAATACTCCTGTGAAGAGAGTGTCATCAGAGTAAGGGAAAAGGGAGAAGAACAATATATAGAGGGTGTAGAAGAAACTAAGAGAAGGATGGGAATACTCCTGTGAAGAGAGTGTCATCAGAGTAAGGGAAAAGGGAGAAGAACAATATATAGAGGGTGTAGAAGAAAGTAAGAGAAGGATGGGAATACTCCTGTGAAGCGAGTGTCATCAGAGTAATGGGAAAAGGTAGAAGAACAAGATACAGAGGATGTGGAGGAAAAGTAAGAGAAGGATGGGAATACTCCTGTGAAGAGAGTGTCATGAGGGTAAGGAGGAACGGGAGACGGACAAAATACAGAGGGTGTAGAGGAAAAGTAAGAGAAGGATGGGAAAATTCCTGTGAATATAGTGTCATGAGCGTAAGAGAAAAAATGGACAAGAACAAGATACAGAGGGTGTCGCGGAAAAGTAAAAGAAAGATAAGAATACTCCTGTGAAAAGAGTGTCATCAGAGTAAGGGAAAAGGGAGAAGAACTATATATAGAGGGTGTAGAAGAAAGTAAGAGAAGGATGGGAATACTCCTGTGAAGCGAGTGTCATCAGAGTAATGGGAAAAGGTAGAAGAACAAGATACAGAGGATGTGGAGGAAAAGTAAGAGAAGGATGGGAATACTCCTGTGAAGAGAGTGTCATGAGGGTAAGGAGGAACGGGAGACGGACAAAATACAGAGGGTGTAGAGGAAAAGTAAGAGAAGGATGGGAAAATTCCTGTGAATATAGTGTCATGAGCGTAAGAGAAAAAATGGACAAGAACAAGATACAGAGGGTGTCGCGGAAAAGTAAAAGAAAGATAAGAATACTCCTATGAAAAGAGTGTCATGAGAGTAAGGGGAAAAGGGAGAAGAAAAAGATAGAGAGGGTGTAGAGGAAAAGTAAGAGAAGGATGGGAATACTCCAGTGAAGAGAGTGTCAAGAGAGTAAGGGGAAAAGTCAAAGAAGGATGGGAATACTCCTATGAAGAGAGAGTCATGAGAGTAAGGGGAAAAGGGAGAAGAACAAGTTACAGATGATGTGGAGGAAAAGTAAGAAAAGGATGGGATTACTCCTGTGAAGCGAGTGTCATGAGAGTTAGGGTAAAAGCGAGAACGAGAAGATACAGAGGGTGTAGAGGAATGATGGGAATACTCCTGTGAAGAGAGTGTCATGAGAATAAGGGGAAAATGGAGAGAAAAAAGATACAGAGTGTGTAGAGGGAAAGTAAGAGAAGGATGGGAATACTCCTGTGAAGAGAGTGTCATGAGAGTAAGAAGGAAAGGGAGAAGAACAAGGTACAGAGGACGTGGAGGAAAAGTAAGACAAGGATGGGAATACTCCTGTGAATAGAGTGTCATGAGAGTAAGGGGAAACGAGAGAAGAACAAGGTACAGAGGACGTGGAGGAAAAGTAAGACAAGGATGGGAATACTCCTGTGAATAGAGTGTCATGAGAGTAAGGGGAAACGAGAGAAGAACAAGGTACAGAGGACGTGGAGGAAAAGTAAGACAAGGATGGGAATACTCCTGTGAAGAGAGTGTCATAAGAGTAACGGGAAAAAGTGAGAAGAATAAGATACAGAAGGTGTCTAGGAAAAGTAAGACAAGGATGGGAATTCTCCTTTGAAGAGAGTGTCATGAGAGTCAGACAAACAGTGAGAAGAACAAGATACAGAGGGTGTGGAGGAAAAGTAAAAGAATTATGTGGGTTAAAGGAGTAAGAGATGGCAATTAATGTTGCATTTAAATTCTTGTGGATTGTAACTATCAGGGAAGCAAGTATACGAAGCGAGTTCCATAGGCGGGGAGTGCGATTAAAGAAGCTAATGGTGTAGAAGTGGTGGCTTCATTTTGTTTTCTTAACTCTACAATGGTAAGACCTTCTTGCCAGTGTGATTTCTCGAGTAAATTCTTGTAGAGGGGACAACTTTGAGCTCAGCTCGTCTACAAATAAGAGGCTGAAGGACGCCACATCCTCTTGGTGAGAAAGTGACTAGAGTTGAACTGCCAAACCGGGACCGTTGACATTGCAGATTCTCTTCTGGAGCCTGACAAGAAATCCGAGATGAATAGAAAAGGCTCCTGAGCAGATATGATAACAGAATTTAATGCATGGGCCGATGGTTGATTTGTATATGTGTACGATTGATTCAGGTGAGAAAAACTTCCTGGCCCTATACAATCACCCAAACTTCTTAGAAGTAGATTTAGTAGATTCATTGTAGTCGTTTCACTTGAGGTCGGCTGAGATGGTGAGGCTGAGGAGGCCCAGTGTATTGCTTTTGGGGAGACTATCTTAATCTATCTTGATGTGAGCAGGAGGGACTTTCTATGGTGGTTGACGGATAGCAGCTTCGTTTTGGAAGCATTACAGTTTACGAGCCATTTCTTACCCCGCTCCACCACAGATTGGAGGTCTTGCTCAAGTTCAGCAGCGAGGTTCTCTTTGTCCGCCTTGGCAGATTTCTTTCTTTCTTTCTTTCTTTCTTTATTTATTTATTTATTTATTTGTCCTTTTTTCTCTCTAATTCGTTGTCTTTCCTCTTTTGATTTCGTTCTTCCTTTTTTCTTTGATTTCCGTTGTCTTTCTTTCTTTCTTCTCAACAGTTTCTATTACTCTTTCTTTCTTTTCTTATTTCTTTCTTCCTTTCTTTCTTTCATTTTTCTCTCTATTTCGTTTTTTTCCTCTTTTGTTTTCGTTCATTCTTTTTTCTTTGATTTCCGTTTTCCTTCCTTCTTTCTGTCTTTCTTTCTTTCTTTCTTTTTCTTTTTTCTTTCTTTTCCCAGTTTCCCTTACTCTCTCTTTCTTTCTTTCTTTCTTTCTTTCTTTTCACCAGTTTCCCTTACTCTTTCTTTCTTTCTTTCTTTCTTTCTTTCTTTCTTTCTATTATAATATACCAGCATCTTTTCTTCTTTTTTGCTTCTTTCTTTTTTTACTAATATTTCTCTATTTTTTTTATCTTTGCATTTCGCCATCTCTTTTTTCTTGTTTATTTTTCTTTCTTTCTTTTCACTAATATCCCCCTCTCTTTTCTGTCATTCTTTCAATTTAAACATACCACCCTTCCTTACTTCTTTTTTTTCACCAATATTTGATGTTTGTTTGTTTGTTTGTTTGTTTCTTTCTTTCTTTCTTTCTTTTCATCAATATTCTTCTACTGTTTCTTTCATTCTTTCATTCTCTTTAAATATAATACAATACTTTCTTTTTTTTCTTTCTTTCCCAAAATATTTCTCTGTTTCTTTCCTTCTTTCCATTTTGACATTCTTTCTTTCTTACATTCTAATTTTCCACTGTTTACTTCTTTCTTTATTTCTTAATATTCTTAAGTTCTTTTTCTTTCTTTCTTTCTTTCTTTCTTTCTTTCTTTCTTTCCAAAATATGTTCTACACTTTCTTTCTGTTTTTCCGTAATACTTTCTTTCTTTGTTTCTTTCATTGTTTCTTTCATTGTTTCTTTCTTTCTTCACTTATCTATCACGAGTTCGTTTACTTTAATTTTTTTTCGTTCATGAATTCTATTCCTTTTTAGTTTCTTTGATTTCTTTCTTTTCTTCCTTCCTTCATTCTTTCTTTTTTTCATTTCAACATTTCACTATTCGTCTCTTTTTCTTCCTAATTCGTTTACTTTTTTTGTATTCGTTCATTCTTCCTATTGATTTTTACTTTATTTCATTTCTTGAATTCTTCATTTCATTGTTCGTTCCTTATTTATTATTAATTTGCTTACTTTCATTTTTGTTCTTGTTCATTCTTTCTGTTGATTTTTACTTTCTATGATTACCTTATTCCCCTCTTTCTTTCTTTCTTTCATTTATTTTTTCTTTCTTTCTTTCTTTCATTTATTCTTTTTCTCTTTCTTTCTTTCTTTCTTTCTTTCTTTCTTTCTTTAAAGAACCATTTGTCCCTTTGCTTTCCTTGCTGTTTTCGTTCATTCTTCCTCGTGTTTTTTACTTTCCTTGATTTCTTTCTTTCATTCTGTCTTTCTTTCTACATTTTTTAGTAATCTTGCATTCTTTTTTTTTTCTTGCTTTTTATTATTTTCTCTTCTTTCTTTCTTTCTTTCTTTCTTTCTTTCTTTCTTTCCTTCTTCGTTCTTTGTTTGCCTTGAATTATGTTTCTTTAATTCCTGATTGCATTTGTTCTTACTGTTTTGTTCTTTCTCTTGTGCCCCTTCACTCGTTCTTTTATTCATTCTTTCTTTATTTATTTTCTACATTCATTTACACTTTTTTTACACTTGCAGACTTTTAAATGTAAAAATAGAAATTATTTTTCTCTTTCTTTCTTTCGTTCTTTCTTTCTTTCTTTCTGTTTTTCTTCATTCCTTTTATAACTTCTGTTCCATTTTTACTTATGTCATTGCTTTGCTTTCCCGTTATTTCTTTCCTTCAATGTTTTTTGTAATTTCCTTCCTTCCTTCCTTCCTTCCTTCCTTCCTTCCTTCCTTCCTTCCTTCCTTCCTCATTTTCTTTCTTTTCACTGCTTACTGGCCATTTTCTTTTCTGCTTTTAGTTTACACCCCTTTTATTTTATATTTCTCTTTTCATTCCTCCTCTTCTTCCACCTCTTCATCCTTACTCTCCACTCTCGTTCCTGTCTTCTTCTGTGTTCAGCTCTCCTTTAAAGAGGCACGGCAGCTTGAAATTCAGCAGAAGCAAAACACCTTGTATAGCTAAACAAAAAACATGTGTGGATATTACTTCCATCCTAGGATGTTTCCTGAGCAAATATTGCCAGACAGTGAACGAACAACTACGAATCTGCAGCATAACACAACTGTGCACACGCCCATTTCATATATATATATATATATATATATATATATATATATATATATATATATATATATAAAGAAATGACAGGACTGAAGCACAAACCGAGTTACATATGTAAGTAAAAGAAAACCCTATTGGTTTTCTTTTTTATCAGTCTTTGTCGGAACGATGACTTAAGGACAGAGCCAACTCAAGGTCGACACAAACGGAATTGACTAGAATAAAGAAGCATAGAAGACTATATAAAAATATCGGAAATAAATAAAGAAAAACAAACGAAGATGAAACTCAAAGGCGAGAGAGAGACAGAGAGAGAGAGAGAAAAGAGAGAGAGAGTTAGCAAAAACCATCAAAAGAAGAATTAAGTCAGGTTAACCTGGGTTAGTTAATTAAACATGTCAAATCTTGCTGATTTATCTAATATCGAATAGATGCCTAATGAGACAAAAGTCACAGTGAATTATTAGATCGATAGGCCAACGTCCGTTTTACACTACATACAAAAAGGTAAGTATATGTCTGGCTTACAAGAAAATCAAAAAGATACTCAAAGATCAACTTTGAAATTTATTCAAATAAATAGACATCAGTTCAGTTTCAGTGGATCCCAAACATTTTTCTGTCATTTCCCCCTACACCCAGTTCAACCATCCAGATTTTCCCCTTCATGTGTATGAGAGAAAAAAACATAGACACATCGTAATTCTGTATAGAAATAACAAAATTTTCCATTCGTATCCCTCCCAAATATAAAATAAATAAATAAATAACTTTTTCATAAACAAAGAAACTTTTGTGCGTTGTGGTACAGTGGATATTGGCTCGGAACGAGAAACCGAGGAGCCGAGTTCGAATTCCAGCTGAATCCATTGTATTCACTTACGCGCAATTATCCTTGGGAAAGATATTAATCCGTCTCTTTCTTCCAGTTATGGGTTAAATAACAGGACAGATTGGGTTCTATAGCCTTGGTCTGCAACCAGTCTACCGCAGAAAGCAATGGCAACCTACTGCGGGATAATCTTCTGCCCAGTCAGTCATGTCTCTATCGAGACATGATCGCCCAAAGCGTGTATCACGTATGGCACTTAACTGACTGACTGACTTTAATAAAACATCTCTTGAGTATTAACAACCGCAGCCAAAACATGAAAATAGATCCATGAATTTTGATATCATATCATCCAGTGAACAAACTCACTATTAAAATTATATTATTCGCATACCTTGTACTCAGTAAACCAGCATGAAGCGCTGAATCAATATAGGCCGGGATTGTGTGTAAGATGCTACCAGGCTAACTGACTACTCCTAACGCACTGTGACCCCGTGAGACTGTGAGTGTATTCCTGTACCACCACCCGCTCTCCCTTCAATGCTCAGGTTTGAACGTGAACCGATTGGTAGGTACGGCGCCACCCATCTACAAAAGTCTCTCTCTCTCTGACATGAGAGTATCCACCTGAGATTTTTTTACTTCGTAGTTAGTGTAATTTTTTCCCAACTGGTAGCTTCAAATTTCCCCCCAGGGCAAAATTTCCCCAGTTTGGGAATCGGTGAGACTAAAGTCAGAAAGTTAGACATTAGTCTGGCGGATGAGCCAGTCAGTCAAGTGCCATACGTGATACACGCTTTGGGCGATCATGTCTCAAAAGAGACATGACTGACTGGGCAGAAGATTATCCCACAATAGGTTGCCATTGCTTTCTGCAGTAGACTGGTTGCCAGCCAAGGCTATAGAACCCAATCTCTCCTGTTATTCAACCCATAGCTGGAGGGAAGAGACGGATTAATACCTTTACCAAAGGGTATTTGTGCGTAAAGTAAAAACAATGAATTCAACTGGAATTCGAACTCTGTCCCCCGAGTTCTTGATCCGAGTCGATATACATTGCACCACAGCAGTAGGTTGCCGTTATTTTCTGTGGTAGACTGGTTGTTAAGCAAGACTATAGAACCCAATCTTGGTGTTATGATTGAATCAACACAATTGTTTGACTGGCCTTTGATGAGTAGATCCATTACCTACTAGCAATGCTTACACGTTTCTGGAAAACAATGGTTTTCAGTGTTCATTTTATCTAAGATTACGACATAAGATGTGCGTTTTGGTGCAGTGGATATCGGTTTGGAACGAGAAACCGGGGAGCCGAGTTCGAATTCCAGTTGAATCCATTGTATTCACTTACGCTCAAATACCTTTGGGAAAGGTATTAATCCGACTCTTCCTTCCAGTTATTTACAGTGTTTACATTATTCGGACTATTGACCTCATCTTTGTTGCTATTTGTACGAAGTTTCGACCGTTGTACGCTCCGGCCCACTTCAGGTGCTAGGAATTTTGAACCGAACCCTTTATTGCAATCACTGGGTTATCATTTTCATCCCTTGCGTAGTAATGCCCCTTTTTATTTTCTTTTTTTTTATAAGCGTGTCACCCCGAGCAAGGCATGTCACTGCCACTACTGTGCAGGGGGCTACGTAGAGTGGAGAAAGGCTGATTAAATATAGGAAATGACAGAGGGTGGGTGATAGGCGGGTAAGGATACCGAGAATGAGGGTTGAGTAGATGAGAGTGTTCTGAGAATAGTTGGGAGTTAGTGTGATAGGAGGTGTCTATTGACCCTACATTTAAACACCTGGAGATTGTAACTGTCGGGAAAGCAGACTTGTGGAAGGGAGTTGCACAGGCGGGAAGCGCGAGAAAAGAAGCTGTTGGAGTAGAATTTACGGTTACATCTTATTTGTTTAACTGTAAAAGGGTGGGACCGAGTTGCTAATCTAGTATCTCGTGTAAATCCGTGCTTAGGCGGCACCAGTGATCTAAGCTCATCGGAGTAGAAGTCATGAAAGTACTTGTAGAAGAGGCACAAGGAAGCCACATCACGCCGGTGTGAGAGCGGCTGCAGCCGGTCTGCCAAGTCAGTATCAACCACGTTACAGATCCTCCTTTGTATTTTGTCAAGAAGTCCAAGGAGAGCAGCAGGGGCACCCGACCAGATAAGGCAGCAATATTCAATATACGGGCGGATGGTAGATTTGTATATGTGCAGAATAGATTCAGGTGGGAAAAACTTCCGGGCCCTGCACAGGGAGCTCACTTTCATAGCAGCAGATTTGGCAATGGATTCAATATAGTCATTCCATTTGAGGTGCGCCGAGAGTGTAAGGCCAAGGAGGCGTAGTATTTTACTCTCTGGGGGGCTAGCCTGTCCCATGCTAATGGGAGGTAGATGCGATTGTCTATGGTGATTAGTTGATAACAGCTTTGTTTTAGAGGCATTGAAATTTACCAATCATTTCCTACCCCAGGCCACTACGGATTGGAGGTCCCTTTCAAGTACGGCAGCGAGGTTCACTTTGTCGTCCAGACCTGGTTTCTGATCGATGCGGGAGTAGACTGTTGTGTCGTCGGCATACATGCCAACTTGGGATCTAATGGTGTCGGGGAGATCATTAATGTAGATCAGAAAGAGCGTGGGACCTAGAATAGACCCTTGAGGGACGCCCGCGTTCGTCTGGTAGTTTTGGGAGGCATGCCCATTTAATACCACCTTCAATGTGCGGTTAGAGAGGAAAGACTGGATGAGGTCAAACAGATGTCCAGTTATCCCATAGCTCCGCAGTTTGCACAAGAGGCCAGCATGCCAGACCCTGTCGAATGCTTTGGAGATATCCATTCTTGTCAAGTGCCTGGTATATGTACTCGGTAATGGTCGTTAGCATATCAGCAGTAGACCTGGTGAAGCGAAACACATACTGTTTGTCAGAGAGAAGCCCGTTGGCCATAAGATGCTGAATCCCCTCGGCGTTGATAATGGCTTCGAAAACTTTGCCAAAGATTGGAAGGAGACTAATAGGACGGTAATTGGCGGGGTCTGAGGGTTCGCCAGAATTCTTAAATATAGGTACTACGCAGGAGAACTTCCAACAGGCAGGAAAGCAGGAAGCAGATAGGCAGAGGTTATAGAGTTTAGAGAGGACAGAGGAGAGTTCTGGGGCACATTTCTTCAGTACTATGACTGGGATTCCGTCACCGCCGCTCGCTTTGTGTGGGTCAAGTTGCGCAATTATCTTGGCGACCAGCGAGGGTGTAATGTGGACGTTATTTAGTTGAGCCTTAGTTCTGGGTGGGAAGTCCGGTGTAGGTATTCCTAACGAGTCCAGTGTCGAATTGGTTGAGAATCTACGGGCAAAGCATTCAGCCTTGTTGGCTGGGGAGGTGAGAACTTCAAATTCATTGATTAGTGGTGGTATTGAAGTCTTGTTCCTGCTGAGCACGTTTTTGCAGAGACGCCAGTAATCTTTGGAGCCAAACTTAGAGGATGCTATGCGTTGACTAATTCTGGTAGCAAACGCCCTTTTATTTTAAGTTATGAGTCATCTTCCTCTAACCCTGCAAGTTACTTATTCACCACTGCTGTAGCCAGCTATTTAGCTCACAACTTAAGTACACATGACCCAGGGGATATAGACGGTGGTTAGTTTGGGTTAAGTCACAGTTCCTGTGACTTGACCCAGAGTTGTGAATTCAATACCAGGCTACAGTAGTGGTGAACAATTGCAGGGTTAGAGGAAGATAACTTATGACTTCTAAAAGAGGCATTGCTACGCAAGGGATGAGAATGATATACCCCAGTGGTTGTAATAAATGGTTCGGTTCGAACTTTCTGTTAAATAACAGGACAGATTGGGTTTTATAACCTTAGCTGGCAACCAGTCTACCGCAAAAATCAATGGCAAACTACTGCGGGATAATCTTCTGCCCAGTCAGTCATGTCTCTTTTGAGACATGATCGCCCAAGAGTGTTTCATGTATGCCACTTAACTGACTGACTATAGACATAAGACATCCAAACAGGTCATGCGCCAAATTTTATCATTCTTATGCTGTTACAATAAACATGTTTTTTTTTTGTGGGTAAATATGCTTGAGTCAAGATGATATAAAAACAGGCCTGACCACCATGAAATTACAGTTCATGATTAGAGGCGGACATTTAAAGACTTACATTATAATTTAGTCTTTTTAACAGGATTCTTCTTACCCTTGGATTTAGTTTAAAATATAAGACACTGACACGAGGTTGAGTTATTTTATCTAGCTAGCAAAATTAACAGATACAGGTATTTATATAAAGAGACTGATAGACAAATATAATCAGACTAAGATAGATAGATAGATAGATAGATAGATAGATAGATAGATAGATAGATATGTATGTATAAACCATGATATATGAGAGAAAGATCGAGTGAGGAATATATGGACATTGATACAAAAGGTCAGCGGTATATGGAAATAGACGAATTTTACTAAACTTAGATTGTAATACAACAATATATATATATATATATATATATATATATATATATATATATATATATATTGAAGTGAATAAGGAACGAGGAAAATATTTACAACGTTTAAAATATTAATTTAACACAGTGCTCAATATAGACATAGAGCAATGAATATTAATTATATACATATACAGATTGCAATCTGCTACAGAATGTACATTTTTTTTCGACATTGAAAGAACAATGTCTCCTCAGGTAGCGTTTACTACCTGAGGAGAGATTGTTTTTTCAATGTCGAAACAAATGTACATTTTGTAGCAGATTGTAATTCTGTTCTGAATTGTAATTTATAATATATATATATATATATATATATATATATATATATAGATAGATAGATAGATAGATAGATAGATATAGATATATATGTATATAAATATATATATATATAGAGAGAGAGAGAGAGAGACAGAGACAGAGACAGAGAGAGACAGAGATAGAGACAGAGAGAGAGAGAGATAAATAGCTACAAACATCGGGAGATAGAGAGATAAATAGACAGATAATAAACAGGATTAGATAGATAGATAAATAGATATTAACAGGCTTGGATATATAGATAGATAGGAAGAAAGAAAGAAAGAAAGAAAGAAAGAAAGAAAGAAAGAAAGAAAGAAAGAAAGAATTTCTTTTTTTTCTTTTTGCATTTTTCGTTACTACTCTTCTGCATTTAAATCAAACCATCTTCCTGTCAAATTAATCTCAGCCTTTTCATTTCACGGAGAACTCCTCCAGAATGGCGGGTGTTCCAACTAAATCAAACATGGCTCTAATTAAATCCCTTTGGTACTTTTATCAGTTTTCATTTATCATTAAGAGAAGCAATATTAAGCGTTGAAAACTCATATATCTCTTCAACGGTTTTTTTTCTCTTTGAATAAAGAAAAAAATGATTGGTTCATGCAAAATAGCAACAGCGTATTGGCTGCAGCTTCAAATCACAATAAAGTGAATAAAATCGATATATATATATATATATATATATATATATCGATTTTAGAGAGAGAGAGAGAGAGAAAGAAAGAGAAAGAGAGAAAGAGAGAGAGTATTTACATTATTCGAACTATTGTCCTCATATTTGTTGCTATTTGTACGACGTTTCGGCCGTTGTACGCTCCGGCCCACTTCAGGTGCTGGGAATTTCGAACCGAACCCTTTATTGCAATCACTGGGGTATATCATTCTCATCCCTTGCGGAGTAATGCCCCTTTTATTTTAAGTTATGTGTCATCTTCCTCTAACCCTGCAAGTTACTTATTCACCACTGCTGTAGCCAGCTATTTAACTCACAACTTAAGTACACATGACCCAGGGGATATAGACGGTGGTTAGTTTGGGTTAAGTCACAGTTCCTGTGACTTGACCCAAAGAGTTGTGAATTCAATACCAGGTTACAGTAGTGGTGAACAATTGCAGGGTTAGAGGAAGATAACTTATGACTTCTAAAAGAGGCATTGCTACGCAAGGGATGAGAATGATATACCCCAGTGGTTGTAATAAATGGTTCGGTTCGAACTTTCTGTTAAATAACCGGACAGTTTGGGTTTTATAACCTTAGCTGGCAACCAGTCTACCGCAGAAATCAATGGCAACCTACTGCGGGATAATCTTCTGCCCAGTCAGTCATGTCTATTTTGAGACATGATCGCCCAAGAGTGTTTCACGTATGCCACTTAACTGACTGACTATAGACATAAGACATCCAAACAGGTCATGCGCCAAAATTTATCATTCTTATTCTTTTACAATAAACATGTTTTTTTTTTGGGTAAATATGCTTGAGTCAAGTCTTTTAAAAGTCATAAATTATCTTCCTCTTGCCCTGCAAGCTAATTGTTCACCACTGCTGTAGCCTGGTATTGAACTCACAACTCTTTGGGTCAAGTCACAGGAACTGTGACTTAACCCAAACTAACCAACGTCTATATCCACTGAGTCATATGTACTTAAGTTGTGAGTTAAATACCAGGCTACAGCAGTGGTGAATAAGTAACTTGCAGTGTTAGAGGAAGATGACTCATAACGTTTTGGTAGAAGAATTTTCCCGCTGAAATAGTTATTCAACGGAATGTATTTTTTAATTTATATATATATACATAGCCATCCGTAGACAGGTCTGATTCGTTGTATCACTGCTCATCAGTACGGTTAGACAGCCGATTGCGTTTTACCCAGGATTGAAACCCGAATTGGCGTCATTCGGCGATTCTAACTCTGAGTTACGGGCGCTCGGTAGAAGGAACAGACTTTTTAGCGTGAATATTATCATTATACACTCCCAGTAGCTGAAAGTGTTCTAATTCATTGCTGAATGGACGATGCGCAGATGCCAGAGTAGCTACTGTTTTTCAAAGTTTACCATTCATACCGAGAGCCCGTAGCTCAGAAGTAGAATCGCCGACTGACGCTAATTCGGTCGGGTTTCAATCCTGGGTAAAAAGCAATCAGCTGTCTAACCGTAATGATGAGCTTGATACAGCAAAACAGATCTATCTGCGGATGACTATTTACGCTCTCACACCCTGATTGAGCACTCTGGAAGAATGGTAGACTTTGAAAAACAGTAGCTACTCTGGCATTTACGCTTCGTTCATTCAGCAATGAATTAGAACACTCTCAGCTATTGGGCGGGTATAATGATAATATTCACGCTAAAAAGTCTGGCTCCTTCTACCGAGAGCCCGTAACTCAGAAGTAGAATCGCCGACTGACGCCAATTCGGTCGGGTTCCAATCCTGGGTAAAAAGCAATCGGCTGTCTAACCGTACTGATGAACTGTGATACAGCGAGACTGATCTGTCTATGGATGACCATATATATATATATATATATATATATATATATATATATATATATATATATACGGCGGAAAAATTCCGGGAAGGATTGTTAAAATCCGGGATAAGATTGGTAAATAATCTAGGAAGGTCCTAGTAATATCGTTAAAATATTAAAACTGATCCAATTGAGAGTTTTATGCAAACAAATTCAATTTACAGAGCAGATATTTCTTTATTTATCTGTAAAGTCAGATAAAACTTATTTGTGATAGTAGGAATAGTAAAAAAAAACTATATGATAAGGCCTTCCAGAATAGCGGGTATAAAGAGAAATTAACGTATTTAACCCTCCAGAATAGCGGATATAAAGAGAAAGTTACGTATTTAACCTCCAGAATAGCGGGTATAAAGACAAATTAACGTATTTAACCCTCCAGAATAGCGGATATAAAGAGAAAGTTACGTATTTAACCCTCCAGAATAGCGGGTATAAAGAGAAATTAACGTATTTAACCCTCCAGAATAGCGGATATAAAGAGAGATTAACGTATTTAACCCTCCAGATTAGCAGGTATAAAGAGAAATGAACGTATTTAACCCCCCAAAATAGCGGATATGAAGAGATATTAACGTATTTAGCCCTCCAGAAAAGCGGATATAAAGAGAAATTAACGTATTTAGCCCTCCAGAATAGCGGATATAAAGGCAAATTAACGTATTTAACCCTGCAAAATAGCGGATATAAAGAGAATTTAACGTATTTAACCCTCCAGAATAGCGGGTATAAAGAGAAATTATTGTATTTCACCCTCCAGAATAGCAGGTATAAAGAGAAATTAAAGTATTTATCCCTCCAGAATCGCGGGTATAAAGAGAAATTAACGTATTTAACCCTCCAGAATAGCGGGTATAAAGAGAAATTAACGTATTTAACCCTCCAGAATAGCGGTTATAAAGAGAAATTAACGTATTTAACCCTCCAGAATAGCGGATATAAAGAGAAATTAACGTATTTAACACTCCAGAATAGCGGATATAAAGAGAAATTAACGTATTTAACCCTCCAGAATAGCGGATATAAAGAGAAATTAACGTATTTAACCCTCCAGAATAGCGGATATAAAGAGAAAGTTACGTATTTAACCCTCCAGAATAGCGGGTGTAAAGACAAATTAACGTATTTAACCCTCCAGAATAGCGGTTATAAAGAGAAATTAACGTATTTAACCCTCCAGAATAGCGGATATAAAGAGAAATTAACGTATTTAACCTTCCAAAATAGCGGATATAAAGAGAAATTAACGAATTTAACCATCCAGAATAGCGGATATAAAGAGAGATTAACGTATTTAACCCTCCAGAATAACGGATATAAAGAGAAATTAACGTATTTAACCCTCCAGAATAGCGGATATAAAGAGAAATTAACGTATTTAACCCTCCAGAATAGCGGATATAAAGAGAAATTAACGTATTTAACCCTCCAAAATAGCGGATATAAAGAGATATTAACGTATTTAGCCCTCCAGAATAGCGGATATAAAGAGAAATTAATGTATTTAACTCTCCAGAATAGCGGGTATAAAGAGAAATTAACGTATTTAACACCCACTAAGAATTCAGCACCGTTAAAGGCCAAAAGTAAATATTGTTTAACCCCCATCCCGTTCTGTAATTATCTTTCTTAAATTAATAAGTAAACATTTTCATGGAGATAACCTCCTGAGTAAGATATTTAATTGGAAAAATATCAAGATTAGTTACTCGTGTACCAATAGCCTGTATAACATTATTAGCTCCCATAATAACTAAATCTTGAAGAAGTGTAGTGAATTCAATACAGAAAAAAGAAAGGCACCCTCCTGTAACTGTAGATCTAGAAATAACTGTCCGGTTGAGGGTAAGTGTAGATCTGAGAATGTGATCTATCAAGTCACCCTCTACCCTAAGGAAAACAAGAGGAGACTTTTATAACGGAATTTTGGCTGAAATTTGGAAGCAACGTCTTTATACCAACAGACACTAATTTACCAACCCTAGTTTAAGATACCAAACAGCCCTTTCTAGGAAATACTGGGAATTAAAAGAAAGTAACTTAGATCTTCAGATTAAACGGGAAGTCATAGGCAAGGCTAGAACCCCTAATAACTTAAGAGATGGGGTAATCTGTTTGATAGAAAAAATTAAAGTTTTAAAATTTCAAGACCAACATATACTCCTTAACAAACGAAAAGAGATCGTAAGTATGTGTGGCCATAGAAATAAGTATAAATTATAATAATTACCCTATTCCCCTAATTATTCCCAATACAAATAAAAAAAAACGCTTGGCCAAGCAGTTACTTCCCCACCAACTACCACTACTAACCCATGGGTCAGGCCACATACCTCCCACTACCAAAGAGAAATTACTACTAAATTCCTTCTGCCAACCCAACCCAATCCAATGAAAAGCAATACATCTCAACCCTAAGCTAACCTCTGGACTTATAATTTTCATCGTTCACTGTTTATAAGGAGTCGAAGAATGCATGCCTTAAAATAACATGTTAAAAATGGCTATTTCCCCAAGTTTTAACTGAATTTACAGTTAAATAAATATATATATATATGCATATGTGTGTGTGTGTGTGTGTGTGTGTGTGTGTGTGTGTGTGTTTATAAAAGAATCAATCATTGCTTAGAGAAACGACGGTCAGGCAGTCATGAAGAGCCATGATTACCCACAACAAATGTACAGAAAAGAAGATACCTGGCACAACAGACAGCGAACCGGGACCATTATTCTTCAAAGCAGACACAAAAAATGATAATTTTGGGGAATGGGTGTCTAGGAACGAACAAAAAATTTTTTGGCTTAAATTAATAGTAATTGCTTATTCATATTACGACATTTGGGAATGGTATTTGGATAAATCTATATCCATGTAAGTGTTTCGTAACGGGAAAATAGCGTAAGACGAAGATTTGTTCGTATTAGCATAGTTAATTAGACGGAGAGAACCGTTTTAAAATCACAGAAAGTGTGCCTCAACATAATTCAACTGACATGAAGTGGATATAGAACAAATTGCTAAGTTTGCAACTTGAAAAATTGTTTCACTATTTCAATTTTACTCACCAGAATCTACCGTAATTACTCATTTATAATACGCATCTTTTTTTTCTAAAAAATAATAAGCAAAATTAGGGGTGCGTATTATGATCGTTTATTTAGTAATTTTGTTTGTATGGAAAAAAGTATTCTCCAACAAGGACACAGAAATGCTTTTGAGCCCTATCAATACTAAAGAAAGTGGTTTGGAAAGCGCCCTCCTAACTATGACATCACTCAGTTAAGTATCATACCTGATTGACGCTTTAGAACCAAATCTGCTCTGCTATTTAACCCATAGTTGGAGGAAAAGAAACGGATTAATACGTTTCCCAAGGGTATTTGCGCATAACTGAATGCAACTAATTGAACTGAACTCAGTCCACTGATTTCTCGTTTCGAGACGATATCCGTCAGACCACAACGTACATCCTTTTAATATGACATCATTACTTCATTTTCGGCCTGATCTTGCTCTTATAAATGTAGAGTATATGATGATGAGCCAGCTACTTATTGGAGTGACACAGGGAATCGATCAATTTACCTGTGTCTTTTGCGATCGATCGTATCTAAGAGTTCCGCTTGAGGCTAGGTGTGAGTTGGAGACCAAATATTCTCTCAAGGGACGGTGCCTTCTGAAAGGAACAGCCGTTTTCCACGATGAGCCGTAGTTCGCGGTCTGATTGCCGGTTATGGAATGTAAATAGGTTAATTTTTAAGGATTGTATGTAATCAGACAGTTTACTTTTGGGGGATTTGTCCTTGTAGGCTGATGCTGTTTTCCATATTTTTCATAATAAATTTTATTTAATTTGGTTTTGCTTTTAATTTTCCATATATGTTTAGAATGTATAGTATCGCGTTCTATTTACTATTTGCAAAGAATAATCTGCGTGCGTAACGTAGCTGTTTCCATGGTCATTCAGATGATCCTATGTATTACAAAGAGGTAAGACAGAGAGAGAGAGAGAGAGAGAGAGAGAGAGAGAGAGAAGGTAGTTATGAATAGACTGTAATATATAGATTTTCTAAAACCCACGATTGTACTGAAAAGTAGATAAATATTTGGTCGTTACAAAAGTAATAACCGTTAGAAGTTGTGTATTTTGAAAAAGTATTCACGATAATTAAGTAAATTTTGGTATAAATAATAAATAATGTGTGCTCTTTAGTAATTTTTAACTTATTTATAGACAGAAATATTATTGAAGCATAGACGCCCTTAGTTATAAAAATGACAAAAATTAGCTTCGTTTACCTATCTTGCATGAATTCAAACATAGGCACAGGGCCTCCTAAACCTATGTCAATATCAACAGTGCTTTGGGAGATTGGTCCCCAAGTGATTGGACAGTACGTAGGTGGTTCCAGAAATTCCGTACTGGGGATAAGAGCCTTGAAGATGAGACAGGTAGAGGACCGTCATGCAGACTTGACAACGAACAATTGCGAGCAATTGTTGAGCAAAACTTACATCAAAGTGTCAGAGAAATGTCTCAGACGCTTGGGGCAAGCAATGAAACAGTTTCACGCTGTTTTGCAGAGTATGGCAAGGTGATAAAGCTCGATAAATGATTTCCTCATGATCTCAATGAAAATCAAAAACTTGGGCATTTTGAGATGTGTTCTATGCTCTTATATATTAGTTGAATTTTGGTATACATAATAATTAATGTTAATAATCTTTAACAATTTTTAACTTATTTTCAAACAGAATTATTCTTGAAGCATAGAAGCCATTAATTTTGAACGTTGGATGCGTTCAAACTTGGGCCTACAAATGGGTCTACAAATGATCGGGCAGTACGAAAGTGGTCCCAGAAATTCAGTACTGGTGATGAGAGCCTTGAAGACGAATTAGGTAGACGGTCATGCAATCTTGACAACGAACAGTTGCAAGCAGTTGTTGAGCAGAAACCCACGTCAAAGTGTCAGAGAACTGTTTCAGACTCTTGAAACAGTCTCACGCCATTTGCAGAGTATTGGCAAGGTGAAAAATCTAGATAAATGGGTTCCTCGTGATCTCAATGGAAATCAAAAACTTAGCCATTTTGAGATGTGTTCGATACTCTTTCTGCGTAACGCCAATGACCCCTTTCTTGACCGAATAGTCACTTGTGATGAAAAGTGGATCCTTTATGATAACCGTAAACGATCAGGTCAATGTCTTAAACGTCATGAGTCCCCCAAACATTTCCCAAAGCCAAAGTTGCAACAGCAAAAGATTATGGTGACTGTCTGGTGGTCTGCAATAGGTGCAGCTTTCTGGATGCCAATCACAGCATTAATGCAGAGTTTCACTGCAATCATTTTGCTGAAAAGAATGCACGCCTGCAACAAAATGAGACCTGGTGTGACTTGGTGAATAGACATGATCCATTATAATGTACGGCCACATATTGCAAGAATGACGTTGCAAAAAAGCATAGACTTTACCACATCCTACATATTCTCCTGATCTTTATAGAAAAAATATTGCAATATCTAACAACAATAGATGAAGTTAAGATTTCTTTCCGTCGTTTTATTCAATGTGCGAATGAAGCCCATAAAAATTATTTTATATTCATTAGCACAGAGTGCTCCAGAAAAATAAAAAAAATTTAGGTTGTTAAAAAAATAATGGCAGCTGCTCAAAATGTATTTTGAAAAGCCACTTTAACATAGTATTCCAGATAAATGGGTTTCTCGTGATCTCAATCAAAATCCGAAATTTGGGCATTTTGGGATGTGTTCGATATATATTAAATGAATCTGACATTATTTGTTATGACTAAAATATTATTTTTATTACACATTAAATAACCATACCCACTAAATATAACGTTTATCAGAATAATATATATATATATATGTGTGTGGGTGTGGGTGTCAGTATAAATAAACTGCGAACATTGTGTCTGCTTATTTTTAATAAAATCCGTTTATAATAATATAATCATTCGCGAATTATAATTGAAAGATGTCAGAAATTAGCTGCAACGTTGGCAGATGTTATTATCATTTATTTCTCAATGTTCTCAAGTACA
This sequence comes from Ascarosepion bandense, assembly GCA_037127315.1. Taxonomy (NCBI): domain Eukaryota; kingdom Metazoa; phylum Mollusca; class Cephalopoda; order Sepiida; family Sepiidae; genus Ascarosepion; species Ascarosepion bandense. Next base: position 8,289,036 of record JBBBDQ010000151.1, read on the forward strand.
TTCAATCTCCTTCAAATAATAACATCTGTCAACGTTTCTGAAAGGTTTCAATTATAATACGCAATAATAATGAGAAATGAGTTTACAAATGATCGGGCATTACGAAAGTGGTCCCAGAAATTCAGTAATGGGGATGAGAGCCTTGAAGACGAAGAAGGTAGACGGTCGTGCAATCTTGACAACGAACAGTTTCAAGCAGCTGTTGAGCAAAAAACAATGTCAACGTTTCATAGAAATGTCTCTGACGCTTGTTGTCAGCATTGCAACAGTCTCACGCCATTTGCAGAGTATTGGCAAGGTGAAAGATCTAGATAAATGGGTTCTTCGTGATCTCAATAAAAAATCTAAAACTTTAAAGTGTGCTCGATGCACTTTTTGCGTAAAACTAATGATCCTTTTTTTTTAACAAAAATCACTTGTTATGAAAATTGGATCCTCGATGACAACGGTAAATGATCAGGTCAATGGAATGATCGTGATGAGTCCCCAAAAGATTTCCCAAAGACAAAGTTGCATCAGCAAAAGATTATGTTTTATCCACTACAGGTTTCTAGAAACTAGTTAGAGTATTAATGCAGAGCTTAAATACAATCATCTTACTCACGCACGCCTGCAACAAATGAGATCTTGATTGATCTTGATCGATATGGTCCAATTTTGCTTCACGAAAATGTGCTGTCACATGTTGCAAGAATGACGTTGCAAAAACTCACAGACTTGGAATACGAGAGTTTACCACATCTAAACTTATTTATAAATGGAACTTTGTCTCTGTGTGTGCCTGTGTGTCTCTGTGTTTTTCCGTTACCTAGAGACTACGAAACGGCTGAACCGATTTTCTTGAAAATTTACATAGTTGTACTATAAGCGTCTGCGAGTGTTCTCAGCTATGTTTTGTGTCGAGGTACCCCCAATAAATATCGAAAATCGATAATCGAAAAATCGGGTTATAGAAGGAGTGGTCCGATTTTAATCAAATTTGCTACACTCATAGACAAAGACATAAGAAACGATATTCAGAAGTTTCAAGGTTGCAGTTCTTACAATAGTGCAGAAAAATCGATAATATATATATATAAAAGGCAAGATGTTTGTGTGTGTGTCTGTTTATCTGCCTGTATGTCTGTATTTATTAAGCCCTTTTATTTTAGTTTTTGCTTCGGGTTTGGCTCTAAGTAGGTATGATTGTAGTTCTTAGTCTCAGCCATGATACCATTTACTCAGAGGACTTATTTAGTCTTCAAAATTCAATTTACGACGAAATAAACTTATTTGATATCGATACCAGGAAATCAAAATTTGACTTACATCCATTCATTTTTCTTTCAGTCTACGGTTTCGCTTTAACTGGAAACAACTATTGCTTTTTTGTCTTTCGTGCCAACGTCCAAAGAGTCTGAGCTCCAGGACCATGTATTAGTTTTAAAGCTTTCATTACACCTGAGCAACACCGGGCTATACTGCTAGTACATATATATTCGCATGATCTTTCACCTACTAATTATCATGTACAAGCACTTAAGCTCATATTAAATGATAACGCTTTTAGGTTCAAACAAGAAGTGAAATCACATTTTAAAGATTTCGGTGCATTGCAAGCCAATAACTTTTTATTAACGAGGAATAAATAATCTCGACAATCAATGACCCAAGGCTTGTATTTTGACTAATTTCAACATTTCTACAGGTAACCGTTCAAGAATTAAATTATTTTTTCTGAAATATGCCATTCTTTCTGTAACAAGCGAATAGATACATCCGCAAGAATTGAGACATATTGAGAGAGAGAGAGAGAGAGAGAGAGAGAGAGGTGGAGATGTTATATATCATCTTACTAATATATATGACTGAGAGGGTTAGATAGAACTTATCCGAGTAATAGATAGATAGATAGATAGATAGATAGATAGATAGATAGATAGATAGATAGATAGATATTATCGAGTTAGATGCTGAGACAGCCTGAGCTAAATAGTTTGAGACATAGAGAGATATATAGAAAGATTTTGAAATAGAGATATGAACAGATATAGCATATATAACATACACGCACACACGCACATCCACACAAACAAACATATATCTAAATATATTTATAAATAGAACTTTGTCTGTGTATGTGTGTTTGTGTATATGTGTGTATGTGTGTCCGATACCTATAGACCCTGATACGGCGGAAGCAATTTTTTCTGAAAATTTACACAGTTGTACTATAAGCGTCCGCGATAGTTCTTAGCTAGGTTTTGTGTCGAGGCACCCCCGATAAATATCGAAAATCGTAATCGAAAAAATCGGGATATATAAGGAGTGGTCCGATTTTAATCAAATTTGATCCACTCATAGACAAAGACACAAAAAACGATATTCAGAAGTTTCAAGGTTGCAGTTCTTACACTAGTGCAGAAAATCGATAATATATATATATATATATATATAAAGCAAGATTTTTGTGTGTGTGTCTGTTTATCTGCCTGTATGTCTGTATTTTTTCAGCCCTTTTATTTTAGTTTTTGCTTCGGGTTTGGCTCTAAGTAGGTATAATTGTAGTTCTTAGTCTCAGCCATGATACCATTTACTCAGAGGACTTATTTAGCCTTCAAAATTCAGTTTACGACGAAAAAAACTTATTAGATATCGATACCAGGAAATCAAAATTTCGCTTACATCCATTCGTTTTTCTTTCAGTCTACGGTTTCGCTTTAACTGGAAACAACTATTGCTTTTTAGTCTTTCGTGCCAACGTCCAAAGAGTCTGATCTCCAGGACCATGGATTAGTTTTAAAGCTTTCATTACACCCCAGCAACGCCGCGCTATCAAGCTAATATATATATATATATATATATATATATATATAGAGAGAGAGAGAGAGAGAGGGAGAGAGAGAGAGAGAGACAGATAGATATGAACAGATATAGAAACACAAACACACGCATACATACACACAGGCGCGTGTGCACGCACACACACACACACACATAGATAGATAGATAGATAGATAGATAGATAGATAGATAGATAGATAGATAGATTATATTTGCAGCCTACGTAATCGGAAGATTCTCAAAAGGGCGATTTTTTATTTAAATCTAGAAAACAAAATATAAGAAATTATTAAAAAAACGTACAATGTTTTTTCTCTTTTCTTTTCTTTCTTCTTTTGATAAAATACCATCTTCGAATTTCAAAAATCGGTCATGAGACTGTCAGGTGTTGAGAAAAAAATTGAAAATGAATTATTGAAGTAACTAAATATGCAGGAGCGAAATGAATTTGTTTCACTGATATTCAGATCTTGTACCAAAAAAAAAAAAAAAAAAAAATAATGCAAATAAAAAAGTAGAAAATAAAACTTCGTTCTTTTTATTTCGATTCAAATAAATTATTATCCTAAGCGAATGGAGTTAGATAAAGAAACATTAACAAGTCTTCTCTGGCTTCCGGAGCTGAAATCTATATCAAAGGTTAAATGAATGTCTTGAATAAATTTTCTTTGATTTCTATCTTGTCTGATATTTTTAACAGAAAGACAAGAAAACTTTAAATTCTGAATGGTACAGCTTCAGAATCTCTTTTAACCATTCCGATTATATATATATATATATATATATATATATAAAGTCATTCGCAGACAGATCTGTTTCGCTGTATCACAGCTCATCAGTACGGTTAGACCGCCGTTTGCTTTTTACCCAGGATTGAAACCCGACCGAATTGGCGTCAGTCGGCGACTCTACCTCTGAGCTATGGCGCTCGGTAGAAGGCGGCAGAATTTTTGGCGTGGATATTATCATTATACACACCCAATACCTGAGAGTGTTCTAATTCATTGCTGAATGAATGATGCGTATATGCTAGAGTAGCTACTGTTTTTCAAAGTCTACCATTCATCCAGAGTGCTCAATCAGGGTGTGAGAGCGTAAATATATTCCATTTTAAACGAGTTATTGCGCGACCTAGGTTTCTAACATAAGTAGTGTCTTCAGGCGATTTTCCATAACTGAATTTACCGTTTACTGTTTTTTTAAGACAATTAGCAAGATACAGAGATGAAGCCATTTATTTTGTTTCTCTTATGTTTGTAAAAGGGTTTGCTTACCTGGATATAGATTGTGTGAAACTGACCACATGATTTAGGCATCAGTGGGCTTTCGGCTAATCTATTAGTAATTTTCACGGATGACTATTTCTTTTTTTATCTTTTTCTTTATTTGAATATGTATCTATAGATAATAATAAGAATCTAATGTTTTTGTTTAATTAGCAACGAAAATTTCTGATCAGGTTCAGCATGTTATGGCCGTGTTGATAATTGATAATATGTTTTTTTTTTCTTTTGCATTGTTAACGCTTCCTTTATTTTTAAGACTCTTCTGTAGTCAGTTTTGTCGATTATGTTCGAGTTTTCTACAAGTGCTTGTAATCGTGTGTTTATTTGTAATTGTGGGCTTTATGTGTGATTATATTTTTGTTTGGTGGTTGTTATATTATTTTCTGATTTTTGTCATTACTGAGAGTATATATATATATATATATATATATATATATATTAATTTTTGTTTTTTTCATTTGATGTTGTTATTTATTGTCATGTGTATAGAAAAGAAGATATTTGTTCGCATGTTTACATTTTCCTGTTATTTCGTTTATTTTGTTTAATATTTTACTTAGTTTTTTAAAGATAATTATGGCTACTTTCTCTTCAAAACATACTTTATAACTTTTGCTGATGTATGGTGGTGCTCTTTTTACTATTTGCCATTTAATTTTGGTGATAATGTTTTTTTCTGGCTACATATATATTTTGATAGCGTTCTGTTGTTTTCGTATTTTTCTGCATGTGACATTTAGTAATTATTAATTACTGAATCATTCTTTGAAGGTTGTTTCTGTTACTCTTATGCAACACTTTTCATTTTTGCTAGTGTTATTTGTTACGATAGCTTTGTATAATATGTTGCTGGTTAGGCACTTATTCTTAAGTAGACAATTGTTTTTCATTCGGTAGTTGCATTTTTCGTATTATGTTGTTGATTTCTGTCTTTGTTATTGGTCATATTTAGTATTTTCTTGTTGTATTTGGTTATTATTTTCACCATGTTGCCCATGTAGCTGTAACTGATTTTGTAAATGATTTTTGATAATTTGTTGGGTTTGATTAATTGTTTCTCTATTATATTGAAAGATATTTATCCTGTTTTAGTATTTATTTTATTGTTCTCTTTTTCCGTTGCTGTTGTTTAGTTTTTCTTCGTTAATGTATTCGAGTTTATTTGTGTATCTGCTATTTTTTTAGGACTGACTAGTATTTTTTCTTTGTTTACTTCGAATATTTTTATGTTACTAGAATTTGTAGATAGCCTTTTGTTTATAGATATGGGTGTATGTTTGACTATATTAGGAGGGTGATTTGAATTTTTGTTTATATATATGGGGCTGTTGTTTTCTTTTCTGTGTGGTTTGTATGTATAGTTGTTTAAGTTGAGTGTAATTTATAAGAAGTTTGCTATTTTAAAATTTGGTTTTGTGTCAGTTGCGAATCTTATGACTCGCAACTAAAATTGTGTTGAAGATTTTTATATTTTTTCTTATATTTCCGTAGTTCTACTGTTTCATTTTCTAAGAATTATCAGTCTGTCGTCTCTGTATAATCCTACATCTTTTTTCTTGATAATGTTTCTAGTTTGTTGATTAAATCTATGCCTATAGTTTCACATATTCACGAGCCGTCATAGCACCCCATTGTTAAGTTAAAACTATATTAGATAGATAGATAGATAGATAGATAGATAGATAGATAGATAGATAGATAGATAGATAGATATGAATATACTATTAGATAGATAGATAGATAGATAGTGTATTAATTATGGGAAATAACAGACCGTATTTTGCCGTCCCCATTTTTACCAGAGCTCATATTACAAGTTGTCGTTATTATTGTTTTTCTCTGGCACTTCGTATTACTGAATATTATATTCTATCATGTCAATGCTTAGCCGGTTTTAGAGAATGTTGTGGCCTAGAATACGGGCTAATTCTTTAAGTTTTCGTATTTTCAAGTGATGTTTTCTATCCGTTATGCTAACCTCATTTCTTAGGGTATGTATGTAGTTGATCTCCCTTTTCTCTCCATTTGTGGCCAGCCGCGCTGGATTTTTCTATTTTTACAGCTACACGCTAGGTATGTCTGTGTGTGTGTGTCCGTTACCTATAGACTCCGAAACGGCTGAACCGATTTTCTTGAAATTTTACACAGTTGCACTATAAGGGTCTGCGAGAGTTCTTAGCTAGGTTTTGTGTCGAGGTACCCCCGATAAATATCGAAAATCGATAATCGAAAAAATCGGGTTATAGAAGGAGTGGTCCGATTTTAATCAAATTTGCTGCACTCATAGACAAAGACATAAGAAACGATATTCAGAACTTTCAAGGTTGCAATTCTTACAATAATGCAGAAATACGATAATATATATATATATATATATATATATATATATATATAAAATATAATATATATGGCAAGTGTGTGTGTGTGTGTGTGTGTGTGTGTGTGCGTGTGTGTGTTTATCTGCCTTTATGTCTGTATTTTTTTCAGCCCTTTTATTTTAGTTTTTGCTTCGGGTTTGGCTCTAAGTAGGTATAATTGTAGTTTTTAGTTTCAGCCATGATACCATTTAATCAGATGACTTATTTAGCCTTCAAAATTCAGTTTACGACGCAAAAAACGTATTTGATAGCGATACCAGGAAATCAAAATTTCACTTACATCCATTCATTTTTCTTTCAGTCTACGGTTTTGCTTTAACTGGAGACAACTATTGCTTTTTTTGTCTATCGTACCAACGTCCAAAGAGTCTGAGCTGCAGGACCATGGATTAGTTTTAAAGCTTCTATTACACCCGAGCAACGCCGGGCTTTACATTTCTAAAGTAATAATGTATTAAGCTGACATATGTTTATCTCCTTAAGAGCATTTTATTTTCATCTAACGGCTTGAGTATTCACGGAAATTTATAAAAGAAAAACCTATGTAATACTGCTGTCATATATGGTCAGCCCCTGCTGTTTATCTCAGTGTTCTCGACAGGCTCCAAAGGAGAATCTATAATGTGATCGTTCCCGACTTGGTGGCTCGACTTTTGACCGACGTTGTAAGCAGCAAACAATATCTTTAATCCGCTGCTAAGAAAGTCGGCTCTTTGTGTAGGGCCAAAAAGTTTTTGCCGTCACAAACAATCCTGCACTTACACAAATCTATCATCCACACGTGCATTGACTATTGCTGCCATATCTGGTCGGGTGCTCCTGCTATCCACTTAAGTGTCCTCTACCGAATCTACCGGAGAATCTGTTATGTGATCGATCCCGAATTGGCAGCTAAGATACAGTCGCTTTCTCACCGACGCAGTGTGGCTTCCCTGTGTCTCTTCTACAAATACTTTCACGGATTCTGCTCCGAACTTAGCTCACTGGAACCCCCTATATACGAATTTCCTCGAGCCACAAGAGTAGCAACTAGGTCCCACCCTTTTACTGTGAAACCAATAAATTGTAAACGCAAATTCTACTCCAGCAGCTTCTTTTCTCGAACTTCACGCCTGTAGAATTCTCTTCCTCATACTTGCTTTCCTGACAGTTACAATCTCAAACAATTGAAATGTAAAGTCAATAGTCATCTCCTGTCTCACTAACTCTCTCATGATTTTCTACATCCACCCGACTCTAATCTGTACTCTCTTCCCTCTCTTATTCTCTTCCTGACACCTCCTGCAACCTCTCACTCTTCACAACATTCCTCCTATGTAACCCCTTCACTACAGTGGCAGTAAAATGCCTTACTTGGGGCGACACGATTAAAAAAATATATATATTTATCTCTTTAAGAGCATTTTATTTCCGTCTAACGGCTTCAGTATTCACGGAAATTTATGAAAGAAAAAAATATGTAATACAGCTGTCATATATGGTCAGGAGCCCCTGCTGTTTATCTCAGTGTTCTCGATAGGCTCCAAAGGAGAATCTATAATGAGATCGGTCCCGACTTGGTGGCTCGACTGCAGTCACTTTCTCACCGGCGTGATGTGGCTTCTTTCTGTCTATTCTACAAATATTTTCATGGCTTCTTTGCCAACGAACTTAGGTCACTGATGCTCCTGCTACAAGAATTTACTCGTGCAACGAGACTGGCAACAAAGTTTACGCATTTACAGTTAGATCAACTAAATGCAGGCGATAATTCTACTTCAACTGCTTCTTTTCTCGCACTTCCCGCCTGTGAAACTCCATTCCATATAATTGCTTTCTTGACGGCTACAACCTCCAGGAGTTTAAATGCAATGATAATACCTATCTCTTATCCACCGCCGTATATCTTATTCTTTTTTTTTTCTCTCTACCTTTGGAACTGTATTCAACCCTGGTTTCTTATCCTTCTCTTGCTCTTTCTCTGACACCCCCTGTAACTGGTTTGTTTTTCTCTTTATTCTCCTCTTATCTAAACTTTTACTCTTATGTACCCTGCTGCGCATCAGTGGCGGTACCGCCTTCCTTGGGTGAAACGGGTAAAACACACACGCACACATACACACACACACACACACACACACACACACACACACAATCTACTACAACATTGTACATTTTGTTTAGACATTGAAAGAACAATGTCTCATCAGGTAGTTAATAATGATGGTAATAAACGTTAGTTTTAAAAGAAAACTTTAAAAACTCACTGAGTTGTTTAAATTTTCTTTCGTAAATGACGTTTTCTTTTGAAAAATAACGTTTATTAGCATCAGTATTAACTACGGATAAGGCATTATTCTTTCAATGTCGAAACAAAATGTACAATTTTGTAGTAGATTTTACTTCGTACATGTTCTAAAGTATAATTTATAACACACACACACACACAGATATATATATATATATATGTTGTATTAGCATTTAACTGACTGAAAAATTTGATATCAATACTCTCAAGAATTTTCCGTCAGTTACCTTCCTTTTTGAAAAAGAACGTCACGAAGAAAATAATTTTAATAACCGCTGATTATTGACAACAACAACAACAACAACAACAACAACAACAACAACAACAACAATTGCAATGTTTTTTATGTACCATGTATTTTCAGGATTTAGGCGATCATGGACCTCCACTTATCCCTATCTCTTGTCATTCTTGACATTTTTTCTTTTGATATCACTCCTAAACCTCGCTCAGCCTTCCAGTCGCTTAAGCCCATCAAATATGTCTCGCGTTGCTTTGCCCTGTCTCTCTTTTCTTCTATCCACCCTGCGAGTATTAGATTCTCCAAGCACTCCTCCCTCATTAAATGCCCCAGAAACTTTTGCTGTCTCTTCCTCATGTTAATTATAAGTCTCCTTTTCGTTTTTATTCTCTCCCAAACCATGTTGTTGCTCATATTTTCTGTTCATGTTATCTTCTGCTTCCTTCTCTTTCCTTTTCTGTTGCTTCGGGTGTCTACTTCATCTTAGAGGAGACTAGCAGTATAGCCCTGCGTTGCTCGAGTGTAATGAAAGCTTTACAACTAATCCATGGTCCTGGAGCTCAGACTCAGCCTAAAGAATATTTGTGTGAAGTTTGGTGGGAATCGGATAAAAATTGTGGATTTGTATAAAGGACATACAAACAGATAAACAGACACACACACAAACATCTTGCTTTATATGTATATATATATATATATATATATATATATATATAATCGATTTTCTGCACTATTTTAAGAACTGCAACCTTGAAACTTCCGAATATCGTTTCTTATGTCTTTGTCTATGAGTGTATCAAATTTGATTAAAATCGGACCACTCCCGCTATAACCCGATTTTTTTCGATTATCGATTTTCGATATTTATCGGGGGTACCTCGACACAAAACCAAGCTAAGAACACTCGCAGATGCGTATGGTATAACTGTGTAAATTTTCAAGAAAATCGGTTCAGCCGTTTCGGAGTCTATAAGTAATGGACACACGCACACCCAGAGACACACACACAAACAGAGAGAGAGAGAGAGAGAGAGACAAAGTTCTATTTATAAATAAGTTTAGATTATTTAGCATTTGCTCCTATATAGGAGGGCATATACCACATCACAAACCAGTAAATTTTTTTTTTGTTTGCAACAAAATCTTATTGTCTCTTAATACACTCCTTAACCGTCGAAATGTGTCCCGGGCCATGCGACTTTGGATATCAGTGTCCCACTTTTCCTACTCTGCATCCTTTTTATAGAATCACATTTCTGTTGATTTGTGTCTATCCTTCATCTGTTAAGAAATTGTCCGGCATTCGTTGCCATATAGGAGGACAGATATCACCTAACAGTCAAGTACTTTTTTCTTTGTCTCTGACACAATTTTTCCTGTTTCTCAATACTCTGCTTAACATTTGAAATGCGTCTTTGGCCATGCCAATGTGCCTCTTAATCTCAGTGTCGCACTTTCCATCCTCTCTCAGAATACTTCTTTACTCGCACTTCCCACCTGTAGAATTCCCTTCCACATGATTGCTTCCACGACGGCTACAATCTCCAGGAGTTTAAATGTAAGGTCAATAGACACCCTAACTCGCATCCATTCTCTCAAACACTCTTCCCATCTACCCAACCCTCAGCCTCAGTATCCTTACCCGTCTATCACCCACCTTTTGACATTTCCTATATCTAACCTCTCTTTCTCTTCACCTTCCCCTATGTAACCCCCTGCGCAATAGTGGCAGTGGAATGCTTTGCTTGAGGTGAAATGATTAAAAAGAAAAAATTAAATTTCTACCCCTGTTTGATTTTAGTATTCTTGACCTGTAGTTGGCATTTTAGGCTCCTCTTTTCGCTAATGATCATACATTCAGTTTTATTGAAGTTTAGGTTTAGTTCAAACAAATCTTTGGGAGAACTGGAAACAGGTGAGAGGGTATAGAATACAGTTTTCTTTACTTGGGTGTGTAACTTAGTACAATAATTTTTTATTAATTCTTTCGGAAAAAATCGAAGTTTTATTATTTAACATACAAAATACTTCCATTATTTTAAAAGCAATTTAATGTTTAAAATAGCAAATACTTATTTAATAAAACTATTCTTTTTCATTCTACATATACAAGAATTCATTTTCCATCTCGGCCTGCCTTGACGAAACAGAACAAATCTGAACGCTTCAAAAAGTTGGTATTTGACTCCATAAAGAAATATTTATACATGGCCAGTTATACCTTACATGCTCAAGAGTAAGACATTTAAAGAATTTATTCTTCATTATTAAGAAAAAAATATCTTAGGAAATATTGTTTACCATGAAGTCTTATAAAATTAAATTAATTATTACACCGCAATTTAGTGTTTTTTATCAAATGAATCAACTTATTGAAATTCCATTGATTGTTTTGTGAATTAAAACGAAGTTTAGAGTTTGTAAATCTTGGCAAAAATGTTCTTCTTCTTGTATGTGCCCTGTCCTTTCAGGACGTAGGCGATCATGGCTATCCTTGGTGGCTCTTAGTATGTTTTCTCCTGTTACACCTCGCAACCCCCGTTCCGTTATCCACCTGATCAGGCCCTTCAAATATGTTATCCGCTGCCTTCCTCTGTCTCTTTTCCCTGTCAGTATCAAGTTCTCCAAGCTCTTCTTCCTCATTGCATGTCCCAGGAACTTCAGTTGTCTCTTCCTGATGCTCAGTATTAATTTTCTTTTCGTTGCCATTCTTTCCAACACCTCATCGTTGCTTGCATGATCAGTCCACGATATCCGCAGCATCCTTCTGTAGAACCACATTTTCGGTGCTTCAAGTTATTTCCTCGTATTCGATGATATTGTCCAGCATTCACTGCCGTATTGAAGAACTAACATCACATAGTTATCCAATACTTTCTTCTTTGTTTCTAGTGAAATTTTTTTGTGTCTTAGTACTTTACTCACCTTATGGAACGCGTCCTTCGCCATGACAATTCGCCTTCGGATCTCTGTGTCGAACATTCCATCTCCTGTTAAAACACTTAATAGGTATATTTGTACTTGCTTGATTTGTAATTTGTACTTGCTTGATTCTGGTATCCTCCACTTGTATTTCGCATTTTGGGTTGCTCTTTTTGCTGATGACCATGCATTTAATTTTCGTAAAGTTTATTTGTAGTCCTTTTTTGTCAATCTCCACAGCTACCTTCTGTAGGAGGTCTTGTAGTTTTCTTTCCGTGACTGCCATCAGCTCTGTATCATCTGTATCAGGCGATCGAATCAGTCAATTACCTAAATCAGTCTGACAGAAGGGTGACAGTGGATGACATTGCAAGGACTTTGAGCCTATCTGTTGAACAAACACAGGTGCCATTGGTCACATGGAGTTGTCTTGCATCAAGACAACGCAAGGCCTTACACAGCAGCCCAAACGGTGTTGACCATCAACGAGCTGGGCTGGGAACTGCTCCCTCATTCCCCTTACAGCCCAGACCTTGCCCCTTCAGACTTTCATCTGTTTGGTTCTTTGAAGGCGTTCACGAGAGGCACGAAGTTTGAAAGTGACGATTAAGTCAAAAGTGCTGTAAGCGATTGGCTGAGAGGTGTGTGACACTGCTGGGAGACTACGTTGAAAATAAAAAAAGAAAGTAAGCTTCTATTTGTATTAGAAGTCCTTATAACGAAAAATTCATCTTATTTATTGAATGACCCTCGTCTGTATATATATATATATATATATATATATATATATATATATTGAATTTTCGTATATCTTTCTTAGTTCAACTTATTGATTGAATATAAATAATTCTATTCCCGACTCTGCGCCATTTTGACAAGCCAATACGTCGACGGAAAGAACAGATAATATCTACTGTTGAGCGCCAAGACGCCATTGGGTAATTCGGTATCGTCAGTATTTCACATGAAAAGCGATAATAATCGTCCTGGATAAGCAATAAAGCAAAAATAAATGACATTGGAAGAATCCTTAGTATTCTTCTTAGAATTAAAAGTAATCAGGCGGATGAGGAGTTTAAGCAAAGCCTCTTCCTTGAAATTTGAAAAAAAAACAAGAAACATGGCAGTAGACTTGGGGTCCTGTGGTTTGCCTACTTTTAAACACGGCACAGCTTTCCTTTTCTGCGCCTTGTATCTCCAGGAGCGTGAAAATCAGAGCTCTTGACGACTTCCTTTCCCTTGTAGCTCTCAGTTTAGTAAATCGTTGTTTACCCTAATTTCTTTAGCTTCAATATGTCTTGCGAGTGTTAAATTCTCCAACCCCCTTTCTCGTTATCTTTCCCGATCTCATTTCCCTTTCTATCTTTCTCACATTTTGATTTTGAGTATATATATATATTTTTGGTTTCCATTTTCCTTATGATTGCTTGTACGCTCCTTATATATTATTCTCAGTACCCTTTATTTTAATCGTTTTACCCCGAGCAAGGCGTTTAAGCAAGAGGAGAGCAAAGAGAAAGACGAACCAGTTACAGGGAGTGCCAGAGAAAGGGCAAGAGAAGAATGGGAAACCAGGTGTGAAGACAGTTGCGAAGGTAGAGAGAAATGGAAAAGATACACGAGGTGATGTAGAAAAGACTGAAGTCAAGTGGATAAGAGATGGGAATGGACATTGCATTTGTAGCCGTCAGGAAAGCGAGTATACGGAAGGGAGTTTCACAGGCAGAAAGTGCGAGAAAAGAACCTGATGGAGTAGAATTGTCACGTGCATTTGGTTGTTCGTCAAAGCTGTTGCTTCAGCTGAACTATTCATTTTTTTAAAAATTACCCAGCATTCACTGCCATGTAAGTGAATTCACATTAGATAATTTGGTCAGCTCTCGTTTTCTTTAATTGTGAACACAATTTTCATGTTTCTTGATATTTTGCTTAGTTTTACAAGACATGTTTTGCTATTTAAGTTACTTATTGAGCTGGCCTTTCAATATATATTCACATAAACTCATTCTGTAAGTAAATCTTTATTTATGTTGGTTATCTTGTTTCATGATGTCCTCTGAGTGTTCATTTCTCCAGACCATCTTTTCTGTTTTACGGATCCCAGATTATGATGGTTATTTTTCTCATCGAAGTGTCATTTTAATGTCATCGACCTAAGGAAGAGGGAAATAAATCTAAAGCCCATAAACTTTGCCTTGTGTGTCATATTCAAAGGAAACTATTTACACTACTTACATTGGTCGGGTTATATATTTTCTGATGGAGGAAATTGAACAGTGACTTCCTAAGTGACGCCGGAATGTGAAGGTTAAATGTCAGCTTATTTCATAAAGTAAACATGGGAATAACTCCATGGATTGTCTTCTTTTCTGTTATGAACCCAACACTCATCCTTGTTGATAAAGCATTAAAAGAAACCAGCTCAATCTGCCTCAAACTATGCCAAACTTTTCTGTGATGTGGTTTGTCCGTCAGTTATGTCATACGTGATACACGCTTAGACTAACTGAACAGAAGATTTTCCCGCAGTAGGTTACCATTACTTTCTGCGGTAGACTGGTTTCCAGCCAAGGCTATAAAACCCAATGTCCTATTATTTATCCCATAACAAGAGAGAAGAGACCTTTCCCAAAGGTATCTGTGCGTAAAGTGAGTGCAAAGAATTCAACTGAAATTTGAACTCGGCACCCCGATTTATTGTTCCGATTCGATATCCACTGCACCACAACGCACATTCCAACGTCGAAATAAGATCAAAATTGTAAATCTCTCATCAATTTAGCATAGTACTCTCCATGTGCGTTGTGGTACAGTGGATATCGGCTCGGAACGAGAAACCGGAGAGCTGAGTTCGAATTCCAGTTGAATCCATTGTATTCACTTACGCGCAAATACCCTTGGGAAAGGTATTAATCCGGCTCTTCATTCCAGTTATGGGTTAAATAGCAGGATAGATTGGGTTCTATAGCCTTGGTCGGCAACCAGTCTACCGAAAAAACAATGGCAACCTACTGCGGGATAATCTTCTGTCCAGTCAGTCATGTCTCTGTCGAGACATGATCGCCCAAGCGTGTTTCACGTATGGCACTCAACTGACTGACTCTCCATTGATGATGTAGCTCTTTTGACGATAATCAATAAACACAATACATTCTGAGACAATCATCTTCTTGCAAAGTTTTTGTCCTTCTCTGGTGAGGAGGTTTTTTTTTTCTCTGAAATAAAGAAGGGAATCTAATATTCATTTCGACGTTCAACAAAATCAGCTGGATCGGCCACAAACAATGTCAGATCAGCCTGGTGCGCTTCTGATCAGATATCTGAAATTGTTGCATCCACTGAGCAGAAACCGCAATAAAAATAGTTAACTCCCAAACTGGAGTCAATGCATTATAAAAGTATAAAAAAAAATAACTCCCGAAATACATATTTCGAAAAAAAATATTAGATGAGTCTCGACAAAAACTCTCTTTGCAGAAATACGTTGATGAAACCTGGTCTAGAAACTGATGTCTTAAAAAGAATGCATATTCTCTCCATGAAAACTTATCCTAAAATTCTTGACGGCATTAAATAATACATTGAATCTGACATGCCGTAAAACAAAATAAA
This sequence comes from Ascarosepion bandense, assembly GCA_037127315.1. Taxonomy (NCBI): domain Eukaryota; kingdom Metazoa; phylum Mollusca; class Cephalopoda; order Sepiida; family Sepiidae; genus Ascarosepion; species Ascarosepion bandense. The sequence goes on from JBBBDQ010000151.1 coordinate 8,304,585, forward strand.
CCCAAACCCTGATCTACAAACTGATTTCCTACAAAGAACGCATATTCTATTCATACGAGGCTATCCTAAAATTCTTGTCGGCATTAAATAACCCATTGAGGTTGATATGCCGTAAAACAAAATAAACCCAAACCCTGATCTACAAACTGATTTCCTACAAAGAACGCATATTCTATTCATACGAGGCTATCCTAAAATTCTTGTCGGCATTAAATAACCCATTGAGGTTGATATGCCGTAGAATAAAATAAACCCAAACCCTGATCTACAAACTGATTTCCTACAAAGAACGCATATTCTATTCATACGAGGCTATCCTAAAATTCTTGTCGGCATTAAATAACCCATTGAGGTTGATATGCCGTAGAATAAAATAAACCCAAACCCTGATCTACAAACAGATTTCCTACAAAGAAGGCATATTCTATTCATACGAGGCTATCCTACAAATCTGGTCGGCATTAAATAACACATTGAGGTTGATATGCCCTTAAAAAAATAAACCAACCCTGATCTGATTTCTTACAAAGAATACATATTCTATTCATACGAGGCTATCCTAAAATTCTTGTCGGCATTGAATAACACATTGCAGTTGATATACAGCAAAAGAAAATAAATGAAATTAAACCAAATCCCAAAACCATTCGGTAATGAGATTTTATTTTTATTTTTTAATATTGTTGTGATCGTGTAATGTTGACATAGACAAATAATAACTCTTCTAGGAAAATGGAGATTGCTAAGAAACCGGACTATAGATTTATATTTCGATAAGATTCGATAGCAGCATATATAACTCATCACTCAATAAATCCCGGGTCGAACTAATAACCTTTAGGCAAAATTCGACTTTGTTCATCAACATAGTCTTTTTCTATGGTGATAAACCGATTCCAAAGCTTCTCTAACAATTCGATACCTTTTCTGTAAAATGATATGTTTTTGGCCTCAAAATACTCCTCAGTCTCCAATATCACTTTTTCATTAGAGCCAAAACTCTTTTCCTGGAGCAGTCTTTTGAGGTCTGCAAACAGCCAGTAGTCGTTGGAGGTCAGATCTGGAGAAGAGTGTAGACGCGGAAGTAATTCGAAGTGCAATTAATTTAGTTTTGACACGGTGTGATCACTTTTTCTTCTTCATTTGTGATTGTTTTTTGGCGATTTCTTCCTTCAAACGTACTAATAATGATATATAATATTCACTATTGATGGTTCTTCCTTTCTAACGGTAATCGATCAACAAAGTACCTTGCCCATCCCAAAAGACGAAAACCAAAATCTTGCTTGGTGATGTTTGTGTCGCTTTGGACGTGTTTCACCTGCTGCTTTCTACTCAGCTGACTATCGATTTGACTCCGGAGTGAAGTGGTGGATCCATGTTTCATTCATTGTTACATATTTAGGCACAAACTCCTTCTTGTTGCGTTGAAACAGTTGCAAACAACGCTCTGCATTGTCGACGGGTTGTTGTTTTTGATAGACTATAATCAAATGCGGCACCCACTTTAAACACTCATTGACAAATGTTCATGCAAAATGATGAATACACTGTCTTCTGATATGTCCAACTCCTCTGCTATCTCACGCAACTTCAATTTACGATCGACCAAAACGAGTTTGTGAATTCTTTTGGTGTTTTCCAGGACAACTGCCGATTTGGGGCGACCTGAGCGTTCAGCATCATTCGTGTCTGTACGACCACGTTTAAATTCAGCATACCAATTGTTGTTTCAGACATAGCCGAGTTAAAATAACACTTATCAAGCCATTGCTTTGATTGAACAATGTTTTTCCCATCACAAATCAATGTTTTATCAACACACAAAATTCAGATTTTTTCATTGCTTAGAAAATTTGTAACAGTAGCTTCACTTAAATCACTTTAATTTGTAAACTAATAATACGATTGAGCCCGAAGTTTGTCACGTGCCATTTAAAGGTCGGTACTTAATAAAAATCATATGGATTTTTTATTAATGGCAATATCTATACGTCAGGCTTTGAACTTATTGAGTGATGTGTTATATATATATGTATGTATGTGTGTGCGTGTCTGTGTTTCCAACATCGAATAGATAATAACGATTTTATTGCCATGATTCATTTTAAAAATCTGACATTTTAGACCTCCCAACATATAAATTTATATATATATATATATATATATATATATATATAGAGAGAGAGAGAGAGGGGGGGGGAGAGAGAGTCACGATTTAAGTGACGTTTTATTAAAGACAAAAGAAAACTGTCGAATCCTTTGGAAAGTTCACACATACCCTCAATATAGATATAAATTATTTTTTAGCGATTTCATCGTTTGTATTTCAAGTGGTAGAATGTTCAATATTGAAGATGCTGTTACCTAAAAGGCCATAACATGAAGTGTCAAAATCTCGATGATTCATGACTTCCTATTTACGAAGATCATTGCGATCCTATATACAATACATCAAATAATCTCTACCTTAAAGCTACGTTTCTGAAAGCTGATTTTCCCAGGATTGAACTCATACCTACTTAATGCATTTTGATACCTTCATCTCATTCGTTTTTGCCTTTCTCCGGGTTCAAGTGTGTTCAGTTTATGTCTGCATATATCTATCTACTTATATTTATGTTTCACGTGATATATCGAAGTGATGGCAATTAATTTAATTAGATATCACTTATTTAGCCATTTTATATTTTCTAATCCTGGGTGTGCGTTGTGGTGCATTGGATATCGGCTCAGAACGAGAATTCTATGCATTCACTTACGCGCAAATACCCTTGAGAAAGGTATAAATCCGTCGATTCTACCTCCAGCAATGGGTTAAATAGAAGAATGGATTGGGTTCTATAGCCTCGGTTGGCAACCCGACGACCGCAGAATATAATGACAACCTACTGCGGGAAAAACCTTCTGTATAGTCAGTCATATTTCTTTCGAGACATGATCGCCCAAGCGTGTATCCCGTATGGCACTTAACTAACAGAATCTTGTATTATTTCAGGCAGGTCTTCCATCGATAGTTATAGAAATGTTGCAGCCGTATATTGCTTCCTACACAATTCTTTCCAGAACTTATTGAAAGAGCAGTATACTTCTTTTTCATGTACGATGTCCCTTCAAGACGTAGGTGATCATAGACTTCCATTTGCCCTTGTCACTCTTAACATTTTCCGCTTGGTATCTTCTCCGAACGCCACTCCGATATCCATTTGCTTAAGCCTATCAAATATGTCTTGTACTGTTTTCCCTTGTCTCTCTTTCCCTTTATCTCTTCTGTGAGTATTAGATTCTCCAAACCCTTTTTCCTCATTACATGTCCCAGAAACCTGAGCTGTCTCTTCCTGATATTAATTATAAGTTTTCTTTTCGTTTTCATCTTCTCCAGCACCTTGTCGTTACTCACATGCTCGGTCCATGGTATCCTCTGCTTCTTTCTGTAGAACCATATTTCTGTTGCCTCGAACCTCTCCTTCAGCCTTGAGGAGATCGTCCAACATTCACTGCCATACAGAAGGATAGATATCTTATAGCAATCCAGCACTCGTTTCTTTGTTTCTAATGAGTCTCTCGGTACTCTGGTTAGCTTTTGAAATGCGTCCTTGCCAATGAGTCTTCGGATTTCAGTGTCGCATTTTCCATCCTTTTTCAGAACGGTTTCCCCGGTATTTATATTTCTTTCCTTGTTTTATTTTAGTTTATCAGACCTATGTGGGTCTTCTATTTCGTGAAGAGCGATATTAAGTAAAGTTAAAAAAAATGTTTCAATTTAAAAAAGAAACTTATTTAGGTTGTGATGTTGCATTTCTCCATACACATTGACCGCAATTTTCAAGGAGCAAAGATGAAAGTTTTGATTTCTGCGCAACATTTCCCCCATTCCTTTTCGTATTTAAATGACAGGGAATGAGCACTAAAGAAATTACTCTGTAAAAATTTTTAATTCTTCTAGAAACTTCTTCGAAATTTATTTCTTGGAAGTCATTGTTCACGGTGCTTCTCCATCGAATTTCCAAGTGAACCAAAAAAAAATTCATATATATATATATATATACTGTATCGCTATGCGATACATAGAAAAAACAAGAAGTTATAATAAAATTTTAATACTTATATGAATTTTTTTTGGTTCACTTGGAAATTCGATATATATATATATATATATATATATGGGGATACACACATGTATAAAATATAATTAAGGTGTTAATAAAAGTGCTCAATGTAGTTTAAACAGAGGTATTATATATTAATAAATATGCATATTATATTACTTAGAGAGCACGATTGGGAGTTTCATGCATTACGCAGTTCTCAGGTGCATATTACGAACTGACCGTTTAAGAGATTTTAATTTAAGTTCCTAACAACTTCTTGCTTCCCCGTTTAAATTGGTTTCTCGATTACTAGGTGTCGTTTTGTAGCTTTTGTTCATTTCAGAGATAATGACTCTGTGGTATGCCATCGCGTTGAGAAAATAACTCTTGTCCATCTTGTCCGATTTAATAATAATTTGTTCAGATTTCTCGAACTTCGCATTGCCTTTTGTGGTACTTCTGAATTTAATATTGTTAATCGTTGCAAACAAGTTTTTCTCAAAGTTCAATAACTGGTCGTCAGGTGGTGATTTTTTGTTATTTACATCTATAAAAATCTGTGTGATACAAGATAGGGGGCATCTTTGTTATGTTTAGCCCTAATATCTATATATATAAATGGAACTTTGTCTGTGGGTTTGTGTGTGTGTCTGTTACCTATAGATTCCGAAACGGCTGAACCGATTTTCTTGAAAATTTACACAGTTGTACGATAAGCGTCTGTGAGTGTTCTTAACTATATTTTGTGTCGAGGTACCCCCGATAAATACCGAAAATCGATAATCGAAAAAATCGGGTTATAGAAGGAGTGGTCCGATTTTAATCAAATTATACACTCATAGACAAAGACATAAGAAACGATATTCAGAAGTTTTAAGGTTGCAGTTCTTACAATATTGCAGAAAGTTGATAATATATATATATACACACACACACACACATATATATATATATATATATATATATATATATATATATATATAAATGGCAAGATGTTTGTGTGTGTGTGTCTGTTTATCTGGCAATATATCTGTATTTTTTCAGCACTTTTATTGTAGTTTTTGCTTCGGGTTTGTCTCTAAGTAGGTATAATTGTAGTTCTTAGTCTCGGCCATCATACCATTTCCTCAGAAGACTTTTTAGCTTTCAAAATTCAGTTTACGACGAAAAAAACTTATTTGATATCAATACCAAGAAATCAAAATTTGACTTACATACTTTCATTTTTCTTTCAGTCTACTGCTTCGCTTTAACTGGAAACAACTATTGCTTTTTTGTCTTTCGTTTGAGCTCCAGGACCATGGATTAGTTTTAAAGCTTTCATTACACCCGAGCAACACCGGGCTATACTGCAAGTATATATATATATATATATATATATATATATAATAATTATTATCCATTCGATGTTGGAAAAACATACACACATACACACACGCACACACGCGCATATATATATATATATATATATATATATATATATTCTTTTTCAATCAGAAGTAATAACAACGATTATTTGCCCATTTGTCATGAAACACTTTTTATATCTTCTGTGTTGTTGCCACGTTTTTTGGTGGCTTTCTTTGCTCAACACAGTCAAATATCTGTAGAACACGTCCTGCCTTAGATATGTTAAACAGCTGACTGTTTGTGCTGCCTTCTAGGGGTGGAAGCGCGAGTTAGCCGCTGAGTTCTTTGCGATGTGACTGGAAATGTTGGCAGAATCGCGAAAGCCAAGCACGTATTCAATAAAACTAGCAATGTAAGCAAGTAGATACAAAGTCATTGACTGTTTGTTGAAGATACATTGACTCATCTGGCGTATGGCAAAAAGAAAAAGGACGGAAAAGAAAATAAATATCGCGAAATGAATCACATAAATAAAAGAACTTCCAAGGGAAAAGGAAAACGAATTGCGCATGTGCATAAAAGTGCATTAGAAACTCTTCCTTGCACATGTGCAAATAAATATGTACACAAATGCGCATGTGCAAATAAAAATGGCGGTGTTGGATTACGATTCGAGAAAATCTGCGTCAAAGTTTTCGTTTTTAATATTATGTAAAAGAAAAAACAAATTTAAGATGCGGAAGTCCCGCTTATTATTTTTTAGAATTTGCAGCAGTGAAAATTAACCTACATTTAACATTTATTAAACATTTTATTCATTTCTATTCGGCTGAAATGAATATGTGCCAATCTCTCTCTTTATATATAGAGATATGTGTGTGTGTGTGTGTGTGTGTGTGTGTGTGTGTGTGTGTGTGTGTGTGTGCAAATATTCTTAGATAATATGAAGAGAGGAACAGTATGATTATAAAAAAGAAAAGAGGAAAAAATATTTTAACCAAAATATAATTTTCTTGTCACTTTTTTGATCATATATATATATATATATATATATATATATATATATTAGTCATCCACATACAAGCCTGTTTCGCTGTATCACAGCTCATCAGTGTGACTAGACGCATCCATTCGCCTCTGGCCGGGATCGAAACTCGACCGATTTGCCGTATGTATACATGATATATCACACGCTAAAATTCTGCCTCCTTCTACCGTGCGGTAGAATCGCTCACTGGCGCCATTTCGGTCGGGTTTCAATCCTGGGTAAAAAGCAATCGGATGTTTAACTGTACTGATTAGCTGTGATGCAGCGAAACAGATCTGTCTGCGGATGACTATATATATATATATATATATATATAATTACTAAAACTGTAATATAATAGGATATACACGTGCCATCGTTGCTTTTATACAGAAAAATCAATTCATACGGCTCTTAATTTTTCGTGAGTTTGTATTAAAAATATCCTTCTGGTGCCAGCTTAAACCACCCGATTTTCTAAATATACGGTAAATATAATTATAAATAAGCATTCTGGAATGTTGAAATTTCACGGAAATTGTTATGTTTTTAACATGACAAAATAAAACGGTTATTGAAAAATGACACAGTCGCCGAGTATTGGAAATAACTAGGTAATTTATTATTGTGTAAACATGAGTACAGCGAACAGTTGTGGATGTTGATTAACCGTTGTTTATAGAGAGCCTGGAAGAGTTCTGCCTGCCATGTTTGCTAGCTTCTACCGGAAGGCCCTTCTTCTTGTCTCCCAGCATGCATCTATTAGCTGGGGAACGAACTCCCTTGAATGGTCCAGAGGAGATAAATTTTGACCCTTTTTATGGTGATCCTAAGAGAAATATACGATGGGAGACTCAAAGACTCATAGCCGGACTATGAAGGAGTGATGCTGAAGTGGTGACACCTGTCATTCAATAATTTAAAATGTTGTTATTGATAACTGCATTGTTGTCTTTCCAAATAAAATGCATATAGTGGCGACTTCTCTTGAAAAGAGACAAAGATTTGGCATTATGGTGTAATCTCGTATCAAGAGTTTAGCCCCCAAGGTCATTCATGCTGACATGGTTGCTATATTATGAGATGATGCTCCAGCTTTATCAACAATGCAAAAGAGAGAGTCTTGAAGATGATCCAAGGTCTGGACGTCCTGTAACTGCCAACACATATTTTCCCGCTGGTTGTAGATGACAGTCATATATTATATTAGTATATCCCGTGATAAAAGTAAGAATATTCTGTACAATGAACTTGGGATGACGAAGGTTTCTGCACGGTGTGTGCCACGTCCTTTGAAACCGTATCGAAAGCGCAACAGGCTGATTATACCATGGAAAAGAATGATATTATTTGAGGGAGATTCAGCTTGTTTACTTGGACGTGTTCTCGCCCAGGATGAGCGTTGGGTTTATGACTTTGAGACAGAAATAAAGAGTCAATCCATGAAGCCAACCCTCGCTCACTCCAAAGAAAGCCAAAGTCGTTTCGTCTACAGGAGAAAGTGATGGCCTCTGCATGTTGGGATGTAAAAGACATTGACTATCTCCAAAAGAGCTCCACCATCAATCGATGGCTTCTATGTTAACTAGCTGAGAAAGTTACGAATGGCTATCAAAAACAAACGCGTAGAAAAACTGTTGTATGTGGCTCTGTTTCTTCAGCAAGTCCCTGGTTTTAATGATGCTTGTGCGTGACTGTGGCTTTGAACTGATTGATCACCCTCCATATTCTCCTAACTGGACTGTTATCTTTTCCCTGACATTAAAAAATAGCACTTGACTAGTATCCAGTATGGCAATGATGATGACGTGATATATGTTGCTGTTGTTAACATTTTGCCAGCAGAATTAACTGTCTTCTTTGAACAGTTAGTTATCGGTTGACCTGCAAATAAATAAGGAGGTGATTTTCTAAGCGCAGCTTAGATATGGCACAAGGCCGAAAGTATGGAACACCCAGTGAGGATCAAACTCACTAGGCAACTGTAATGATTCTAGCGATAAAAACTTGCTAACCACGTCGAAGTATATAGCAAGAGGACATGAAATCAGTTCGCAAGCATAAAAAAATATCCAAAAAAACAATTGTCCACTATCGCAGTGATGATGATGTGATATTTGCTGTTGTTAACTTTTTTTACCAATAGAATGAATTGTCAGATATCAATTGACCAGCCAAAAAACAAGAAGAAGACATTAAATCTAGTGGCGACCGATTCAGTTGATTCAGCTAAAAATAAAAAAATAATACAAAACAGAAACCAGGAAACATTTGTTGCAAACAAAATGATATATCTTGAAAAATATTAGAAAAATGAGAGAAACAAAAAGTTAGAAGCTTAGAAAGAAAGAAAGAAAGAAAGAAAGAAAGAAAGGAAGGAAGGAAGGTAGGTTGAACGGAAGGAAGGAAGGAATGAAGGAAGCAAGGATCGGAAAAAAGAAAGAAAAACACTATGAATAAAGACGCACGAACAAAGCAAAAGGAAGGAAGGAAGGAAGGAAGGAAGGAAGGAAGGAAGGAAGGAAGGATCGGAAAAAAGAAAGAAAAACACTATGAATAAAGACGCACGAACAAAGTAAAAGAAAGAAAGAAAGAAAGAAAGAAAGAAAGAAAGAATCAAGGGATGCATAAAAGAAGGAAAGATGAACGGAGATAAAGAAAGAAATGTGACGAGGACTCCGGCTGCTTGTCGTTGATGGCTTCGATACAGTCGACTATTACAACGGTTTTCTTCATCGCCTACGTTGTGAATTTTGATCTCAAGGAAGTCACGCTGAAATCTTGCTAGGTGTATCTTTACCAAGTTGTACCAGAGCGGACGCGGGCGCACATTTGGGTTAATGAAAACGGCACCAAAAATAAATTGAAATGTAAAAAAGCTTGGAAAGAAAGAAAGACGGGAAGGAAGGAAGGAAGGAAGGAAGGAAGGAAGGATCGGAAAAAGAAAGTACAACACTATGAATTAAGAAGCACGAACAAAACAAAAGAAAGAAAGAAAGAAAGAAAGAACGAAAGAAAGAAAGAAGAAAAAAATGAGAGAAAAGGGAAGCATAAAAAGAAAGAAAGATGAACGGAGATAAAGAAAGAAAGAAAGAAAGAAAGAAAAAAATGAAAAAGAACGAAATAAAGAAAGAGTCTATGATTAAAAGAAAGAAAGAAAGAAAGAAAGAAAGAATGAAAGAAAAAAAAGAATGAATAAAAAAGAACGAAATATAGAAAGAGGGTATGATTAAAAGATAGAAAGAAAGAAATACAGAAAGTATGAGAAAGAACGAAACAAAGAAAGAGGCCATGAATAAAATATAGAAAGAAAGAAAAAAGAAAGAAGGAAAGAATGAAAAAAACGACATGAAGAAAGAGGCTACGACTAAAAGAAAGAAAGAATGAAAAAGAACGAAACAAAGAATGAGGCTATGATTAAAAGGAAGAGAGAAAGAAAGAGCCTATGACGAAAAGGAAGAAAGAAAAAAGAAAGAAAGAAAAGTGAGGCTATGACTAAAAGAAAAAAAGAATAAAATAAGAACGATATAAAGAAAGAGGATAAGAATAAAAGAAAGAAAGAAAGAAAGAAAGAAAGAAAGAAAGAAAGAAAGAAAAGAAAAGAAATAAAGAATAAGGCTAGGATTAAAAGAAAGAAAGAAAGAAAGAATGAAAAAACGAAATAACGAAAGAGGCTATGACTAAAAGAAAGAAAGGAAGAAGCTACGACTAAAAGAAAGAAAGAAAGAAAGAATAAATAAATAAGAAGGATAAAAAGAAAGAGGCTAAGAATAAAAGAAAGAAAGAAAGACAGAAATAAAGAAAGATAGAAAGAAATGAAATAAAGAAAAAGGCTATGATTAAATGAAAAAGAATGAAAGAATGAGAACAAACGAAATAAGGAAAGAGGCTATGATTAAAAGAACGAAAGAAAGAATGAAAAAGAACAAAATAAAGAAAGAGGCTATGATTAAAAGAAAGAAAGAAAAAAGAAAGAACGAAAAAGGACGAAGTAAAGAAACAAGCTATGATTAAAAGAAAGAAACAAAGAAACAAAGAAAGAATGAAAGAAAGAAAGAGGCTATGATTGAAGAAAGAAAGAAAGAAAGAAAGAATAAAAGAATGAAAAAGAACGAAATAAAGAAAGAGGCTATGATTAAAAGAAAGAAAGAAAGTAAGAATAAAAGAATGAAAAAGAACGAAATAAAGAAAGAGGCTATGATTAAAAGAACGAAAGAAAGTAAGAATAAAAGAATGAAAAAGAACGAAATAAATTAAGAGGCTATGATTAAAAGAAAGAAAGAAAGTAAGAATAAAAGAATGAAAAATAACGCTATAAAGAAAGAGGCTATGATTAAAAGAAAGAAAGAAAGTAAGAATAAAAGAATGAAAAAGAACGAAATAAAGAAAGAGTCTATGATTAAAAGAACGAAAGAAAGTAAGAATAAAAGAATGAAAAAGAACGAAATAAAGAAAGAGGATATGATTAAAAGAACACAAGAAAGTAAAAATAAAAGAATGAAAAATAACGAAATAAAGAAAGAGGCTATGATTAAAAGAAAGAAAAAAGAAAGAATCAAAAAGGAAGAAATAAAGAAACGGGCTATGATTAAAAGAAAGATTGAATGAAAGGATAAAAAGAACGAAATAAAGAAAGAGGCTGTGATATAAAGAAAGAAAGAAATAATGAATGAAAAAGAACGAAAAAATGAAAGAGGCTATGATTGAAAGAAAGAAAGAAAGAAAGAAAGAAAAAAGAAAGAATGAAAAAAGACGACATAAAGAAACGAAATAAAGAAAAAGGCTATGATTAAATGAAAAAGAATGAAAGAATGAGAACAAACGAAATAGGGAAAGAGGCTATGATTAAAAGAAAGAAAGAAAGTAAGAATAAAAGAATGAAAAAGAACGAAATAAAGAAAGAGGCTATGATTAAAAGAACGAAAGAAAGTGAGAATAAAAGAATGAAAAAGAACGAAATAAAGAAAGAGGCTATGATTAAAAGAAAGAAAAAAGAAAGAATCAAAAAGGAAGAAATCAAGAAACGGGCTATGATTAAAAGAAAGATTGAATGAAAGGATAAAAAGAACGAAATAAAGAAACAGGCTATGATGTAAAGAAAGAAAGAAATAATGAATGAAAAAGAACGAAAAAATGAAAGAGGATATGATTAAAAGAAAGAAACAAAGAAAGAAACAAAGAAAGAATGAAAGAGAGAATAACAAAAACCGAAATAAAGAAAGAGGCTATGATTAAAAGAAAGAAAGAAAAAAAGAAAGAATGAAAAAGGACGACATAAAGAACCAAGATGTGATTAAAAGAAAGAAACAAACAAACAAACAAAGAAAGAATGAAAGAGAGAATAACAAAAATCGAAATAAAGAAAGAGGCTATGATTTAAAGAAAGAAAGAAATAATGAATAAAAAAGAACGAAAAAAACGAAAGAGGCTATGATTAAAAGAAAGAAAGAAAGAAAGAAAGAAAGAAATAACGAAAGAGGCTATGATTAAAAGAAAGAAAAAGAAAGAATAAAAAAAACGAAATAAAGAAAGAGGCTATGATTAAAAGAAAGAAAGAAAAATAAATAAAGATAAAAGAAAGAAAGAAAGAATGAAAAAAGGTGATACCGGAAAAGAAATGAGGGTGGAAGGAATGGACAAAAAGAAAGAATGCAAGATTTCACAGCAAACAGTATCAATTTGAACTCTCGTCAGGAGGATTTGGGTGTAGGGTACGAAATCTGGCAGCTGTAGCTGAATTGTGTCATAAACAGTTGAAGCAGCGAATCAAATTAACATCCTCGCTATTGTACCGTTGAAATGACTAGATGTAACCGTATGTTTTATGCTAACAGTTTCTTCACTCGTATCTCTCACTTCTCGAACTCTCTTTCTGATTCTTGCTTCGCAGTCAACTTTTGTTATGGTGCCCTATCTATAGGAATGGACTCTTCCTTCGTTAATATAATACTCCCTACGTGACTTTCGAGAACGCAGCTTTGAGGCAGTCTAGACGCAGTCAAGAGACAGTCGAGATGCAGCGTAACTATACTGTTAGGACTTACACTTCTATTTTGCTGATTACTAGCACTTTTACTTGTATATATGTTCTGTTATTCTAATACATTGTTTTTTTTGTTTTTTGTTTATCATATCACCCCGAGCAAGGCGGTAACGCCACTGATGTGCAGGGGGCTACGTAAGAGTGACAAGTTTGGAAAAGAAAAAACCGGAAATCGCATCCAAAACAGGAAAAAAGGGATGAGCCTCTTTACCTGTTCAATAGACGTGGGTGAAGTGTGAACCGGGCGATAGTTTAGTCTATCTATTCCAATTAAAAAAATAAAGAAAGAAAGGAAAAGGAGTGAAAAGATTGGAAAAGAGAAAACCGGAAACCATATCCTAAGCAGGGAACAAGGGATGAGCCTCTTTACCTGTTCAATAGACGTGGGTGGAGTGTGAATTGGGCGATAGTTTAGTCTATCTATTCCAATTAAAAAAATAAAGAAAGAAAGGAAAAGGAGTGAAAAGATTGGAAAAGAGAAAACCGGAAACCATATCCTAAGCAGGGAACAAGGGATGAGCCTCTTTACCTGTTCAATAGACGTGGGTGGAGTGTGAATTGGGCGATAGTTTAATCCATCTACTCTACATTTTGTTTCCGTGTCTTTCTTCCTGGCCCAAACAGGCCACAACAACTTAGTGACAAAGATTCGTCACAACAACTTTGAACTTTAAAAATTTAGATGCAATATCTCTCGTTATTTTCTGTTTTCTTAATTTATATGCTCGTAATTAACCTCTCTCCTGAATACTAGCTTTTCTCATATTTTCTAACATTCCGTAATCTCTTTCGTCCTAATGGTTTTATTGCCTTGCTTGGGATGAAATGATAAAATATACATATGTTGGCAGATTACAGACATATTTAAAAACTCATTTTTGTGCATCTTTCGTCAGAGTCAGTCTTGCAAATTTACCAATCTACCATTCGTCCGTACAAATAAATACTGTTGACATATCCTGTCGGGTGCTTCTGCTATTCACCACTAGGTCCTTGACAACATCCAAAGAAAGTTTGGGTTTGAGTTTTGTTTAACGGCATATCAACCTCTGTGGGTTATTTAATGCCAAAAAGGTGGGGTTTTTAAGGTATTTTTTTTCATGTTCGGTTATAGTGAGAAGGTTGATTTAGTCAGATTTTAATTAAGCATTTTTGTTTTTATTCTTTCTTATTTCAGAAAACTGAAAATATTTTCTAGTTTTATATTAAAAAATGAGAATATTTTTTTCCTTCAAAAATGTGTTATGGTAGTAATTTTTCCTTCAAGAATGTATATTTATCTATAAACGTCTATATTTATGTATATAATTCTATAAAAGTGTACTTTTATAGTTTCAAAGTGTTTTGACCCCAATTTGGTGGTTAGGTATTTACCCGAAGCTGAGACCCTAAAAGATGCTACCACTTCGGGTCAGGGCGACCTGGGAACAACAGCAATTAAGAGGTGGTCCCATGCTCCTCACAACCTCCCAATCAGAGGCCTTGCTGCCGGATGCAGTTTACCGTCATACACAGGACCACCTCAAAGAAAAGTTATGCAATCTAATTAATCATGATTTGGCATCTCGATTTCAGTCATTTTCTCAATGAAGTGGTGTGGCTTTCCTCTCTCTTTTCTATGAATATTTTATGGCAACTGCTCTGACAAACCTTTTCCCTGGTGACCCGACCCCATGTATGTCAGGTATCTAGGTGCCACTCTTTTACTATTGAAATAGCTAAATGTAACCGTCACTTCTACTTTATCAGTTTCTTTTCTCGTACTTGGAACACCCTTCCGTTTCTTGCTTCCCTGAGAGCTACAATCTTCAAGAATTCAAATGCAACGTCAACTGCTATCTTTTTTTTTCTTGAATCTCGTTCATCTTTTGTCTTTTCTTCAATCACCCCTATACCCAATCTTTTCTCTGGCTTTCACTACCTGTAAACCCTTGCGTCTTAATGGCATTCTTCCCTTGCTTAAGATGTAATGATTAAAAAATGAATGTTGTATTTTTCAGGTATCTTTCTCCTAGACTGGCAGACAGCCAATGCAAAAGGTTCAATCTGCTCTGGTATCTAATCATTGGGGGAGAAGAAATATGTATTCATACTTTCCCCCTGCATATCGGTTACGGTTGGAATTTTAATTTGGCTGGCCGATTAATTTGACTCCGCAAATAACCAGAAAGACGGCTACCAAGAAAACCAGAAACCAGGATATATTTGTTGTAAACAAAGTGATATATCTTGAAAAATATTAGAAAAATGAGAGAAACAAAAAGTTAGAAGCTTAGGAAGGAAGGAAGGAAGGAAGGAAGGATCGCAAAAAAATAAAGAAACGCACTAAGAAATAAGAAGCACGAACAAAGTAAAGAAAGAAAGAAAGAAAAACAGAAAGAATGAAAAAGAACGAAATAAAGAGGCTATGTTTAAAAGAAAGAAAGAAAACAGAAAGAAAGAAAAAAGAAAGAAGAAGGGATACATAAAAGAAGAAAGAAGAAACAGAGATATGAACGGAAGAAAAAAGAAAGAATGGAAAAGAACAAAATAAAGAAACATGCTACTATAAAACGAAAGATATTGAATATTAATTGAAAGAAAGAAAGAAAGAAAGAAAGAAAAAAAGAAAGAAAGAAAGAATAAAAGACGAATGCAAGAAATAACAAAGTTATGCCGAAAAAGAAGAAAGGACGGAAAGAATGAACAAAGAAAGAAAGAAAGAAAGAAAGAAAGAAAGAAAGAAAGAAAAGAAAGAAAGAAAGAAAGAAAAACATAATAAATGAAAGAATGTGGTAATGCATGAAAAGAAGGAAGGAGTGGACAAATTGAAATAAGAAAAGAAAGAAAGAAAGAAAGAAAGAAAGAAAGAAAGAAAGAAAGAAAGAAAAGGTGATGCATAAAAAGAAGGCAGGATGGAATGGACAAATAAAGAAAAGTTCCATGATTTGAGACACAAAATGAAAGAAAAATAAAGAAAATAATTAATTAATTAAATAGTTAAACAAATAGGTAATATAGTAAAAGAAGGTAAGAAGGAACGAATAAAAAGAAAGAAAGAAAGAAAAGATATTACGAAAGAAAGAAAAAACGAATAAAAAGAAAGAAAGAAAGAAAGAAAAAGATATTACGAAAGAAAGAAAAAACACCATGAAAAGTAAAAGAAAGAGATGATGCATAAAGAAAAAAAAGAAAGAAAAAAGAAAGAAAAAAGAAAAAAGAAAGAAGCTAACGGTAAGAAAAAAGAAAAAAAGAGAAAGATCGATTAAATAACTGAAAATATAAATGAGGTGAAGCAGGAAAAATAGGAATGCAGGGACGGACAAAAAGCAAAAAAAAAAAAAAACAAGCAGGAAAGAAAAAAATACCATGAATTAAGAAGCACGTAACACAGAAAAGAAAGAAAGAAAAAAAGAAATGAAAGAGGTGATGCATGAAAAGAACTAAGGAAATAATGGAGAGAAAGAAAGAGAGTAAGATTGAATGAATGAATGAATGAATGAATGGATGGATGAGGGGAAGCAGAAAAAACAAAAGAAGGCAAGAACGGACGAAAAAAAATTAAAAAATAAACAGAAAAAAGAAAGAAAGGAAAAAGGAAAGAAAAATACTTAGACAAAGGCGACTAAATTCTCAATGAGCGAATGAAAGAAAAGGAAAGACAGTGACTTTAGACTGAAGAACCTCCACCGTGAAAGAGACAGAAAAAAAAAACGTAAGGAAAGACAGAAATGAAAAGAAAGAAAATAATTATATAACTTCAATTTTGCAAATGATTTCGCCTCGTCGATGATAGATACAGATATAGATAGAAAGTGATTGCCTTCGACAGTCGGCTTCTTTTTCCTCTTATCTGAATATAATCGTTCACATCAACAACACGCCTTGAGATAGGAACCGAAGCCAAAAAAAGGGAAGCCAAAAAAAAAAAAAAAAAATGTCGGACCGTTGGGTAGAATCTCTGATAAAGGAGGAAAGAAAAGACCAAAAAGAGAAAAAAAAATAGTTATGTTAGCCAGAGATTTCGCGAGTTAGATGTTATTGATGGGAGGAAAACTGTCGTAGAAGATGGTGTGCGATGGCCGAGCGAAACCCCCATCTCATCTCCCACCCCAAAGGAAAAAAAATCAACAGGTCTCTCCTTTGTCGATGTTAAGCTGCCCCACCTCGCGTCTCTCCTGTGTCACGCACGGCCCTCGCTGTAAAAGTCATGACGTGATGATAAAACTCGTAAGTTTTGCTGTTGGCAGGAAAGGGGAAAGGTAGATTAAATATGTTTTTTAATGGATTATGATAATGACAAAAAGGAAGAGAGACAATGGAGACGAAGAGTGAAAGAAAGAAAGAAACCATCCTGGTTGTATCGATTGGTGTTTACTTTGTTAATTGCATTGCATTTAAAAAATTATTTTTCCCTTACGCTATTCCTCATGGCTTAACAGAAAAAAAGATAAGCTATTTTGATACTGACTGCCTCTAGATCTTATAGCGCCATCGGATAATGGCGGAAATAAATAAATCGATAATAAAGGGATGTTAATTGTTTCAGAAATACATTTTCACTGTGCATTAGTTTTTTTTCTATTTTCCTACGTGTTTATTTTATTATTATCTTTTAGCAACAAACTAGGCTTAAAAAATTCTTTATTCTCTTTCAAATTACAACGAAGGGAAAAACTCTCATAGCTAAAACTTCATAATTTGCTGATTTCTATCATTGAAAACGCAGGAAAAAACGCAATATTATTAAATAAAACACAAAGGTTAATTTATATTAATTAATAAATAAAAATTCGCTGGAGTGAAAATTGGACAAAAGAAAAGAAGAAGAAATAAGTTTCATTATAAGAAAAAAAGTTTTCATTTACCAATCTGCAAGGTTTGGAATCGATTGTCATCATAATATTTCAAGTTCACCGAAATTTGATCTCTTAGATTTCCAATCATTTATGGCCGACGGCGGAAGCTCGTTGTATATGCGATCGCGTCAGATTATTCATTTTTTGAACTAAAGGTAATCAATTTAAGATCAGAGGTTAAACCTTGCGCTTTGAATAAAAGATTCTAATCAGCCCTGTCTCCGTTCACCTCGCAATACTTTCAGGGTTTGTTTCCATTCCTTAGATAGATAGATAGATAGATAGATAGATAGATAGATAGATAGATAGATAGATAGATAGATATACTAAGAAACAGAACGATATGGAAAATCTGTGATAGATAGATACATATATATAGAGAGAGTAAAATGAGAGATAGAGTGGGTAATAGAGAAATACAGACGAGATAGATAGATAGATAGATAGATAGATAGATAGATAGATAGATAGATAGATATACTAAGAAACAGAACGATATGGAAAATCTGAGATAGATAGATACATATATATAGAGAGAGTAAAATGAGAGATAGAGTGGGGAATAGAGAAATACAGACGGACAGGTTGAGATAGATAGATAGATAGATAGATAGATAGATAGATAGATAGATAGATAATGAAGAGGAGATAGATAGATAGATAGATAGATAGATAGATAGATAGATAGATAGATAGATAGATAGATAGATAGATAGACTAAGAAACTGAACGATATGGAAAATTTGTGATAGATAGATACATATATAGAGAGGGAGAAAGTGAGAGATAGAGTGGAGAATAGAGAAATGCAGACGGACAGGTTGAGATAGATAGATAGATAGATAGATAGATAGATAGATAGATAGATAGATAGATAATGAAGAGGCTGAGATAGATAGATGAGATAGATAGATAGATAGATAGATAGATAGATAGATAGATAGATAGATAGATAGATAGACTAAGAAACTGAACGATATGGAAAATTTGTGATAGATAGATACATATATAGAGAGGGAGAAAGTGAGAGATAGAGTGGAGAATAGAGAAATGCAGACGGACAGGTTGAGATAGATAGATAGATAGATAGATCTGAACAGAGACTGAGATAGATAGATAGATAGATAGATAGATAGATAGATAGATAGATAGATAGATAGACTAAGAAACTGAACGATATGGAAAATTTGTGATAGATAGATACATATATAGAGAGGGAGAAAGTGAGAGATAGAGTGGAGAATAGAGAAATGCAGACGGACAGGTTGAGATAGATAGATAGATAGATAGATAGATAGATAGATAGATAGATAGATAGATAGATAGATAGATAGACAAAAATGCAGGTATATTTTTTTAAAAATTAAATTAACAGGTATGGACAAACTTTGATAGATTTGACTTCGTTTGAAATAGGAAATTGTAATTATCTTACCACTCAGTCTGAACAACCCGTACTCCTAACTGAACATAACCACAGCCTAAATTCGGTTATAAATTATTATTATCCCATTGAACTTTTCGGAAAATATTACAATAGTCCCGAACGCTAATTTCCTTCTCAGAATAAGGGTGGTTGACAGATATATCCGGCTGAGGATAATATCAACAAAGTGCAACCAAAAAACGAGCGACAAGCGGCTTGAAAAGCAATAGACCGCCGGGTGTGATACATCCGACCGTAGATAATGTCAACAAAGCGACAACCTGATAAAACACGAATGCATGGGATTTTTAAGAATTTATAAAGTTTAGAAATTTTGGCCGAAGAAACAGAGACTGGCTAACAACTCCCGATGGCTCTTTCGTCTGTGCGATTTCCCCCCGGCTGACCTCCAGCTCCACCACAACCGTCACCGACGAAGAATAAAAATATAAGATTATATTTTTATATATCCGTGTTCCTCGTTGTTTAACCAGATCCAGCGGCAGCATATCACATCATAAACAATTTAATGGATGCTTATACACATTACTTGTCACTCAGGCGTTGTTGACAGACAAATCAAACCCTCTCTTATAACCACTGAGATATATAATTCTCATTCCTTTTGGTAGTCATTAGTCATTAATGTCAATATGAGCTCTGGTAAAAATACTAGAAAAAACAATTAACATAAAAAATACCGGTGAAAATTATTAACATCGAAAAATTGCAATATGATTTCTAGTAAAAAAAAAAATGGTAACTGAACATTAAGCTTATAAGTCCCAAAAATTCAGTTGTTCTTGTCCTTAAGCTCAGTCGATATAGACATTGGTCAGTTCCTGTAACTTTACCCAAAGTATTGTAAGTTTAATACCAGACTACAGCAATGGTGAACAAGTAACTTTGTGGGTTACTTGGAGAAAACTCATGACAAAAACTGGAGCCCAAAAGAGGCTTTACGCAAGAAATGAGGATGATATACCAGAGATTGTAATAAAGGATTCGGTTCGAAATTTCTAGCTCATGAAGAAGGTCGGAGCGTATAACGGCCGAAACGTCGTACAAATGGCAACAAAGATGATGACAACAGTCCGAATAGTATAAATAGTGTTTTTAAGTAATTTTATCTTTTCTTTTTTTTTTTTTTAGATAATAGTGGTTTAAGAATCCAATTGTTTTATGTGCAATAATCCTTTGCCCATTCTGAAGGTAAATATGTTTTTAATCGGTTTCACCCCAAGCAAGGCAATAAAGTCACTAAAGCATGACTTACTTTCCTTCACTACCTTTTGTAGGGGTTTTCTTTCCGTGTCTGTCATCAACACTGTGTCATATACATATCTTATATTGTTAAGATTGTGGCCAACAATAATGAAACCAGGAAGGACTTCTGATTCTCTAAAAATTGCCTCGCTGAAGTATAACTAGGCGTGGAAGAATTAGAAACAGAAACATTAACCCGAGAACACTAACCATGGATATATGGTACCCAGCACAAATAAAGTCATCTAAATTACAATTTAATTAAATTTTCAGAACCTGATTTTCTTACCTAAACAATATGTTTTTCAGTTCCTATTAACTATTGTTAACTCAAAGTATAAATTTTTAAAGTGCCTGTCTGTAAAATATTTCAAGTAAAGAGTTATATTTGATATTTTTTTGATATTTTCAAAATCGGGTATGATATACCCATGGCTAGTAGTTGTAAAATTGATGGTTAGTGTTCCAGGGTTAATGATAAGAGAAGAGGAAAAGTGATCAAGAGGATAGTAGATATTGTTGACATTGAATTTAAATATTTGCAGATTAAAGCCGGTTGGAAAGCTTTGAGACTGAAAGGAGTTCCACAAGTGAGACGTGCTCGAAAATAAACTTTTAGCATAGAACTTACGGTTGCATCTAGCCAGCTCAAGCGTAAATGAATCTCGACACCAGTTTCTGCGCTTAAATGTCTAGATACCATAGCAAAATAATGTCTAGGCACCATAGCAAAAAAATGTCTAGGTACCATAACAAAAATGTCTAGGTGCCATAATAAAAAATGTCTAGGTGCCATAACAAAAAATGTCTAGGTACCATAGCAAAAACATGTCTAGGCACCATAGCAAAAAAACTGTCTATGTACCATAGCAAAAAAATGTCTTGGTACCATAGCAGAAAAATGTCTAGGTACCATAGCAAAAAAAAATGTCTAGATACCATAGCAAAAAATATTTCTAGGTACCGTAGCAAAAAAATGTCTAGGTACCATAGCAAAAGATTTTCATCCATGCAATTAAAATGGAATTATTTATCGGAAAGGCAAACAGAGGCAACTTTACGGCAGTGGTAAATTGAGTCGAACCAAGTCACCAAATCAGAATCTGTAATATTGCTGATTTTTTTTAACTTTATCAAGATGCACAAAATAAATAGCAGGGGTACCGGACCATTTTTTAAAATCATTTCACCCCACGCAATGGCAGCCTCACCGCCACTGGTGCGCAGGGGGTTACATAGGAGGAAAGTGATGAGAAAGAGGGACAGGTTATAGGGGTTGTCATGAAGTGGGTAAGAGAAGGATGAGAATACTAGTGGGATGAGAATGGTGTGGACGGAGAATAGAGCACGAGAGAAAGGATGCAAGTTAGTGAGATAGGAGATGACTATTGACTTTACATTTAAATTCTTGGAGATTGTAGCTGTCGGGGAAGTAAGTATACGGAAGGAAATTCCACAAGCGGGAAGTGAGAGAAAAGAAGCTATTGGAGTAGAAGTTGCGGTTACATTTTATTGTTTTCACTGTAAAAGGGTGGGACCTAGTTAATAACCTTGTGGCTGGAGTAAATTCATGCAAAGGGGGCACGAATGGGCTAACTTCATCGGAGCAGAAACCGTGAAAATATTTGTAGAAGAGACATAGGGAAGCCACATTACGCCGGTGAGAAGGTGACTGCATCTGAGCCGCCAAATCTGAATCAGTCACATTACAGATTCTCTATTGGTTTTTGTCAAGAACCCCCAGGTGAATTGTGGCAGCAGATTTCTAAACATGGACAAATGTTAGACATATATATATGTAAACAAACACTGGTATGAACATCACCCAGCACCGGTTACAGAAAAACAAGATGTCAGCATACTATGGGATTACCCATCTATACAAACAGCAAAATTGAAGCAAATAGACCGGACATTTTTGTCAAAAACTGGAACGAAAAGAAAACCTGGTCTATGTTATGGCTTGTCCAGCGGATTTTAATATAAAATTAAGGGAATTTGAAAACCAAAGTATAAAGACCTAGAAATTGAAACAGAAAATAAAATGTGGAAAATGAAAACAAGAATAGTACCAGTGATAGTAGGTGCACTTGGAATAATAATAAAGAATAAAAAAAAAACACATTGAAAGAATCACACACTAAGAAGTATTAGTGATGTCATGGGAGAAAGAAGAACAATTAAAATGTAGCGATGACAACACACCACAACCTGATTTAGACCTTTCAGTAGACTTGGTACGTAATATGACCATAGCAGAAATGGAATTATTATGAAAATCACAAAATAATAGTAATAATAATAATAATTAGTCTAGGGT
This sequence comes from Ascarosepion bandense, assembly GCA_037127315.1. Lineage (NCBI taxonomy): Eukaryota > Metazoa > Mollusca > Cephalopoda > Sepiida > Sepiidae > Ascarosepion > Ascarosepion bandense. The sequence goes on from JBBBDQ010000151.1 coordinate 8,326,946, forward strand.
TTGTTTTTTGTTTTTTAATCATCTCACCCCAAGCAAGGCATTCCACTGCCACTATTGCGCATGGGGCTACATAGGGGAAGGTAAAGAGAAGGAGTGGTTAGACATAAGGAATGTCAGGAAGAAGGTGACAGATGAGTAAGGATAGTGAGGATGAGGGTTGGGCAGATGGTAAGAGTGCTTGATAGAATGGGAGCAGGTTTGTGTGTTAGGAAGTGTCTATTGATCTTACATTTAAACTCCTGGAGATTGTAGCCGTCGGGGAAGCAATCGTTTGGAAGAGAATTCCACAGTCGGGAAGTGCGAGGAAAGAAACTGTTGGAGTAGAAGTTACGGCTGCATTTTATCGGTTTCACTGTAAAAGGGTGGGATCTAGTTGCTAATCTAGTATCTCGTTCAAATTCGTATTTAGTGGGCACTAGTGATCTAAGTTCATCGGGTATTACGATAATCTACCTTCCTCAGAAAGCCCTCTGATCTGGAGATTAAAGGCTTTGAGAACCTTTTAATCGCTGTTATTCTCAAGTTCACCCAGTAATAGTTCATGTCAGGGTCCCACCTCTGGGCAAATAATGAACATCCGAAAAAAAATATAAAAAAACAATATAAAATGAAAATATAAAAATACATTCTTCTAAAAAATATCAACAGTAGATATTTGTAGTGAAATTAAAGAAGAACGGGATTCAGAGATTTTCCAAGTGTGTTTGTGCGTAAGGGAATATGACAAACACAGGTGGAAATAGAACTCGGCTCTTTGGTTAGCAATTTCGAGACAAAGACAAAGCCGCACACCCAAGTTTACAGCATCTGGTGGTAAGAAAACGTTTGAAGATGACATGCCAGATGATGATTTTTTGGATTTTCTCAAGAATCTCTAGATTAATTAACAGACGAACGAGATTAGTTACGGTAACGGTATAAATGTGTAAGATAGATTCTGGCAAGAAAAAGTGTCCGTTATGAAACAATGAAAATATTTTTGAGATTGTAAGAATATTTATGTTTATGAGATAGTTATTATTGGTACAATTCTTAATAATTAACCCATAGTTAGGGGGAAGAAGTGAATTCATAACATTTTTAAATTGTAAGTTCGCGTAAGTAAATATAACGAACGCAACTGATATATATCATGGTATTTATTGATTGATTCCTTATCTAAGAATTGTATTTAAAGCCAGAAAATTATTTCAGAATCTAAGAATATATTTTTGGAATTTATAATGGTTTGCTTATACAATTCTTACTAATTTACCATTGCTGTGAGAGTAGAGGTGAATTCTTACCTTTCCCGAGAGTATTTGTGTTTAATTATATATAATGAAACCAACAGGAATTGGAACTCAGCTTTTAGATTATCAATTCCGTGATGTTATCCATCACACCACGTTTACATCGAAGGTTACGGCACCTTATATTTCCAAAATCTTCAAGTTACTGGTGGGAAAGTGTTTGAAGTCGAGATGCCAGGTCAGGACCAATAACACTACAGATTCTTCTTTGGATTTTGTTAAGAATCTCTAGATCAAGAGCAAAGGACCGAGATTACATACAGCAAAGCATTTAATGGACGAGCGAATCGTAAAGTTATGAATTTGTAAAAAAATCCTACAAGAAAAATTGTCTAACACGAAACAGGGAACTAAATATCCGTATCACGGACTAAAAATTCCGAACCATTACCGATTATACCACCAGCACAAACAACATTACAGCACCCGATACTCCCAAGTGGTCATGCAAGATACTGGTTGAGATTAAATTGGCTGGACTAGGTACAGTGTTTCAAATGATATGGCTGTAAGACGTTTATACTACCAGCAAATCCAAGCTTACCTGATTCTGTATTTCAAAGCGGTCGTACTACTCGGTACTGGACATGCACAATTTCGATGTTCTTCGGTGTTCCTATGACAACTGGTTTTCTAAAATGATATAAGACGTTTATATCGTCAGCAAATCTAAGATTAACTCGTATCTTATCTGAAAGCAGTCGCTGATCTTGATACTGGATGGTCATTACTTTGATGAACTTCGGTATTTCAAAATGATATGACTTTAAGATGTTTTAATCGTCAGCAAATCCAACATTACCTCATCCCATATTCCAAAGCGATCACTCATTTCGGTACTGGACGGGCACAACTTTAATGAGCATCGGTGTTCTTCTGATAACCGCTTTTCTTAATCAATATGGCCGTAAGTCTTTTAAACCTCCAGCATATTCAAGCTTATCTCATCCTGTATTCCAAAGTAGTCGCCTACCTTGGTAATGGGCGGGCACAACTTCGATAAATTTCGGCGTTTCTGTCACAAACGGTGTTTTAAATTGATATGGCCGAAAGACATTTATACCATCAGCACATCCAAGTTTACATCAGACCGTATTCCATAGTGGTCACCCATCTCTTTACCGGACGAGCACAACTTTGATGAACTTCTGTGTTTCTATGACAACCGGTGTTCCAAATTGATATGGCCGCAAGACGTTTATGCTACCAGCAACTTCTAACTTACCTCATCCCGTATTCCAAAGCGGTCACCCATCTTGATATTGGACGGGCACAGCTTATATGATCTTCGGTGTTACTATGAGAAGTAGTTTTCTATAATGATATGGCCGAAGGATGTTCATTCTACCAGCTCTTCCAAGCTTATTTCATCCCGTATTTAAAAGCGGACATCTACCTGGGTATTGGACGGGCACAACTTATATGATCTTCGGTGTTACTATGAGAAGCAGTTTTCTATAATGATATGGCCGAAGGATGTTCATTCTACCAGCTCTTCCAAGCTTATTTCATCCCGTATTTAAAAGCGGACATCTACCTGGGTATTGGACGGGCACAAATTCAATGAATTTTTGTGTTCCTCTGACAACCGCGGTTCCAAAACGGTATGGCCGAAGGAAGTCTCTACCACCACCTCATCCATGCTTACATCATGCTGTATTTCATAGCGGTCATAAATCTCGGTTCTGTACGGGCACAATCTTGATGTGCTTCTGTGTTCCTATGACAACCGGTGTTCCTAACTGATATTGCCGTAAGACTTTTAAACCTCCAGCAAATCTAAGCTTACCCATACCAAATCGGTCAGTCATTTCGGTACTAGACCAGCACAACTTCGATAAAATTCGGTGTTCATATGGCAGCCCCTTTTCTAAAATAACATGGCCGAAGGACGTTTATTCTACCAACACGTAATTAACCTTACGTCATCCTGTGTTTCAAAGCAGCCGCCCTCCTCATGACTGAGCACAACTTTGATGAACTTACGTGTTTCTATGCCAATAGTGTTCCAAACTTTTATGGCCGTAAAACGTTTACACCTCCAGCAGATTTAAGTTTACATAATCCAGTATTCCATATCTGGGACCTATCTTGGTACTGAACAGTCACAACTTTGATGAGCTTCGGCAGTCCTGACACAACCGGCGTTTTTAATTGAGATGGCCGTAAGAATTTTAGAACTCCAGCAAACCCAAGCTTACCTTTTCTTGTATTCCAAAGCGATGTCCCATCTCGGTATTGTATGGGCACAACTTCGATTAACTTAGGTGTTCCAATGACACCCGGGGTTCTAAAATGGTATAGCCGAAGGACGTTTGTACCATTAGCACATATAAACATACCTCATTGTGTTTAAAAACTGTCACCAATCTCGGTATTGTATGAACACAACGTCTGTGAACATCGCTGTCCATACGACAAAAATTAGTCGTTAGTCGTTTTCATCATCAGCAAATCCAAGCTTACCTTATCCTGTATTCCAAAGCGGTTACCCATCTCTGTACTGGATGGGTAAAACTTTATTGAACTTCAGTTTTCCTATGACAACATGTGTTCCAAAATGATATGGGCTTCAGTCATTTTTACCACCAGCAAATCTAAGCTTACCTCATCCCGTATTCCAAATCTGTCACCTGTCTCGGTACTGGACGGGCACAGCTTCGGTGTTCCATTGACAACTGGTGTTCTAAAATGATACAGCTCTAAAAGGTTGATTAAACTTGTAAGTTAAAGCTTACCTTATCTGTGTTACAGAGCTGTCACCCATCTGGGTATTGGACGTGCACAACATCGATGAGCTTCCGTGTTCCAATGACAATTAATGTTCTAAAATGACATGGCCCTAAAACGTTGATTAAACTAGCAGTTCTAAGCTTACCTCATCCCGTATTCTAAAGCAGTCACCCATCTCGTTATTGGACGGTCATATCTTCTATGATCTTCGGCATAAATTCCATGAAACGTTTATATCACACGTATGAACCGGCATTCCCAAGCACTCAACCAACTAGTTGCTGTCTATACATTACTTTGTTATTCTCATGACAAACGGTGTTCAAATGTGATGTGGCCGTAGGATGTTTATTTGTCCAGCACATAAAAGATTGCGGCAGCTGGCATTTCAAAGCGGTCAGCCGTCTTTTGCCTGGCCATATGATCATGTGATAACTGATCATATGATAGCTAGTGTTCCAAATTGATATGGCCTTAAAAGTTTGCAGCAGCCGATATTCACAAGAGTTCCTCTATCTCAAGAATCAGTTTCTGTGATTGCAGCACAAAAGGGGCAGATATGTAATTTGAAACGAAAACTCATTTTCAACTTATTCCATTGACTCATATGAAACATTTCTCTTCTTTAAGTCCTTAGCCGCTTCTGAATGAACTTCGGTGTTCTTATGACACCGGTGTTTCAAATGATATGTCTGTAAGACGTTTTTACTACCAGCTAATCCAAGCTTACTTGATTCTGTATTTCATAGATTTTCCAGATTTTCCACGCTCTTAATTTTTCTTTAATATTTACACTAGAGAAGGCCTAAGAACCACTCAAGTTAATTGGTTATTGAAGCTCTTGTTTGAGCGTTGAGAATAAAATCTAAGATGCTTGGCTCATAAGTATGTTCGATAGATAACTGTTAACCCTAGACCTGAAGATGTTAATATTATAGTGAAGGACCCTCTCAGGAGCTGATTTCACAAGGTAGCGCTTACTTAATTTTCATTTATTAAATTTTCAAATAGATTAGTATTTATAAAGGTATTTCCTGTGAATTTATCCTGGAATTCGAGCAAAGTTATTGTTGTCGTGTATGTCTCAGCGTACTTCCTTTTTATTCCCTACTACTGTGACATTGGACTGCTCCTCCTGATAAATATGACAAGTAGCCACATTTGAGTAGGATATGGGCATGTGATTCTTCAGAAGGATGCTGTAGATATCAAGGACCGAGCATGAGAGCAATGATGAGGTGTTGGAAAGAATGGCAACGAAAAAGAAAATTAATACTGAGCATCAGAAAGAGACAAATGAAGTTCCTGGGATACCCAATGAGTAAGGAGGGCTTGGAGAACTTGATACTGACAGTCCATATAGAAGGAAAAAGAGACAGAGGGAGGCAGCGGATAACATATCTGAGGGGCCTGATCAGGTGGATGACGGAACGGGGTTTACGAGGTGTAACAGTAGAAAGTATACTAAGAGAGAGAAGAGACATAGAGGACCATGATCGCCTACGTCCTGAAGGGACAGGGCAGATAGAAGAAGACGAAGAAGATGGGCAGTAGTTGATTTTCTCGGGATAATTTAATAAACTTCTTTGTTTCCTCGTCTTTTGTTACTGCAATATTCCCTCTAACTACGGCAATTCGAATTCTCGGTTAATTTGAACAGAAAAAAATTATAATAATTAAATACATGTTTCAATCGATTTGAATGTTACATATAATCTAGTAACATTTCAGAAAATGACGCTAACATTGTCTGCTAAAAGGAAGAAAACAATTTTTATTACTCAGACTTTATTGGTTTTCATTTCACCCATCATGTGAGAGATCGTCTCCCTAATTAATTTTCCTTTATTAAATGTTCCAAATGATTTAAATTTAAAAAGATGCGCCATTGTCGTTGAGTTATTCCGGAAGTCGAGCATACTTATAAAATACTAATTTCATGAGTTGTATGTTTGTAGCGACATTATTATTATTATCAATAAATAAAAATAAAAGTATAAAATGTTAATAATAATATCGTAAATAAAATAAAACAAATGACATCAAAAATCTCTTTAAAACAAATTAAATAAAAACAAATTAAAAGTTTTCCCAGAATGCAACAGAAATGTTTTCTTTTTGAAAATGAACTTCACATTAATAATGCTAAATTCATTCTCTTCGCAGTCAACCGTTGGAGGATGAAGACGTCCATATTCTCTCCTTGGGACATTGCTTGTTATAAGACGAAACTAATTTCTTTCTTTTATAACATGCAACCTTAAAACACGTGTTTTAATTACACACACTCCGGCACACAATTAAATAAAATTGTATGAATTTAATTTAGAATTTAACATGTTATTTCTGTGTAAGTTTTTATCCCCGTGAATATGAATATCCCTGTTGGTATTATGTGAGTGAGTTCACATTTTAGATTAGATCCTTTAACGTCTATGCAAAAACACAACCAAAAAATAAGTTACGTAATTAATTTTCGATAAAACACTTCTTTACTGAATATTTTTAGTAGTCGTTATTTATATTTTAATTTCTCCCATTACATGAATGGCTGGCTTCCTAATTAATTTTCATTTATTAAATGTTTCAATTCATTTGAATTTAGAAAGATGTTTTATTGTCGTTCATCTCTTCCGGAAGATGATCATAGTGATTGGTGTAGAGTAGAACTCAGTGCGTTTCCTACTCACTTCTACTATTGTAACCTTGAACTGCTACTATTTAAAAATAAGGTAAGTAGCGAAATTCAAGTGGTATTTGATTTTCTCGTATTCTTGTCTAATTTATATATGAGCATTTAAATAATGGTTTCTTTGTTTCCTCGTCTTTTATTTCTTCAATCCTTGATCTAACTGCGGTATTCCTAATTCACAACTACTTTGAACAAAACATTACAATCATCTCTACTGTAAGAAATACCGCTGTGAATCAATATATATATATATATATTCATACGCATACAGATCTGTTACACCATATCACAGCTCATCAGTACGGTTAGACTCCGATCACATCCTCACCCAGTATTGAAACCCGACCGAATCGACGTCAGTCGGCGATTCTACCTCTGGGCCACGAGCGTCCGGTAGAGGAAGGCAGACCTTTTAGCGAGCATATCATTACACATGCCCAATAGCTAGAGTGCTCTAATTCATTATTGAATGATCGATGCGTATATGCCGGAGTAGCTACTGTTTTCAAAGTCTCCCACTCTTCCAGAGTGCTCAATCAGGGTGTGAGAGCGTAAATACTATATATATATATATATATATATATATATATTGAAAATGGTTGTTACAATGGTTTATAAAAGCATAGTATCACTACACAAAAATCTTCGCGTTTCGGAGCTACGCACCTGGTGATAAGTTGAAATGTAAAAAATAAATGGTGAAAAAATGGTAGCTTAGTTTTTGACAGGTCACTTTTTCGTTTTGTCTGGGTAATTATTATATTGGGACGTAAGGTTTTTTAAGAGAAAATTTCGTTACAATTTAATTGCGTTAAAATTCATCAAACGAGTCGAATCGGCGGCCCTACAGAAAGTGTTGCATTGAGCGAAAAAGGCCGTAATCTGATGGAGCACAGTCAGGACTCTAGACTGGATGTGGCAGAAACTCAACGCCGTCAAGCACTTCAAACTTGTCCTTAGACTTCCTGGCGGTGTGTGGCTTGGCATTGTCCTGCTGCATCAAAGCGCGCTCTCGGTTGATCAGATCCAGGTACTTTTGCTTCAACTTTTCGTAGACTCGCTCAAGCTGCTGAAAGTAAAGTTCGGCAATGATGGCACGACCATTCGGAACCAATTCAAAATGCACGATTCTTTCAAAGTTCCACCAAACGCACAACATGACTTTCTTGCCGAATCGATCTTGTGTTGGAACCGACGGTGTCTCTTGCCCTTTCTGAAACCATCGCTTGTCTCGATTGTGCTGGACCAGATAGACCCATTTCTAGTCGGATGTCACAATGCGCTTCCAAAAGCGCTCGTCCAATGGACTGCTGAGCAATTGACAGCAAATTTCAACTCGTCTGTTGACTTGTGCTTCGGTGATTTCGTGCGGATCTTGGCGCGGCTTTTTGTGAACAAAATCAAGTTGCTTCAAATGTCGGTGAATAGTCGATTTGCCAACTCCAACCTCATCAGCCAATTCTCGAGTGCTCGATGAAGGCGCGATGTCCAGCCCGGTTTGCAAGTCTCCATCATCTAACTTTAACGGCCGTCCCGAACGAGGCTTATCGTCAATACTCATGTCGCAAGAATCGAAACGCTTGTATGGACTTCCCCACTCGCTTCCCAAGTACTCACTATTCCTCACTACTAGATATATGTTAAACCTCTGAGCCTGACGCCTGTCAAGTCTCGCAGCTTTGCCCTCTCGGCAACTCCGACCACGCTGTAGTCTCTCTCAGTATTTCTTTCCAATCTCACTTCCCACAAATGCCCCCTACCCATAGGGCCTCCTACTTCTATCAAAAAGCTGACTGGGATGCCTTCCGCGATTTCCTCTGCGACGTCCTTTGGGGAAAAGTGTTCGACCTATCAATTGATGACTGTGCCTCTGAGGTCTCGTCATAGGTGAAAGCTGGCATTAATGCCTTCATACCCACCAGGAAGTATTGCTTAAAACCTCATTCCTCTCCGTGGTTCTTTCCGGCCTGCTCAGCCGCCATTGCCCACAGGAACCATTACTTCCATCTATTCCGGAGACAGTCATCTGATCACAATAGGCTTCTGTTCATATCTGCTCGCAATGAGTGCAAGAGAACCCTAAATGACGCCAAACGGTTGTTTGCTGAGAGAATGCGACAGCGCATAGCTGACCGCAAGTTCGGCTCCAAGGACTATTGGAGGATTTGCAAACGAGTGCTCAACAATAGGAAATCCTCAATACCTCCTTTAATCCATGAAATTGAGGTTCTCACATCATCTGCGGAAAAGCTGAGTGCTTTGCCCGCATATTCTCATCCAACTCCACACTTGACTCGTCCGGAGTACACCCACCCGACTTCCCTATTAGAACTGAGGCCAAACTGCACGATGTATATATTACCCCAACAGTAGTATCCCGAGTAATTTCAAAACTCGACCCCCATAAGGCGAGTGGAGACGATGGAATCCCGGTGATAGTCGTTAAGTGGTGTGCTCCTGAACTTTCCCTGTCCTCTCTAAACTGTTTAACTACTGCCTTTCTGCTTCCTGCTTTCCTGCATGCTGGAAGTTCTCTTCAGTCGTTCTTGTATTTAAGAATTGTGGTGAACCCTCGGACCCATCCAACTATCGCCCTATCAGTCTTCTACCGATATTCGGAAAGGTATTCGAGGCCATAATCAATGCTGAAATAGTTCATCATCTCACTGCCCAAAAACTCTTCTCTGACAGGCAATATGGCTTCCGCTTTGCTAGGTCCACGGCCGACCTGCTAACAACCGTAACAGAGTATATGCTACAGGCCCTTGATGAGTCTGACGAGGCTCGCGCGATTGCTCTGGACATCTCCAAGGCTTTCGAGAGGGTTTGGCACTCTGGCTTCCTATGCAAACTACGGGGTTACGGTATCACCGGTCGCCTGCTTGACCTACTCCAATCTTTTTTAAATAACCGCAAAATGAAGGTTGTTTTGAATGGGCGCGCCTCTTCATCCCACAGCACGAATGCTGGTGTCCCACAGGGCTCTATCCCGGGCCCGACGGCCTTCCTTTCATCAACGACCTCCCAGATGAGATCAAGTCACAAGTAGGCATCTACTCAGATGACACTACAATATACTCCTGCACCAGTAAGAAACCTGTCGTGGCGGACAGACATAATCTCGCTGCTGACATTGAACGGAATCTACACTCTGTGGTGAACTGGGGCAAGAAATGGCTTGTCAACTTCAATTCGTCTAAGACCAAGCTGTTGTCTGTCAACCAGTACAGGCAACCTCTCCTGCCTTCCATGAGCATGAACCAAGAGATTATTCCGGAGTGTAATACACTACGCCTCCTCGGACTTACCCTGTCCTCAGACCTCAAATGGAACCACTATATTGAATCCATAGCAAAATCTACTGCTAAGAAGGTTGGGTCACTATGTCGATCCAGGATGTTTTTTCCGCCTGAATCCATCCTGCATATATACAAATCAACCATCCGTCCGTGCATGGAGTACTGCTGCCATTTATGGTCAGGCACCCCTGCCGTTCTCCTCAGTGTTCTTGATAGGCTCCAAAGGAGACTGTAATGTGATAAGTACTGATCTGACGGCTCGACTGCAGCCACTTCCCCACCGTCGAAATGTGGCCTCCCTTTGTCTGTTCTATAAATACTTTCAAGGCTTCTGCTCGGACAAACTTAAGTCACTGGTGCCTCTTCAACAGGTGTTTACTCGTGCAACCAGACTGGCAACTGGGTCCCACCCATTCACAGTCAGGTTAGCCAAATGCAGACGACAATTCTATTCCTGCAGCTTCTTCTCTCGCACTTCACGCCCGTGGAACTCCCTCCCATATTCTTGCTTTCCTGACGGTTACAACCTCCAGAAATTTAAATGCAAAGTCAATACGCATCTACGAGGACTCTAGCTCTCTCCCCACCCCCGTATAACCTTCCCTTTCTCTCCACCTATGTATCTGTCATCGCACCTGCTTTCTCAGCTTTCTATTGCTCCTTTTTAACTAGATTGTAGTCCTCACGCTTTTCTAATTAACCTTTTATTTACAGTTATGTAGCCCCCTGCACATCAGTGGCATTTCTGCCTTGCTCGGGGTGAAATGATTTAAAAAAAACACTTTGAGATCGCCGCATATACACTTGTTCCTTCACCTTCGGCAGCACAAATCTCTTCTGCAGCTTTTCTGGTTAAAAGACCTCGCTTCCAGCAGTAACGAATCAAAATTCGCAGCTCAATTTTATCAATTGCCATCTGGAATACAAAGATGAAGATCACTATAACAATATAAACGCAAAATTGCATAAAAAATTCAGTTTTTCGCAAGTGTTTACGAACTTTTGGGACAACCTAATATAAGTGTACCCCTGGCGTTAAAAATGAAGGCCAAATATATAAGAGGATTATATATATATATATATATATATATATATATATATGTACATATATATAATCCTCTTAAAAATTTGGCCGTCATATATATATATATATATATATATATATATATATATATATAAGTTTATAGTTATGAAATTAAGCTCTATAATATTGATTATATTGAGTACTGTTCATAATAAAATAAATGTCGGGGCACACAAAATAGTAAAACTTTGAGTCCTCTTCACCTGGAATTACATATATATATATATATATATATATATATATATATATATATATACATGCATTCACAAGTAAATATACACCAAATAGAGGGGATATATATATATATATATATATATATATATACAACGGTCTTTATGATGCCAGCGTGTATATATATATATATATATATATATATATATATATATCATTCACTGTTCAACGACCATAAGTAGTGCATAAACTAATGAGGCACTGTTAAAGAGCAAACATGCAACAAAAGTCGTCAGAACTGGCAATAAAGTTTAATAACTGGTAGTAAAGTGAATGAACTGAACTGACTCTGCTTCGCTATTGTCTTTCTACATGAGCGTGACAGAAAAATATATATATATATATATATATATATATATATATATATATATATATATATATACTGCTCAACGACATAACTTTTGTAAAACAATACAATGATAAGGTATTGTTAAAGAGGAAACACGCGACAAAAGTTTACATAACTGGGAGTAAAAGAATAAACTGAGCTGCTGCTGCTTCACTGTTGTCTTTCTTCATTAGCGTGACGGAAGGGATATATATATATATATATATATATATATATATATATATATATATATATATGTATTATATATATATATATATATATATATATATATATATATATAAATAAAAATAAAATCTAAAAGGTTATGGAAACAAAAAGCTACATACCAAATTTTTATTTAGAAATTTACATTTTTATAAAATGATACGCTTTACACATGATCAAAATTATAAGACCAGAGACAAAAATTAAATATATATATATATATAATCTTTTAGATTTTATTTTTGGTAACCTTAAGTGGGAGGAGTTTAAAATCTATCCATAAAAAAATTTTCTTTTTTAAAGATTTTTAAGTGTGTTTAAAATTTTTGATCAAGAGTGTACATAGTTCCCAGAGAGTTCTTCCAAGAATCTCAGACAGTTATCGAAAATACACGAGATTTATTACTGAATGAAATACAGTATTGGTGACGAAGAAATTCATTTTTTCTACAGAAGTATGAGGTTTTTCACCCACAATGAAACAAGAGAATAATAAACCATAGTCAAAGCTCTGTTCTTCTTACACAAGTGGTAGTATTTTTTAAAATCATTTACACACCCAAGTAAAGCAATAGAACCACTAGGATGTAAAATCTTCTTCTTCTTCTTCTTCTTCTTCTTCTTCTTCTTCTATATGCCATGTCTATTCAGGACATAGGGGATCCTGGCCCTCCACGTCTCCTAATCTATGGTAGCTCTTATCATGCTTTCTACTGTTACCCCACACAAACACCGCTCTGCGATCCACCTGCTCAGGCCCGGCAAATGTTATCCGCTGCGTTCCCCTGTCTCTCTTTCTATCTGACCTGTGAGTATCAGATTCTCCAAGCCCTCCTTTCTCATCACATCTCCCAAGAACTTCAACTGTTTTTCCTGATGCTCAGTATTAATTTTCTTTTCGTTTCCATCCTTTCCAAAACCTCACCATTGCTCGCATGCTTCTGTAGAACAACATTTCAGTTGCTTCAAGTTTTTCATCCATCTTTGATGAGATTGTCCAGAATTCGCTGCTATACTTAAGACCAGCCATCATATAGCAATCCAGTACTTTCTTTTTTATTTCTAGTAAAATTTTCTGTTTTTAATATTCTGCCCAGTTTTTGGAATGCGTACTTGGCCATGCCAATTCGCCTACGGATCTCAGTGTTACACTTTCCGTCTTTCATTAGAACACTTCCCAAGGACTTATATTTTTGTAGCTGCGTGATTTTAGTATCCCCAACTTGTATCTTGTGTTTTGGGCACCTCTATTTGCTGATGACCATACATTCGGTTGACTTGTAATTTATTTGTAGTGCTTTCTTTCGACTTTTTTCACCTACCTTTTTAGGAGGTCGTGTAGTTTTCTTTTCGTGTCAGCTATCAGGAATGTATCATCTACGTATCTTATGTTGTTCAGATGGTGACCACCGATGACGAATCCTGACATATCTTCTAGTGTCATCAGAATAGTCTTGCCATACAAGTCGAATAGATCCGGTAAAAAGACACATCCTTTGCTTACACCCTTTCCGATCTAAACTTATTTATATATGAAACTTTGTCTGTGTGTGTGTGTATATCTGTGTGTGTTTCCGTTACCTATAGACTCCGAAACGGCTGAACCGATTTTCTTGAAAATTTACACAGTTGTAATATAAGCGTCTGCGAGTGGGGTTTTGTGTCGAGGTACTCCCGATAAATATCGAAAATCGATAATCGAAAAATCGGGTTATAGAAGGAATGCTCCGGTTTTAATAAAATTTGATACCGTCACAGACAAAGACATAAATAACAATATTCAGAAGCTTCAAGGTTGCTGTTCTTACAATAGTGCAGAAAATCGATAATATATATGTATAAAAGGCAAGATGTTTGTGTGTGTGTCTGTTTATCTGCCTGTATTTCTGTATTTTTCAGCACTTATTTTAGTTTTTGCATCGGGTTTGGTTCTAAGTAGGTATAATTGTAGTTCTTAGTCTCAGCCATGAAACCATTTACTCAGAGGACTTATTTAGCCTTCAAAATTCATTTACAACGAAAAAAGCTTATTTGATATCGATGCCGGGAAATCAAAATTTGACTTACATCCATTCATTTTTCTTTCAGTCTACGGTTTCGCTTTAACTGGAAACAACTATTGCTTTTTGTCTTTCGTGCCAACGTCCAAAGAGTCTGATCTCCAGGACCATGGATTAGTTTTTATAGCTTTCATTACACACGAGTAACGCCAGGCTATACTGATAGTCTTTTTATATCTACTGAATTCGTTTCCTGTCCGTATGGAGACGGTGAGTCTTAAAGAATATGAGAAAACACTGCTATTAAGAAGAGAGGACAATAAAAGTATACGAAAAGAGAAGATAACGATTGACACTGCAGTTAAAATTTTGAAGATCAAAGTTGATCGGAAAGAGAGAAGCTGGAAGAGAGTTTCACAATCAAGATGTGCGACAGAAAAAAAAAACTCTTAGCATAAAACTTATGGTTACATCTAAGCATTTCATCTGCAAAATGATGAGACCTGGCCGTCAATATACCACGACGATTAAATTCCAAATGTCTATGTACTGGAGCGTAAAGTTCATCAGAACAATTACCTTGAAAGTATTTATAGAAAAACACAAGGAACCTACGTCATGACGGTGGGTAAGTGAGTGGAACTGAGACGTTAGTTCAGAGTAATAACATTGTAGATTGTTTTTTAGACATTATCAAGAATTTCTAAATACAGGGGGACCCCCAAAAACGGGAAATTTTTAACAATCCAATAAAACTAGGAAGCAATGGAATAAAAATATTTTATTCAAAGTAATTCAAACCTTAAAAACATGCCATTTAAGTAACATTGATGGAATTTTCATTTTTTAAAAATTACGTCCTGTAGATGGCGTTCTCCTGTACAAAAGCTTTCTTGAAATCTGCTGTTGGGACAGTAACAGTGACTGAGATCCCTGTTCATTAAAAAAAACGTCCGATGATCCCATCTAATGAAACAGCACACCATACTGTTACCTTAATAGCGTGTTAAGGGCTCTCATGAACTTCATTAGGATTTGTATTTTTTTTTATAAGCGTTTCACTGTCACTACTGCGCAGGCGGCTACATAGAGTGGAGAAAGGATGGTTAAATATAGGAAATGTCAGAGGGTGGGTGATAGGAGGGTAGGGATACCGAGAATGGTTAAATATAGGAAATGTCAGAGGGTGGGTGATAGGCGGGTAAGGATACCGAGAATGAGGGTTGGGTATATGAGAGTGTTCTGAGAATAATTGGGAGTTAGTGTGATAGGAGGTGTCTATTGACCCTACATTTAAACACATGGAGATTGTAGCTGTCGGGAAAGCAGAGTTGTGGAAGGGAGTTCCACAGGCGGGAAGCGCGAGAAAAGAAGCTGTTGGAGTAGAATTTACGGTTACATCTTATCTGTTTAACTGTAAAAGGGTGTGACCTAGTTGCTAATCTAGTATCTCGTGTAAATTCGTGCTTAGGCGGCACCACTGATCTAAGTTCATCGGAGCAGAAGCCATGAAAGTACTTGTAGAAGAGGCACAGGGAAGCCACATCATGCCGGTGAGAGAGCGGTTGCAGCCGGTCTGCCAAGTCAGTATCAACCACGTTACAGACCCTCCTTTGTATTTTGTCAAGAAGCCCAAGGAGAGCAGCGGGGGCACCCGACCAGATATGGCAGCAATACACGGGCGGATGGTAGATTTGTATATGTGCAGAATAGATTCAGGTGGGAAAAACTTCCGGGCCCTGCACAGATAGCCGACTTTGGCAATGGATTCTATATAGTCATTCCATTTGAGGTCCGCCGAAAGTGTAAGGCCAAGGAGGCGTAGTATTTTACTCTCTGGGAGGCTAGCCTGTCCCATGCTAATGGGCTGCCCTGTAACGGTAGTTCTGCTTACTCACGTAATCTGTGACATGAAAATGGGCCTCGTCTGACATCAATAACTTGCTTAGAAATTAATCTTGATCCATTGTTAATGAAATGGAAGAATATTTACTTCGTGAAGCCACTGTTTGGCAGTGCAGCCACTTGCTCATGTCTGCCAATACACACTTAAAATTTACCCGTTTTTTGGAGTCCTCCGTATATCGAGAAAGCACTAGGCAGCATATATTAGCCGATATCCACCAAACATTTTTTTAAATTTTAAATTTAAAACGAAGCAGTAAAGTTATAAGACACAAGAAGTTACAGGGTGTGGAAGAATTAGGAACATAAATATTAATAATAAGCGGGAAAGAAAAGAGTAATCAGGAGGACAGTAGATAGTGCTTGACATGAGTAAAGGATTTCTACAAGCGAGAAGTATAAGAAAAAGAACAGTTCGCATAGAACTAACGATTACATCTAGCCATTTATATTTAATGAGACCTAACCACCAATCTAGTCAGCCTGTCAGTCACTTAAGTGCTATACATAATACACGCTTGTGCGATCATATCTCGAAAGAGACATGAATGAGTAGGCAGAAGATTATCCCACACTGGGTTGTCATTACTTTTTGCGATAGATTGATTGCCAGTCAGGGCTATAGAACCCAATCTGTCCTGTTATTTAACCCATAACTTGAGCAAATAGACGGATTGTTACCTTTCCTGGAGGGAAGAGACGGATTAATACTTTTCCCAAGGGTATTTGCGCTAAAGTGAATACATAGCATTCAATCTAGTATGATGCTTAAATTCATAAAGTCTAGGTACCATATATATATACTAAGACTTTCTGAAATTGATGTTACTTTAGAGAGAACTTTCACAGATTATGACCTGTGGACTTTCTCATAAAGGGGCATCATGTGACTTACTGCAGGTTTTTTCGTTGGTTTTTTTTTTTTCAATGAAGTTACTAATTTTTCTTATCCGGTACTTTTTCTAACTGGGAAAATTTACCTGATTTTTACGGGAAATCCTATCATAGGTCACACCCGGCAATCTGTTGCAATTACTAAACTTGAACCTTTAAAGGTAGTGTATTCTCTTTTGCCTTCTGCCGACTGCTGCTGCTGGGCCGAAGTTACATTATTGCTTCTTGGGTTTGTTACTCGCTTATCTACTAAAGGTATTAATCCATCTCTTCCCTCTAGTTATGGGTTAAATAATAAAATAGATTGGGTTCTATAGCCTTGGTCGGCAACCAGTCTACCGCATAAAGCAATGGCAAACTACTGCGGGATAATCTTCTGCCCAGTCAGTCATGTCTCAAAAAAGACATGATCGCCCAAGCGTGTTTCACGTATGGCACTTAACTGACTGACTGACTTATTCCTTTACCTTCTCTTAGCGTTTCTCACTAAGAAATTTCGCTTGACTATAAGAATTCTGGGGGATGTTTGTTGCGATGCAGTGGATATCGGCTCGGAACGAGAAATCATGGAGCCGAGTTCGAATAACAGTTGAATTTCCTGCATTCACTCACGCGCAAATAACCTTGGAAAAGGTATCAATTCGTCTCTTCCTTCCAGTTATGGATGAAATAACAGAACAGATTTGGTTCTATAGCCTTGGCTGGCAACCGGTCTATCAGAGAGAGCAATGGCAACCTACAGTGAAATAATCCTCTACCAATTTAGTCAGTTTTTTTATAATCATATCGCCCCAAGCAAGGCAGTCTATTGCCACAGGTGCGCAGAGGCTTATATAGGAGGAAAGTTATAAGAATGAGAGACAGGTTACAGGGCGTGTCAAGAAGTGGGTAAGAGAAGGGTCAGGATACTGAAAATGGAGTGGTCGGAATAAGGAGCATGAAACAGAGAGGATGTAGGTTAGTAAGATAGGACATGACTATTGATTTTACACTTAAACTTCTGGAGATTGTAACTGTCGGGGAAGCAAGTAAACAGAAGGGAATTCCACAGGCGGGAAGTGCGAGAAAAGAAGCTGATGCTGTAGTAGCATTTAAGTTTACATTTTATTGGTTTCGCAGTAAAAGGGTGGGACCTAGTTGCTAACTTTGTGGCTCAAGTAAATTCATGCATAGGGGTGGGAGCAGAGAGCTAAGTTCATCGGAGCAAAAGCCGTGAAAGTAATTGTAGAAAAGACACAGAGAAGCCACATTGCGCCAGTGAGAAAGTGACTGTGTCTGAGCTGCCAAGTCGGCATCGATCACATTACAGATTCTCTGTTGGATTTTGCCAAAGAGCCCTAAGTGAATAGCAGAAGTACCCGACCAGATATGGCAGCAGGGCGGATAGTAGATTTATATATGTGCAGGATTGTTTTAGACAGAAAAAACCTCCTGGCCCTACACAGTGAACCAATTTTCTTAGCTATAGATTTGATATAATCATTCCATTTGAGGTCTGTTGTGAGAGCTAACCCGAGGAGGTGCGGTGTTTTGCTTTTAGGGAGATTAGCCTGATCCATGCTAATGGTGGGGGAGTAGGAGCAGTTGTCTGTTATGGTAAATAGATAGCAGCTTCGTTTTGGAAGAATCAAAATTCACGAGCCATTTTTTCCCCAGGCCACCACGGATTGGAGGTCCTTTTTCAAGCTCGGCAGCGAGGTTTGCTTTGTCAGCCTCGTTAGATTTTTGATCGAGGCGAGAGTAAATTGTAGTGTCGTCGGCGTATATGCCTGTTTGGGATCTTATCACATCGGGGAGAACATTAATGAAGATCAGGAAAAGCATAGGATCTAGAAGAGTCTTGAGGGACACCCGCTTTCATACGATGGTATTGGGAGGCATGTCCACTCAATACTACCTTCATTGTGCGATTTGAAAGGAATGACTGGATAAGGTCAAACAACTGTCCAGTTATACCATAGCCCCGCAGCTTACGTAGAAGACCAGCAAGCCAGACTCTGTCAAACGCTTTGGAGATATAAAGTAAGTCTCCAGTAATCGTAATTTGAGCCTTTCTGAAAGACCGGAATTTAGAATGGTTATTTTTAAACAATACTTGGCTGGCTCAGTACAATTTGTCCCTTGAGAGCCCGACATTGTGAAAGGACAAAAGCTGGGCAATGTATATCATAAAGTCACTTTTTAATTACCTAGGGGTGCAAATTATTGCAGTTCAAGCCCAGATATATGCCAAGATATCGAAAGCTGGTTTTCACGTCATTTAAGCTGGTCCTATTTGTCTGGAAGTTTTGGGGAATCGCAGTCACATTCAGTAACGAAATTCAAATCATCAAACTGTGACAATTGTGGTTCGATATTATGCACTGATCACACGGCTAACCTGGAGTTAGCATTGAAAGCGAAGCCGATGACCATTAAATGGCAAATGAAACTTATACTAAAGAGTTATTGCACGCACAGCGTTTTATTTAAAGATATCAGGCAAATATAGATAAAGTTTCACGCTGTAAATCACGCGAAGAAATAATGTCCCAGTGAAACAATTCTTCTTGTGACTTTCCTATAAAATTGCCGGGCAACACGAAGTTGCATAACAAGATCTGTAAAATAAATAGAGAAACGTTAAAACGTAACATTATAAATAATCTACAAATATATATATATAAGTATATTTATATATGAAATTGCGCTTAACTGTCAAAATTTCGCTGTAAGTTAAAACCATGAGTTCAGACTTGTCTATCACGCACGGGCAGACACGGGACAAAGTGATATAAACATTTATTTTTAGAATTCTGTCTTACGTGGTAGCATTTAAAATACAATAAAATCTAAAACGTTTCTATGTTTGTAACTTTCGAAATTATAATTTTTGAACAAAATAGGTAAATGCATCTATAAAATTATATATATATATATAGTGTATAGAGGCAGCAGATAATTTTCTAAACATATACTGTTAAATATAAGAGACAATGAATGTCTATTATGTTTAATCATGAGCCGTTCCAAACTTCGTATTTTGGCTTTATTTTCAGTTAAAAATAAAGACGAAAATTCTCCGACATTTGGATAATTTTTTATTAAGTTGGTTCTATGCTTTCGGCTCACATGAGCCATCGTCAGAGAGGTTATAAGGAAGTAAACGAAAATATCCACCATCAGCGACGATTTTATCTTGTGTTGACATAAAACACCGCTAAGCAACGTTAATGTCCTTATAACCTCTTATATTTATGTCAGCGAACACCTTCCCCTAGCTAGGGTGACATCTCTTGAATCCCTGGATCATTCTTTCATGTGCTTCCGTCTCTCACTTCTAAGCTCGATTAGCGATCTCTTTTTTCTCCTCTGACTGTTCGTTACTTGACAGCATCTCTGACAATTTCGACAAAGCCATTTCTTCCCATCCCTCTGTCCATATATTTGTGTTTGGTGACTTTAACGCCCACCACACCAAGTGGCTGGAGAACTCTGTCACCGACCCTGCTGGTGTCCACGCCATGAATTTTTCAATCACCCAATCCCTCACGCAAGTGGTGGACTTCCTTTTGCGTTTCTCCGACAACCCCAAAGGAAGGGACTCACTACTAGACCTCTGCCTTAGTTCCATCCCAAATTCTTGCACTACCAAACAATTCTGCCCACTCGGGAACTCTGACCACACCGTAGTTTCCGTCAACATTTCATTCCTCTCCCATTCCTCCGACCCAAGAAACCCAGACCAGTAGAATATCCTACTGCTACCAAAGAGCAGACTGGGATTCGTTCCGAGACTTCCTCTGTGACGTCCCATGGAACAACGTTTTTAGTCTTCCCATCGAAGAATGGGCATCCGAGGTCTCCTCCTGGGTTAAGGCTGGCATCGCTGCCTTCATCCCTGCCAGTAAATTTCTGCTTAAGTCTCATTCGTCTCCATGGTTCTCGCCCGCTTGCTCGGCCGCCATTGCCCACCGGAATCATTTCTTCCGACTCTACCGTAGCTACTCGTCGGACCAAAACAGGCGCCTTTTCACTTCAGCTCGTAATAAGTGTAAAAAGATACTTAACGAAGCTTAGACGTTGTTTGCTGCCAGAATGAAACAACGCATAGCATCCGCTAAGTTCGGCGCCAAAGACTACTGGCGACTCTGTAAAAGAGTACTTAAGAGTACTTAACAAGAGCAAGTCCACAATACCCCCACTAATCACCTTCTCACATCCTCAGCGGACAAGGCTGAATTCTTTGCACGGAGATTCTCGAACAATTCAAGTCTGAACTCGTCTGGGGTTTTTACAACCGACTTCTCACCTAGAACTGAGGCTCAACTGAATGACGTCCACATTACACCCTCGCTTGTCTCTAAGATAATCTCAAAACTTGACCCCACAAAGCGAGCAGAGGGGACGGAATCCCAATCATAGTCTTAAAGAAATGTGCCCCTGAACTTTCCTCTGTCCTTTCAAAGCTCTACAACTTCTGCCTCTCTGCTTCCTGCTTTCCTGCCTGTTGGAAATCGTCCTCTGTAGTTCCTATATCCAAAAACTCTGGAGAACCCTCGAACCCCGCAAATTACCGCCCTATCAGCCTTCTTCCGATCTTTGACAAAGTGTTCGAGGCCATTATCAACGCCGAGCTCGTTCAGCACCTCACAGAACACAGGATCCTCTCGGACAAGCAGTATGGTTTCCGCTTCACCAGGTCTACTGCCGATATACTAACGACCATCACCGAGTATATATACCAGGCACTCAGGAATGGCGAAGCCCGAACCGTCGCCTTGGATATCTCTAAAGCGTTCGACAGAGTTTGGCATGTTGGCCTTCTATGCAAACTGCATTGAATACTGTTGCCATATCTGGTCGGGTGCTCCTGCTATTCTCCTTGGGCTTCTCCGCTGTACCTTCTCGACAAGGTACAGCGGAGGGTCTGTAAAGTAATCGATACTGACTTGCCAGACCGCCTGCAGTCTCTCTCTCACTGGCGCGACGTGGCTTCCCTGTGTCTCTTCTATAAATATTTTCATGGCTTCTGCTCCGATGAACTTAGATCACTGGTGCCTCCTAGGTTCGAATTTGCCCGAGATACTAGATTAGCAACTAGATCCCACCCTTTTACAGTGAAACCGATAAAATGCAACCGTAACTTCTACTCCAACAGTTTCTGTTCTCGTACTTCCCAACTGTGGAACTCCCTTCCACATGACTGCTTTCCCGACGGCTACAATCTCCAGGAGTTTAAATGTAAGGTCAATAGACACCTCCTAACACACTCACTCGCTTCCATTCTTCCAAACACTCTTCCCATCCTCTCAACTACCTATCACCCTCCTTCTGATATTTCCTATATCTAACCACTCTTTCTATTTACCTCCCCCTATGTAACCCCAAGCGCAATAGTGGCAGTGGAATGCATTGCTTGGGGTGAAACAATTAAAAAAATATTGCTATATGTATATAAGTGTATGAAATTTCTAGTTTTACGAACCTTTATTCAAAGTGACACATGCTAGATTGATAAACGTTACTTATTTGCTCATTATCTTATCAATCGTTGATATTCCGATCAATATTCGATCTGTATTTGATCCTAATTTATATATATATATATATATATATATATATATATATATATATATATATATATATCCTGCCTCCCATAAGCATGAACCAAGCGATTCTCCCGGAGAGCAATACACTACGCCTCCTCGGACTTACCTTGTCCTCAGACCGCAAATGGAACCACTATATTGAATCCATAGTAAAATCTACTGCTAAGAAGGTTGGGTCACTATGTCGATCCAGGATGTTTTTTACGCCTGAATCCATCCTGCATATATACAAGTCAACCATCCGTCCGTGCATGGAGTACTGCTGCCATTTATGGTCAGGCGCCCCTGCCATTCTTCTCAGTGTTCTTGACAGGCTCCAAAGGAGAGTCTGTAATGTGATAGGTACTGATCTGGTGGCTCGACTGCAGCCACTTCCCCACTGACGAAATGTGGCCTCCCTTTGTTCTATAAATACTTTCATGGCTTCTGCTCGGACGAACTTAAGTAACTGATGCCTCCTCAACAGGTGTTTACTCGTGCAACCAGACTAGCAACTGGGTCCCACCCATTCAGTCAGGTTAACCAAAAGCAGACGACAATTCTACTCCTGCAGCTTCTTCTCTCGCACTTCCCGCCTGTGGAACTCACTCCCATCTTCTTGCTTTCCTGACGGCTACAACCTCCAGAAATTTAAATGCAAAGTCAATACTCATCTACTAACCACTGGCCTCTAGCTCTCTCCCCTCCCCTGTATAACCTTCCCTTTCTCTCCATCTATGTATCTCTCATCGCACCTGCTTTCTCAGCTGTCTATTGCTTCTTTCTAACTAGTTTGTACTCTTCACTCTTTTCTAATTAATCTTTTTACAGTTATGTAGCCCCCTGCACATCAGTGGCATTTCTGCCTTGCTCGGTGTGAAATTATTTAAAAAACGAAAACAATATATATATATATATATATATATATATATATATATATTGTTACTTATGCATTCGTTGTATTCAATTAAGCGTAAATACCCTTAGGAAAGTTATTAATCGATTTCTTCTCTCTCCATCTATGGGTTAAGAAGCATGACAGATTGGGTTATATAGCTTTGGTTATCAACCAGTCTACCGCAGAAAGAAATGGCAAAATACTGCAGGAAAACCGTCTGCCTCGTTAATGATGGATTGAAAGAGACATGATAGCCGAAGCGTGTGCTACATATGTTAATGAATTTCTTCTAACCTTATGACTTGACATCAAAATTAATCATCTAATATGTAATAAAATGTTTGAAACCAAATTCGAGTGACAGTTTTATGAGATTTGAATAATAAAATAATTAATTCGGACAGACGGACTTTCTTTCTTTCTCTCTTTCTGTATTTTTTTTTTAATCATGTCGCCCCGAGCAAGGCGGTAACGCCACTGATGTGCAGGGAGCTAAGTACGGGATTGGGAAAGAGAAAACCGGAAACCACATCCTAAACAGGGAAGAAAGGATGAGCCGCTTCACCAGTTCAATAGACGTGGGTGGAGTGTGAACCGGGCGATAGTTTAGTCTACCTACTCCAATTGAAAAATAAAAGAGTGACAAGATTGGAAAAGAAAAACCGGAAACCACATCCTAAACAGGGAACAAGGGATGAGCTTCTTCACCTGTTCAATAGACGTGGGTGGAGTGTGAACCGAGCGATAATTTAGTCTATCTACTCCAACTGAAAAAAAAAAGTGGGGAGACAAAATTGGAAAAGAGAAAACCGGAAACCACATTCTAAACAGGGAACAAGGGATGAGCCTCTTCACCTGTTCAATAGACGTGGTTTGAGTGTGAACCGGGCGATAGTTTACCTGAATTTATTGCATAAGAAGGCAGAATACACCTGCTTGTAAGGTGTGAAAAGAAAGAAAGTGCTCAATACAAAAGTCAAAATTTAAATAATAGAGCAAAGATACTAAAAGAAACAAAATGCCAACCAACACCGCGACCCAGGTTTTAATCCTGAAGTCTCAGATACTTGCCGAAGAATACCAATATAAGGAAAGCCATCGATTAATCTGATTTTAGACCGCTCGCAAACAATTGATTTCACAGTATAAATGTTTACATTCAGATACTCTTTCAAAGCAGAGATGCATATTTACAAGTAATCGAAAATTTGTTTTTATAAGGCTTGATTCGGCTTAGTTTTGTCTGTGGGATTATTTGTGAACGAGCGGTCTAAAACGAATCAGATGAATTGATGGCTTTCCGTATTGTTTTAGAGTTCGCAGTTTAGATCTTGTGAATGACATATACTTACCCGAGAAAATTTCGCAGAAATATAGCTCGTTGCATATATCTACTAGCAGTATAGTCCGGTGTTGCTCGGGTGTAATGAAAGCTTTAAAACTAATCCATGGTCCGGGAGCTCAGACTCTTTGGACGTTGGCACGAAAAACTAAAAAGCAATAGTTGTTTCCAGTTAAAGCGAAACCGTATACTGAAAAAAATGAATGGATGTAATTCAAATTTTGATTTCCTGGTATCGATATCAAATAATTTCTTTCGACGTAAACTGAATTTTGAAGGCTAAATAAGTCCTCTGAGTAAATGGTATCATAGCTGAGACTAAAAATTACAATTATACCTACTTAGAGCCAAATCCGAAACAAAAACTAAAATAAAAGGGCTGAAAAAATGCAGACATACAGGCAGAAAAACAGACACACACACACAAACACATTGCCTTATATATATATATATATTATCGATTTTCTGCACTATTGTCAGAACTGCAAACTTGACCCTTCTGAATATCGATTCTTATGTCTTTGTCTATGAGAGTATCAAATTTGATTAAAATCGAACCCCTCCTTCTATAACCAGATTTTTTCTATTATCGATTTTCGATATTTATCGGAGTCCCTCGACACAAATTCTAGCTAAGAACACTCGCAGATGCTCATAGTACAACTGTAAATTTTCAAGAAAATCGGTTCAGCCGTTTCGGAGATTATCGATATGATGTTAAAGTTACATTTTAGTTGATTTGTCTCGCGAATCCCATCTGACTCTGTTGACCGGTCACAGAATGTCCTTATGTAATTAAATCTGGTCATTTCATCGGCTCCAGTCAGCATTTCCGCTTTTAGATGCGAATAACGTCATTATGAATTTTCTGTTTTTAATCCAATCAGGACTCAGGATTTGCTTTTTGCACTGACTTGGGAATAGTCCTTTGAATCCACATTTGTGGGTGTGCAATTTTCCAAAATGCTTTTAGTTTTTAATTTTTTATCCCTACAAATTAATATGAGCGTTGTGGTACAGTGGATATCGGCTCGGAACGAGAAACCGGGGAGCCGAGTTCGAATTCCAACTGAATCCATTGTATTCATTTACGCGCAAATAGCCTTGGGAAAGGTATTAACCCGTCTCCGTCTCTTCCTTCAAGTTATGGATTAAATAGCAGGACAGATTGGGTTCTATAGCCTTATAGTTCTATAGCCTTATAATCTTCTGCCCAGTCAGTCATGTCTCTTTCGAGACATGATCGCCCAAGCGTGTATAACGTATGGCACTTAACTGACTGACAAATTAATAATTTCCCATTTCCGAGTAAGTACGCTTAAACCTTTTTTTAATAATTTCTCGTCCAAGGAAGGCAATAATGCTACTAAGATTTAAAGTTTTACTGTGAGTGAACGATAGTGAGAAGATTTTAGTGTGGAGAAAGAACAAGAATATATATATATATATATATATATATATATATATATATATATATGTGTGTGTGTGTGTGTGTGTGTGTGTGTCCACACGCATGTTTGTGCACGCGCCTGTGTGTGTGTTTTAGGATCCTTATAAATCATTTGCTGTAAAATCTTCTGGACTGATATCACAAACACTTGAATTTATTTCCTGTCGAAAAGAACCCATCCCTCGTCAATATAAATCATTACCTTACGCTGACGGTTGGACGGCGTTATGGATTTTGTCAGCCTACCCTCTGACTTTACGCCAAATAAAGTCAGAAGAAATATACTATTTGAGAAAAGGCAGGCTAGGTTGATTGCATTTAATAAATACGTAAATAAACAAATAAATGAATTCCTACATCGCTGGAGAATTTCAGGATTTATTTTATTTTACATAATTTCTTTTGCTACAAGTCTTTTTCCTTTAAATAATTATTGCTCTCTGAACCTTAAAATAACGTTTTCTCAATGTTCCAGCACCTTCCCTAGTATACTTTTTCGTTATTACTATTTTATTTATTCATTTATTTATTTACAATAAGGGCTACTTGCAGCAGACAGTTACGTTAAAACAGATTTTATACGGATACGAGGGGGAAGATAACAGTTAACCCTAGGCTTGAACAGATTAAGATTGTAGTGATCAAGGAAGCATACTCCTGGGAGCCTGTTTCACAATGTAAGATGTAAGAATCACAGTTTATGAGGTTACGTACGGAAAGTAACTGTTAACTCTAGACTTCAACAGGTTAAGATTGTAGTGATTGAGGAAGCATACTCGCGGGAGCCTGTTTCACAATGTAAGAGGTAAGAATCGCAGTTTATGAGGTTACGTGCGGAAAGTAACTGTTAAGCTTAGACTTGTAGTGATCGAGGAAGCATACCTGTGGGAGCCTGTTTCAACAAATAAGAGGTAAGAATCACAGTTTATGAGGATATGACGGAAAAATAGCAGTTAACCCTATCCTCGAAAAGTTTAATATTGTAGTAATCGGGGAAGCATCCTCCTAGGAGTTTGTTCCACGGAGCAGTGATTGGCGGGAAGAAGTTGTTCGAGTGAAACTCACTTGTCACCACTGGAATACAGAAGGGAATGTGAACGATTTTCTATAGAATAAATGACTTGGTCTGTACCAAGCGTGAATATAAAATCTAACAGAACCAAGGAATGTAGTTTGTCTGAGCACTTTTCATGCAAATAATGACAGAACAGCCAGGGTTTGAGGGTGGAAAATAATTCGTAAAACTAAAGGACGCGGAGAAGCTTTTAAACTCTCTCGAGTTTTGAAAGTGAGGACTAGGCAGCAGTATTTAATAAGCTACGACCCAAAACTCTATTTGAACTGATAAGGAAACATACTGGAAGCATACGTAATAACTTAGCTGAATCTTCTTCTATGTGCCCTTCATGGCGTAGGCGATCATGGCTCTCCACATTTCCCTATACCTGGTGGCTCTTAACACGCTTTCTTCTGTTACACCATGCAATCCTTGTTCAATCATCCACCTGATTAGGTCCTTCAAATATGTCATCCGCTGCTTTCCCCTGTCTCTTTTCCTTCTATCTGGCCTGTTAGTATCAGGTTCTCTAATCCCTCCTTCCTCATTGAATATCTCAAGAACTTCAGCTATCTCTTCCTGATGGTCAGTATTAATTTCCTTTTCGTTTCCATCATTTCCAAAACCTCCTCATTGCTCACATGCTCGATCTATGATATTCGCATCTTCCTTCAGTATAAACACATTTCAGTTGCTTCAAGCTAGACAAAACTAGAAATGGGCGTATATATGAGATCCACTTAAAATCAGGGATGAATTCGTATCCGAATAGATTTTCAAGGCAAGGACCATCATTATGAAAATTCATTGAGAAACATTAATCTGCATATAGAAATTCTAGTCAAAATATCGAGACTGGTGCTACAAAAAAAAAAAAAAAAAAATAACTAAAACGACTATCAATTCGCCATTTAATTTCCTCCGAAGTAGTCTCCTTCTAAAACCACACGCTTTATTCAATGTAGATTTCCATTGATGGAAGCATATCTGGAACTCTCTTTTAGGGATGATGGGAAAGTTGGGTCACTTTGTCGAAACAGAATGCCTTTCTCGTCCGGGGATTTAATACTGTTGCCATATTCCTGCTACTCATCTCGACGTTCTCAACAAAATCCAAAGGACGATTTGCAATATAATTGATCCTGACCAGGCAGCCTGCCTTCAGTCACTCCCTCACCGACCTGATGTGGCTTCCCTCTGTCTTTTCTACAAATATTTTCACGGCAACTGCTCTGACGATTTTTTTCACTGGTGCCTTGCCTACGTGAATTTAAACGTGATACTCGTTTGGCATCTAGGTCCCACACTAATCTTGTTTTCTTCCTCTTAACTTTTCTCTTGTAACCGGTTCCTCTTTCTCTTCGCTCTTCTCTTATGTAACCTTTCATTCTTTTCTTATGTAGCCCTCTGTGCATCTGCGGCAGTATTGCCTTGCGTGGGGTGAAACGATTAAAAAAATTAAAATGTGAATATTTTAGTAACTACATGTTTCAAGTAAATGAATTCAAATAGCGCTCACGTTGAACAATAAAAGATATATTTCTCAAATTTGGAAGTGATTTAGATTTTATAAACGATTTCACAAAGAGAAATGTTCAATATGTGCATCACCTGTAACATGACACACGTCATGTAGGTAGTCCGGCTCTTGCCAAACACGCTGTAGCATGCCCTGCGTAACACTCTACAGTAACTCACTGATTCTCAGCTTAAGTTCATCTAGCCTTGTAAGAAGAGTGGGAATATATCCTTTCATATAGCGTCACATTGTCGTCATCCCTGGTACACCCGATTTATCTTCCTGAGATAAGTTCACATAATTAACTTAGTTTGATTTTTGGAAAGATAAAACGGTCACATGGGGTGATATCTTGGGAATATGGTGGTTACAGGACTTCGGGTATGATGTGCTTAGCCAAAAACTACTGTGCAAGCTGTGCTGAATAGAGAGGTGCATTGTAAGATGCAGTTGCCAATCATTAGATGCATGCCCTTCTGGCTTTTTGCGACGAACAGCGTTTCACAGAAGCGGAGGAATCAGGAAGTCGTAGATAACGATTTGCATTGAAAGTTTTGAATATCGAAGTTGGTCGGAAAACAAAATGACGCAAGAGAGTTCCACAGGCGAAAATTCTAATTACCATAGAGAATGGATGTGCGTTGTAGTGCAGTGGATATCGGCTTGGAACGAGAAATCGGAGAGCCGTGTTCGAACTCTAGTTGAATTCATTGCATTAACTTACGCGCAAATACCCTTAGGAAAGGTATTAATCCGTCTCTTCCCTCCAGTTATGGGTTAAATAACAGAACAGATTGGGTTCTCTAGCCTTGGTCGGCAACCAGTCTACCTTAGAAAGCAATGGCAACCTACTGCGGAATAATCTTCTGCCAATCAGTTTTTTTTAATCGTATCACCCCAAGCAAGACGGTAACGCCACTGATGTGAAGGGGGCTACGTAATAGTGAAAAGATTGGAAAAGAGAAAGCCGGAAACCACATCCTAAACAGGGAACAAGGGATGAGCCTCTTCACCTGTTCAATAGACGTGGGTGGAGTGTGTACCGGGCGATAGTTTAGTCTATCTACTCCAATTGAAAAAAAGAAAAAAAAGTAAAAGGAGTGATGTCTCTTTCGAGACATGATCGCCCAAGTGTGTATTACGTATGGCATTTAACTGACTGATCATAGAGAAAATATTACAAGAACAGTGACCTTGAAAGCATTTATAGATAAGCAACAGAGAAGCTGAGCAACGGCAGTTGGGGGACTGACTGAAGCCGAGATGCACGGTCAGGACGAATAATATTGCCAGTTCTTTGGATTTTATGGAGAAAACCAGACCATATGTGGCTGCAATATTCGAAGCCGGATATACTGATAAATGTGTAAGACAGATTTTAAATAGAAAATTGCTTAGTGAACCGATTTTCCTAGCAACTGACTAGACTATAGGTACAATATAATCTTTTAACTTCATTTTCAGCAAAGAGCGTTAGAAAAGTCATAAGTCACTTTTCTGGTGGTTAGCAGCAGCCATGCTGTTAGGGGTGGGAAGTAATGGGTTTCTCAGATGATTAATAGAAATTAGTTGCATTATCCTCTTGCTTATTGAATTTCACCGCAAACAAGCCAGTTTTACTGCCTCTGGTGTGCAGGGGGTTACATACGAGGAGAGTGATGAGACGAACTAGTTATAGGGGGTGTCAGAGAATAGATAAGAGAAGGATGAGAATGCAGGTATGAAGAGAGCTGCATGTGAGTATAGGGAAGAAAAAAGAAAAGGACATTCTCTTTCTAAAAAGCAAAACACTGCACCTCCTCGGGTGAACTCTCACAACAAATCTCAAATGGAATGATTATATCAAATCTATAGCTAAGAAAATTGATTCTCTGTGTAGGGCCAGAAGGTTTCTTCCGTCTAAAACAATCCTGCACATATATAAATCTACTATCCGCCCTGCTGCCATATCTGGTCGGGTACTTCTGCTATTCACTTAGGGCTCTTTGGCAAAATCCAACAGAGAATCTGTAATGTGATCGATGCCGACTTGGCAGCTCAGACACAGTCACTTTCTCACTGGCGGAATGTGGCTTCCCTGTGTCTTTTCTACAATTACTTTCACGGCTTTTGCTCCGCTGAACTTAGCTCTCTGCTCCACCCTATGCATGAAATTGTTTGAGCCACAAAGTTAGCAAATAGGTCCCACCCTTTTACTGTGAAACCAATAAAATGTAAACGTAAATTCTACTACAACATCAGCTTCTTTTCTCGCACTTCCCGCCAGTGGAATTCTCTTCTGTTTACTTGCTTCTCCGACAGCTACAATCTCCAGAAGTTTAAGTGTAAAATCAATAGTCATCTCCTATCTCACTAACTTGCATCCTCTCTCTCTCTCTCTCTCATTCTCCTTTCTCCGTCCATACCACTCAATTCTCATCCTTCTCTTACCCACTTCCTGACACCCCCTATAACCTGTCACTCTTACTCGTAACTTTCTTCCTATGTAACCCCCTGCGCACCAGTGTCAGTAAACTCCCTGTCTTGGGCGATATGATTATTAAAAAAAAATAAGTGAAAAGGAATAATCTGCCTGAAATTCGAACTTGAGGTGGCGATTTTTCATTCTGAAGTGATATATATTACACCATTCGCACATATGCTCGGTGAATCATAGCAAAAACAAAAAAATAAACCGAAAGATTTTGCTGGGTTCAGTTAATGTTTTTATTTTCGTATTAGTATTATATGATCGATTCGGGAAGCACAATTCACAGAATCATACAAAATGTTTTTTCCCTGGCTTTAAATGGAAAAATATCGTGGAACTGATACTCTGGAAATGTCAGAAGGCGTCTCTTTCTCTTCGCTTCCTCGTCCACAATGTTGCATGTCAGTTACTGTTAGGGAAATGTCATGAAAATAAAAGAGGCCAGAGATTCAGATCTTACGTGTTGTGCTTATCTCATCAATCTGAATGATTGTATTTTTATTAATGACTCTGCACATTTAAGGGACGCACATCATTCGCCCCTGCCCTTTTAAAGCCAACAAAACAATTCAGTCATGATAACGAAGTTTTTGTATATATATATATATATATATATATATATATATATGTATGTATGTACGTACGTATGTATGTATGTATGCATGTATCTGCGTGTGTGTGTGTGTGTGTGTGTGTGTGTGTGTGTATGTGTGTGTGTGTAAATATTTGGGCGGCAAAATTTTTTTAAACAGGTTTCGTTAAAAACGATGGACAAATAAAATTTTATTAATTTTTGGTTTAATTTTTAGACTATTATATGTTTCTCTTTTGGTGGAGATAAGGTATATATATATATATATAGGAAAGAATATTAAAACGTTTTGAGTTTAAAAATGTGTTTTTTGACAGTATTTATTTATTTAGACTATTAATAAAAAATATTATAAAATATAATAGTAGAAATAAACAAATACTGTCAAAAAAACACATTTTAAACTCAAAACGTTTTAATATTCTTTCCTATACATATTAAGACAGTATACGTGGTTCATCACTATGCTATATATATATATATATATATATATATATATATACGCACTACTGCCCATAATTATTAAGCAACCTCAGTTTAAATAAGAAATGTTGTATTTCATACTATTTTTAGTATTTATTGCTAAGAAAATAATTAAAAATGAAAATCGAATGGTTCTTTTGTTAATACTGCATAATAACATGCGCATCAAATAAACTGTCTTGGTGTCCATTTTTGTGCTCTCTTCCCCATGCTAGTCTCTTCTTCTTATTGGCTGACCGAAGCAAAGGTTTCCTGGCTGTCTTGCCAAGTAATAATAACAAAAGAACTATTCTATTTTCATTTATAATTATTCACTTGGCAATAAATACTAATAGTGATAGAATAAATAAAATTAATAAATAGGAAACATATCTCAATCTAATATGTTTCACTTTTAGTAAAGGTTCAGACTAAGTGAATAAATGTTCAGCATATACCTAGACAGACAAGTGTTTCTACACAAGCTTGCACATACACTATTATTCGCATTATAATCCAAAGTATTCCGCGCACTTACGTTGAGAAATAACATATACTTTAATATACATGACATTATTTTGACCAATAAGAACTAAATTATAACTTAAATTAAACTAAATTAAACAAAATTATAAATTTAATAAATAAATTAATTTAAATTTTTAATTATATTATTTTTAATTATATTAATTTTTATATATATATAATAATAATAATAATAATAATAATATTATTATATAATAATAATAATAATAATATATAATAATATAATATATATATATATATATATATATATATATATATAATATAATAATATAATATAATATAATGATATAATATAATGATATTATAATATATAATTATATTATATATTATTATATATTATATTATATATTATAATTTATAATAATATAATGATATAATATAATGATAAAAATTAATATAATGATATAATATAATGATATAATGATATAATATAATGATATAATAATATAATATATAATATAATATAATATATATATTATAATATATATATATATTTTAATATATATATTATAATATATATATTATAATATATATAATAATATTATAATAATTTATAAAAAATAATAATATAATAATAATAATAATAATATAAAAATAATATATAATTTTTAATTATATTATTTTTAATTATTTTAATTATTTTAATTATTTTAATTAATTTTAATTATTTTAATTATTTTAATTTTAATTATTTTAATTAAATTTAAAATTTTAAAATTTTAATTATTTTAATTAATTTAATAAATTAAATTAAACTAAATTATAACTTAAAAAAAGATCAATCGCTTAGTCTATCGTAATCCGATATACATTAGCTTTAAAAACATGAAAATATCATTAAATATATAATTCTCCCGTACGTATCAGTTAATGAATGCAATAATTTGCCATTTACGTTAAAAAATTTTTAAACAGCTAATCAATTCCACTGACATGATAACTGAAAAATATACCCACCAATATTACTACTTTTTTTAAAAAAATCATATCACCCCGAGCAAGGCAGTAACGCCACTGATGTGCAGGGGGCTACGAAAGAGTGAAAAGTTTGGAAAAGAGAAAGCCGGAAACCACATCCTAAACAGGGAACAAGGGATGAGCCTCTACACCTGTTCAATTTTATACTACTAATAATAAAAAACGTATTAAATTCATAAATTGATTACAAGCGCAAACTTATCTCGTGGGTTAACTTCACACTGTTCTAAACTCACTCTAATTCGTGGGTATATTGTGTAGTAAAAAATGATAATGAGGCGGGTCAAAAAGAGCATTGCGACGCTTGCTGGCGGGCCAACTGTTTTTCTTCGGTCGCCTCAAGGAAATGGATTTCAAGTTTCCCTTTCTCGACCGTTACACTGGGCAATTGAAACAGACAGCCGTTCCTACTTCCTCTTTTTCAGTCTGACTGTCACTCCGCACGTCCAACTTTGACACACTCAATCCACCGAAAACACGCGACTCTCCCAGCGCTGCTGGTATCCCGCTTTTCATGTCATTTTAAGACGACCAAAATTTGCATGTGTGCAAATATCGTCTCATTTTGCAAGAGATATGTACGCATAAATTGTGTCTTCAATAGCGGCTATATTTCTTTTTTGTTATTATCTTGCAGGCAAGACACGGTCGCGCTCGTTTCTAATTCCGAGGTAAATCATGTTTTTCGTTACATATTGATCAACCCATCAGAACAAGCAGAATCCAACATAAGATAAATATTAGTAGTCAGTCAGTTAAGTGCCATACGTGATACACGCTTGGGCGATCATCTCTCGAAAGAGACATGACTGACTGGGCAGAAGATTATCCCTCAGCAGGTTGCCATTGCTTTTTGCGGTAGACTGGTTGCCGACCAAGGCTACAGAACCCAAACTGTTCTATTATTTAACCCATAACTGGAGGGAAGAGACGGATTAATACCTTTCCCAAATGTATTTGCGCGTAAGTGAATGCCAGGAATACGACTGGAATTCGAACTCGGCTTCCCGATTTCTCGTTCCGAGCCGCTATCCAATGCACCACAACGCACATCCGCAAATATCAGTATATACTACCAAAATACGACATATCTCACCGTATCTATTCAACCTATACAGTGAAACAATTCTGAGAGTTTGGTGTCCTCCAAAGTACGTCATTAGCGGCCACAATTGTAGCAATTTAAGTGATACGCAGATAATAGATTAAAGCCAAAAATACTTTCAGTAATATGATTTTTTGGTGTCCTCCAAGTACGTCATTAGCGGCCACAATTGGGGAGAATTTAAGATACGCAGATAATAGATTAAAGCCAAAATACTTTCAGAATATGATTTTTTGGTGTCCTCCAAAGTACGTCATTAGCGGCCATAAATTGTAGCAATTTAAGATACGCAGATAATAGATTAAAGCCAAAAATACTTTCAGAATATGATTTTGGTGTCCTCCAAAGTACGTCATTAGCGGCCACAATTGTAGCAATTTAAGATACGCAGATAATAGATTAAAGCCAAAAATACTTTCAGAATATGATTTTTTGGTGTCCTCCAAAGTACGTCATTAGTGTCACAATTGTAGCAATTTAAGATACGCAGATAATAGATTAAAGCCAAAAATACTTTCAGAATATGATTTTTTGGTGTCCTCCGAAGTACGTCATTAGCGGCCACACCAGCAATTTAAGATACGCAGATAATAGATTAAAGCCAAAAATACTTTCATGAATATGATTTTTGGTGTCCTCCAAAGTACGTCATTAGCGGCCACAATTGTAGCAATTCTAAGATACGCAGATAATAGATTAAAGCCAAAATAATTTCAGAATATGATTTTTGTAACCTCCAAAGTACATGTCATTAGCGGCCACAATGGTAGCAATTTAAGATACGGTGATAATAGATTAAAGCCAAAAATACTTTCAGAATATGATTTTTTGGTGTCCTCCAAAGTATGTCATTAGCGGCTACAATTGTAGCAATTTAAGATACTTAGATAATAGATTAAAGCCAAAAAATACTTTCAGAATATGATTTTTTGGTGTCCTCAAAGTACGTCATTAGCGGCCACAATTGTAGCAATTTAAGATACGCAGATAATAGATTAAAGCCAAAAATACTTTCGTGAATATAGATTTTTTGGTGTCCTCCAAAGTACGTCATTAGCGGCCACACCAGCAATTTAAGATACGCAGATAATAGATTAAAGCCAAAAATACTTTCAGAATATGATTTTTTTGGTGTCCTCCGAAGTACGTCATTAGCGGCCACAATTGTAGCAATTTAAGATAGATAATAGATTAAAGCCAAAAATACTTTCAGAATATGATTTTGAAGTCCTCCAAATGTCGTCATTAGCGGCCACAATTGTAGCAATTTAAGATACGCAGATAATAGATTAAAGCCAAAAATACTTTCAGAATATGATTTTTTGGTGTCCTCCAAAGTACGTCATTATGGCCACAATTGTAGCAAATTCTAAGATACGCAGATAATAGATTAAAGCCAAAAATACTTTCAGAATATGATTTTGGTGTCCTCCAAAGTACGTCATTAGCGGCCACAATTGTAGCAATTTAAGATACGCAGATAATAGATTAAAGCCAAAAATACTTTCAGAATATGATTTTTTATTTGAGATCAACTCCAATTCTCTTTGTATTCCTTTGGTGAGAACTGCTACTTCGTTGAGCCGACTCCAAAATGGCTGCAGAAAGCAGACACGAGAAAGAAGGTAACATAGAAAAGGAGAATGTAGGTTCATCAGTAAATAGAGGACTCAAAAGTGCCAACTACACGTATATAATCAAATAAATACGGTAGTTTAAATACTTGAGAAGATTACTAAGAGAGGATGCAAAGTGTGACCCTGAGATCCGAAGGTGGATCAGCATTGCTGAAGACGCATTTCAAAGGCTAAGCATAGTACTGAGAGACAGGAAGATTTCGTTGGACACAAAGAAACGAGTACTTGACTGTGATATCTGTCCTGCTATATGACAACGAATGTTGGACGATCTTCTCAAGGATGAACGAAAGACTCGTTGAAAACAGAAATGTAGTTTTACAGAAGAATGCTGAGGATACCCTGGAGAGAACATGTAAGCGACGACGAGCTTTGGGAGATGATGCAAACGAAAAGGAAACTTACATTTGGCATCAGGTAAAGACAATTGAGGTTTTGGGACACCTAATACGGATGTGCGTTGTGGTGCAGTGGATATCGGCTCGGAACGAGAAATCGAGGAGCCGAGTTCAAATTCCAGTTGAATTCATTGCATTCACTTACGCGAAAATACCCTTGGGAAAGGTATTAATCCGTCTCTTCCTTCCAGTTATGGGTTAAATAACAGGACAGATTGGGTTCTATAGCCTTAGCTAGCAACCAGTCTACCGCAGAAAGCAAAGGCAATCTACTGTGGGATAATATTCTACCCAGTCAGTTATGTCTCTTTCGAGACATGATCGCCCAAGCGTGTATCACGTATGGCACTTAACTGAATACGGAGGAAGGGCTTGGAGAGCCGGTTACTCATGGGACGGATAGAGGGAAAGATAGACAGGGGATACAACGCGAGAACTACTTGATAGATTTTGGGACATATATCATGTCGATGTGCGTTGTGGTGCAGTGGATGTAGGCCCGGAACGAGAAATCAGAGACGAGTTCGAATTTTAGTCAAATTTTTGCACTCACTTACGCGCAAATAACCTTGGGAAATCCATCTCTGCCCTTTAGTTATGGGTTAAACAACGAGACATATTGGTTTCTGTAGCTTTGGTTGGCAACCAGCCTACAGAAGAAAATAATGGCAACTTACTGTGGGAAAATCTTCTGCCCAGTCAGTCATGTCGCTTTAGAGACATGATCGCCCAAGCGTGTATCACGTATAGTACTTAACTGATTGACCAAGAAGAAAGATATTAAGAGCGAAAAAAGATAGAGGCAATTGGAACACCATGATCGCCTACGTTCTGAAAGAACACGGCAGATAAAAACGAATCATTCTAAAGAAAATTTCAACTGACTGGAAAATATTATGCATTAAAACCAACCTGCATTAACTGAAATGCATTTCATCACAGGTGCTGTAATTAGAAATATATAATATATTAATAATATCAGTCAGTCAGTTAAGTGCCATACGTGACACACGCCTGGGCGATCATGTCTAGAAATAGACATGACTGATTGAACAGAAAAATTTTCTGCAGTAGGTTGCCATTACTTCCTGCGGCAGACTTGTTGTCAACTTAGACTATAGAACCCAATTTGTCCTGTTATTTAACCCATAGATGGATTAATATCTTTCTCAAGGGAATTTTCGCGTAAGTGTATGCAGCGAATTCAACTGGATTTGAAACTCTGCAATCCGATTTCTCGTTCTAAGCCGATATCTACCACGACCAACATTAGCAATATATTTAGTGCAAAAAATGTCGATACGTAACATTTACGATGAATGTTTGGATTTGAAATGTAGTATTCCAAAAGTCCAACAGCTTACACACACACACACACACACACACACACACACACACACACACACACATATATATATATATATATATAATTTATACAGATAGATAGATATGAACAGACTGAGATAGATAGATAGATAGATAGATAGATAGATAGATAGATAGATAGATAGATAGATATGAAGAGGCTAGAGATAGATAATGAAGAGACTGTAATAGATAGATAGATAGATAGATAGATAGATAGATAGATAGATAGATATGAAGAGGCTAGAGATAGATAATGAAGAGACTGTAATAGATAGATAGATAGATAGATAGATAGATAGATAGATAGATAGATAGATAGATATGAATAGGCTAGAGATAGATAATGAAGAGACTGTGATAGATAGATAGATAGATAGAAAGATAGATAGATAGATAGATAGATAGATGTCAGGCCAGAATGTTCTTCTCGTTAGAATCCATCTTGCATATTTCTAAATCTACCAAATCTGCCAGTGCATTGCATATTGTTGCCATATCTAGTCGGGTGCTTCCTATTTACCTTGAGATGTTTGACAAAATCCAAAAGAGGATCTGCAATATTATCGATCCTGGTTTCCCAACCCTTTTACATCGATATAATATGGATTTTCTTCTGCCTTTTCCATAAATATTTACATGGCAATTGTTCTTTTCTAAATCTGGCATTGATATAACTGTATGTAACCCCTTTTTCTACTCTAACAGCTTCTTTTCTCGCTCTTACCGTTTCTGGAACCTCCTTCTGTTTACTTGTTTGCCTGATAGCTACAATCGCCAACAATTAAATTCAGCATCATTTTCTATCTTCTGTCTCCTTGAATTACATCCATCTCTCTCCTTTGGCACTTGCTGTATCGTTTTTTTTGTTTTTTTTTTATCTCACTCTAATCCCTTGTGCACGAGTGCGATCCTGCTATACTTGGGGTTAAATGGTTTAAAAAATGATGGGTTGCTATCGAAGGGCCAAGAAAGAAATTGGTAGATAGATAAATACATAAATAAGCTGAGCGACATATTCAATTTCTAAGCGCAGCGTATATGTGGCACAAGGCCGAAAGTATTAGACACCCAGTGAGAATCAAACTCACTCCTCAGTTTTTAATAGGTTCTAGCGAGACAAGCTTGCAAATCATTTCACCCCGTCGAGGTGTCCCTTCTTTTATAAAAATAGCTTAGATATGGCAGAAGTCTGAAAAATATGGGGAGGGGCCCAGTGAGGAACGAACCAAGCTTTTAATGAGTACTCTATGTCGAGGTGCCCGGGCTAAGATGGATATGGATTAAAAAAAAAAAAAAAGGAAAAAAGGAAATGATAAGCTAGAGTAATTATTGTGATTTACGACACCCATTTTACGACACCCATTTTACGACACCCATTTTATCCTCAGCGAACCCAAGACACACTTCTAGTACATAGTTTTGACTCGCTTTTATTCAAACTAATGACGTCAAAGAGAAATAAAACGAAGAATGCCTGCCAAGGATCTTTCACGCCTTCCCTGATCACGTATACGCCGTCTGTTGACGTTGTTTTTAGCTTCCGACTGCATTTCCCTTTTAGGTTTTGGGCTGATGGATTTAGTTAACAGACTTTTTTTTTTAATCATATCACCCCGAGCAAGGCGGTAATGCCACTGATGTGCAGGGGGCTACGTAAGAATGAAAAGATTGGAAAAGAGAAAACCGGAAACCACATCCTAAACAGGGAATAAGGGATGAGCCTCTTCACCTGTTCAATAGACGTGGGTGGAGTGTGAACTGGGCGATAGTTTAGTCTATCTACTCCAATTAAAAAAAAAAGAAAAAAGAAAAGAGTGAAGACATTAGAAAAGAGAAAGCTGGAAACCACATCCTAAACAGGGAACAAAGGATGAACATTTACACCTGTTCAGTAGACGTGGGTGGAGATAGATAGCTAGCTAGCTATGAACATGTGACATAAAAATAAAAATAATTTGATGAATTTTAAATAAAAGAGAAAAGGTCGGCTCAAAGACAAGGCATCAAGATGAAGATGCGTC
Organism: Ascarosepion bandense; assembly: GCA_037127315.1. Classification (NCBI taxonomy): domain Eukaryota; kingdom Metazoa; phylum Mollusca; class Cephalopoda; order Sepiida; family Sepiidae; genus Ascarosepion; species Ascarosepion bandense. The sequence goes on from JBBBDQ010000151.1 coordinate 8,367,042, forward strand.
CTCATAAAATCCTGTATCAATTGAATGGGCGGCAGAAGAAGCTGTTGTTGGTAGTACAAATAATAGAACTCTATAAAGGGTAACACGATTGATAATGTCGGTGAAGACGGGACGACCAGTATAAGCGAGGAAAACGCACAAAGTACTCTTGGGTCGACCTGGGAAGGAAAGGTAGCAATGGCGAAAAATGAACTCAGTCAGACAGTTAAGTGCCATACGTGAAACACGCTTAAGCGATCATGTCTCGAAAGAGACATGACTGACTGGGCAGAAGATTATCCCGCAGTAGTTTGCCATTGCTTTCTGCAGTAGATTGGTTGCCAGCCAAGGCTATAGAACCTAATCTGTCCTGTTATTTTACCCATAACTGGAAGGAAGAGAGGGATTAATACCTTTTCTAAGGGTATATGCGCGAATGTAGTGAATGCAATGAATTCAACTAGAATTCGAACTCGACTCTCCGATTTCTCGTTCCGAGCCGATATCTACTACACCACAACGCACACCCGAGAAATGAACTAACCTGACGAAAGAAATTTAAATACATTACATGACTAGATAGATAGATAGATAGATAGATAGATAGATAGATAGAGAGATAGATAGATAGATAGATAGATAGATAGATAGATATGAATAGGCAAAAATAGATAGATAGATAGATAGATAGATAGATAGATAGATATGAATAGGAAAAGAAAGATAGATATGAATAGGCAAAGATAGATATGAATAGGCAAAGATAGATAGATAGATAGATAGATAGATAGATAGATAGATAGATAGATATAAATAGGAAAAGAAAGATAGATATGAATAGGCAAAGATAGATAGATAGATAGATAGATAAAGATAGATAGATAGATAGATAGATAGAATAGGCAAAGATAGATAGATAGATATGATAGATAGATAGATAGATAGATAGATAGATATCAATAGAAAAGAAAGATAGATATGAATAGGCAAAAGAAAGATAGATAGAATAGATAGATAGATAGATAGATAGATAGATAGATAGATAGATATCAATAGGAAAAGAAAGATAGATATGAATAGGCAAAGATAGATAGATAGATAGATAGATAGATAGATAGATAGATAGATAGATAGATAGAATATGAATAGGAAAAGAGATAGATATGAATAGGCAAAGATAAAGATAGATAGATAGATAGATAGATAGATAGATAGATAGATAGATAGAATAAAGATAGATATGATAGATAGATAGATAGATAGATAGATAGATAGATAGATAGAATAGGATAGATAGATAGATAGATAGATAGATAGATAGATAGATATGAATAGGAAAAGAAAGATAGATATGAATAGGCAAAGATAGATAGATATGAATAGGCAAAGATAGATAGATAGATAGATAGATAGATAGATAGATAGATAGATATGATAGGAAAATAAAGATAGATATCAATAGGAAAAGAAAGATAGATATCAATAGATAGATAGATAGATAGATAGATAGATAGATAGATAGATATGAATAGGCAAAGATAGATAGATAGATATGAAGATGTGACTTAAAAATAAAAGTAATTCAATGAATTTTAAATAAAAAAGAAAAGGTCAGCTCAAAGACAAGGGCATCAAGATAAAGATGCGCCCTCATAAAACCCTATGTCAGAAGATATTTGTTGGTAGCACAAATAATGGAACTCTACAAAAGGGTAACACGATTGATATGGTCGATGAAGACGGGACGACCAATATAGACAGAGAAACGCACATTACATAGCAGGCTAGTACTCTCCTCCCTGATTCTAGCGAAACTTTCCTGTCTCTCAATACTCATCTCAGCTTCTGATATGCGCCATGCCAAGTTGCCTTCGGATATCAGTGCCGAACTTTCCGTCTTCTGTTAGAACGCTTCCATGGTATTTAAATTTTTGCACCTGCTTGATTTTAGTATCCCTCACCTGTAATTGGCATTTTGGAATCCTCTTTTTTGCTAATGAATATGCATTCGGTTTTCTTGCAGTTTATTTGTTGTCCTTTCTCGTCACTCTCTTCAGTTACCTTCTGTAGGACGTCTTGTAATTTCCTTTCCATGTCTGCTATCAGCACTGTATCATCTGCGTACCTTATGTTGTTCAAATTGTGGCCTCCGATGATAAATCCTGGTATAACATCTAGGGTCCTCAAAATAGTCTCGTTGTACAAATTGAATAGATACGGTGAAAAGACACACCCTTGTCTTACGCCCCTTTCAATCTTTGTATATCTACTGAGGTGTGCGTTGTGGTGCAGTGGATATCGGCTCGGTGGATATCCTGTTGTCAAGTATTAGTTTCCTTTTCGTTTCCTTCCCCTCCAAAACCACATCCTTGCTCACACACTCGGTTCGGTCCAGCATAACCCCATCCTCCTCCTGTAGAACCATATTTCGGTTGATTCAACTTTCTCCTTCTTTTTTGAGGAGATTGTCCAGTATTCAATGGCATATTGAACAACTGACATCACATAACAATCGAGTATTTCCCTGTCTATTCAGCTTCTGGAATGCATCATTCGCAATGCCACTTCGTTTTCGGATCTCAGTGTCGCACTTTCCGTCTTCTGTTAGAACACTTCCTTGGTATTTAAATTTTTGCACCTGCTTGATTTTAGTATCCCTCACCTGTAATTGGCATTTTGGACTTCTCTTTTTACTGATAACCAGTTTCAGTTTTCTTAGACTTTATTTGTAGTCCTTTCTTTCGACTTTCTTCATCTATCTTTTTAGGAGGTCTTGTAGTTTCCTTTCCGTATCTGCTATCAACACTGTATCATCTGCGTATCTTATGTTGTTCAGATTTTAACCGCCGATGATGAATCTTGGCATAACCTAGGGTTCTCTTAATAGTGTAACTATACAAGCTGAATAGATCTGGTGAAAAGATACATCCTTGTCTTTCGCCCCTTTGTATCTTTGTATATTTGTTTAATTCGTTTTCTGTCCGTATGCAAGGGCTTTGCTGCCAGTAGAGGTTCTTGATTACTATAACGTTTTTTTTTCAAATATGATGGGGTTGCTGAGCATTTCTTACAATTAAGACGAAATTGGAGAAAAGGAAACATTGGCGGGAAAAGTCTGAAGGCTAGAGTAGGAATCAACGAAGATGGGGTTTTGATTGCAAACAAATTTTAGTAAAAATAAAGGTAATAAAGAACAACAAATTACGACTGCGTGAAATTAGACTACTCCTTCAGTAAATACGTTACACACGGTCTTCACTAAATATAAGCGTCACGTCTTAAATGTTTAGAGGCCTGGTTAGAAATCCGCATACACCAATGTGAAGCTTGCTCTACCTCACAGGGATTTTTACCCATATCGTATGACTGCCATGTGTTTCTCTTCACCGACATGCCATAGTACAGGGATGATTGGGTATAATCATGTACCTGTCCCAAAAAATGCCTGCACGAACAAGATATCACCAGACGTTCATTGCCATTTTCAAACACATTTCGCCATTAAAGAAAGTATTTCAATGTAACATCATATCATGTTTTTCTCACGATATAAAAAAACGCTGGATACACACACACACACACACACACACACACACACATATATATATATATATATATATATATATATATGTATATAATTCCAGGTGAAGAGGACTCAAGACCTTTTTATTTTCAGTGCTCTGGCATTTATTTATTTTGAACAGTGCTAAATATAATGAGTATAATAGAGCTTAATATAATTATACAGTTATGAATTGATTGTATATTGCGACACAGAAATTTCTATGTTTCTATCTCGAAACATAGAAATTTCCGTGTCGCAATGTGTAGTTAATTCATAACTGTATAATTATATATATATATATATAAATAAATATATATTGAGACACGGAAATTTCTATGTTTCGAGATTTTCATCACGTCTTCAGGCAATGATTGGTGTTAGTTGTGAAAATGATTTTCATTTAAATACAAGAAACAACACGTATGTTATTTATGGATATGGGAAGACTTAAAATGTCTGTAGATGTTCTTTTTAACCAATCGGAATGGAGATTCATTTTGAAATTTGGCAAGTAGTTTCTATTTTTAGAGAATAGCTACTTTCTTTGTTCCTTCCTAAAGGTCAAAGTGTCAACTTATTTTAACCTAATTTTGTTATTCTTTAATTTTTGTTATCCTTCATTGGACCCTGTTACCTACTGATGTACACATTCTTGGACCAAAAATGTTCTTACGGGTTTTTCTATATCTTGATCTCTTCTCATAGAAAAAAGGAAAGACATGGAGAAAGAAAGAAAGAAATATTTTTTATATTCTTAATCTAAATTAAATGGACTTTTTTTGTTTAAATCTTCTATTCTTATTACCATTCAGTACGTAATATATATATATATATATATATATATATATATATGAATACATATAGTTTTAAGGTGTGTTATATTTATAGGATAAAGTGCTCAATATGTAATCTAAACTTATTTATAAATGGAACTTTGTGTGTGTGTGTGTGTGTGTGTGTGTATGTGTGTGTGCGTCCGTTAACCGACAGATTCCGAAACGGCTGAACCGAGTTTTTCTGAAAATTTACACAGTTGTACTATAAGCGTCCGCGATTGTTCTTAGCTTGGTTTTGTGTCGAGGTACCCCCGATAAATGTCGAAAATCGTAATCGAAAAAATCGGGTTATAGAAGGAGTAACACGATTTTAATCATATTTGATACACTCACAAACAAAGACACAAAAAACGATATTCAGAAGTTTCAAAGTTGCAGTTCTTACAATAGTGCAGAAAATCGATAATATATATATATATATATATATATATATGTATATATAAAGCAAGATTTTTGTGTGTGTGTCTGTTTATTTGCCTGTATGTCTGTATTTTTCTCAGCCCTTTTATTTTAGTTTTTGCTTCGGGTTTGGCTCTAAGTAGGTATAATTGTAGTTCTTAGTCTCAGCCATGATACCATTTACTCAGAGGACTTATTTAGCCTTCAAAATTCAGTTTACGACGAAAAAACTTATTTGATATCGATATCAGGAAATCAAAATTTGACTTACATCCATTCATTTTTATTTCAGTCTACGGTTTCGCTTTAACTGGAAACAACTATTGGTTTTAGTCTTTCGTGCCAACGTCCAAAGTGTCTGATCTCCAGGACCATGGAATAGTTTTAAAGCTTTCATTACACCCTAGAAACGCCGGGCTATGCTGCTAGAGATAGAGCTTATGTAAATATAAAAGAGTGAATATTGAAGTCAACACTCAAGGGCGACAGACTGTTTCATGCATGGTCCTGGGTATGACAATAAACTGCATCCAGCAGACAAAAGTCTGATTAGGAGCTTGTGAGAATCATGGAACCACCTCTTAATTGCTTTTGTTCTCAGGTCCAACTTGACCCTTAGTGATGACACCTGTTCGTGTGCCAGCTATGGGTAAATAGTTTTTTTTTCCCAAATTGGGGTC